>JAODJX010000035.1:4295147-4308547 GCA_026776945.1 Isichthys henryi | reverse complement strand
CCCCCCAAGTCGCCGGCGGGTTCACGGCGGGGCCGGCCGGGGGGGGGGGGGGGGTGGGTGGGTGTGGGGGGGGGGGGGGGGGGGGGGGGGGGCCGCCCCCGGCTGGGGGGTGCGCTTCCGTCTAGGCTTTATATTGTCAACTTGAAGATGATCTATAATGGATCGAAGTATCCACCAGTCGCTCCTAAAACTCAACCACACAAAGAAAATTTATACTTGGAGATGCCAACAAGATACAGGTAACCTGATGAGGAGCCGGCTACTAACATAAGCAATTAAAACATGTTGGTCTCCAGAGAGAGGAACAGGATCAGTTACTCTGGACAATGAAGTATTCAAAGGTAACAAGGAGAAGCAGTGATCCAGGCCATCTGAGAGGAACATCTTCATCCTCACAAACCCAAACAGCTCAAGCACTCTGGCATGGGAAACTGAGCTCTGAGCAAGATGGATCACACTCATTCCAGTAAACTGAAACCATCCATTCAGGGAAAATTTATTACATGAAAATGAAATTAAGTCCATAAGTCCGTCACACTGGCCTGGACAAAAGCCTGTATCCTCTTGATCCAGTATAACTTCTGCATCAAACTACATTACATGTAGGATAACTTTTTTTCTCCTTTTGAGGAATTGTTGGCTAATGAGAATAAGTCTGAGTTGAGGAGGGAGGGAAAACTAAACAGAGTAAAGTGGCTGGTAGCGAAAATCAGACCATTGCAGATGCAGTCTGAAATAACAGGAGCAGAACCGCAGCAGAGAAACCGGACCCAGGCGTGTCAGTTTTCAGAGGTGCAGCTCGCGATGACAGAACGCAACAGAACAGAAAATGTTAAAAAGGGGGAAAAGGCCAGTTTCACCCGGAGGCCTGAAAAGACCCCACAGATGAGAAGTTAGGAAGCGATTGCAGTAAACAGAGAGGTGGAGGGAGACCACATCGCAAGAAGCTGAACTAGACCATGTGACAGGAAGTACTTAGAACTGAGGGGGAAAAAAGCATCGATGTAGTGGTTTAATTACAGTAAATGGGCCACAAGACTGAGTAAATAGGTTTGAGGGTAAATAGTCTGGGTGACAGGTTTAAGCGGAGCTGCTCATCAACTGAGAAAAAGAAAGTAAGAGTGAACGACAGGGGGACGTGGGTGTAACAGACAGTGTCATTACGAGGTTTGTGCCTGTGTGTGTGTGTCCGAGTATGCGAGCATTTTTGGGGCAGAGGGGACAACTGGACACAATCAGCACTTGGCGAAGGTCTGCTTGATCTCCTGTAGCACGTTCTCCAACAGCGATGGCTCGTCGCATTTGGCGTCAATTGACACAGTCTGGTCAACCTGAGAGGAGAGACATGGTAACAGGAAGTCAAGAGACCACAAAGGAAACAAAAGATGTAGAAGGATGTTTTACTACTAAACATTATACTGCGTAAGAAGGGGGAGAAAGTCATACAATGTATATTTTAGTAAAGAACAAAAAAAACATCACCAGCTTAAGTTACAAAGCCTGAAGTGAAATGGTTTCTTGCAAATTTTCTATACACTCACAGTTTTCACGAGCAGACACACATGGTGACCCTGGATTGACCTGCTGTACATAGAAGCACAGGAATCGATTCTCTCCACAACTGGGGGGAGGGAGAGAGAAATGGATCAGCTAATGTCATTGCCTGCATGCGTCTGAAGATCTTCAAATTCCATATTCAAGGTCGTCCAAAACTCTTCATGCTTAATATCCATAGTGCTTTATCATCCCTACCTCATTTCCCAGTTCTCATGTTTTATTTAACAGGCAGAGGACCGTTTCTGACATCAGTCTGCCTTCCTCACTCGCACAGAGCATCCCACCCCCGCCCACCCAAGGAAGCGTACCGGAGAAGTGGTGGTGAAAGCAGATCCTGGCAAGGAGGTGGTGGAAAGGCATGCTGACGCCCTCTAGCCGCACGCAACTCCCCTTCAGGTCCCCGGATTCCAGCAGTTTGGCGAATGCGTCACTGGCAAAATGGCAGCATGTTATCGGGCCTGGATTTTTGATCACGACCGGAGCGAACGCACCGCGGACCGAGAGGAAGGCCAAACAGAGAACCACACGAGGGGCGTGCAGAGTGATCCACCATCGTCGAGGGCATTACGCCGATTTGTCACGATACGTCACTACAGCTTCAGCGACAGCGCAGTCCTTCCTATGTTTTTCTTCAACACAAAGTCAGACGGTGATGATGAAAGCGTGCTCAGGCAGAGAATGTTAAGTGTAATGCGAGGATGGACCAGCGGGAGAGTTGGGGGCAAATCATGCTCCGGCACGGTACAAGGCAATCGGGCCAAGTGTGAGACCCCCCCCCTTGGAGTGTCGGCGAGCCAGCCGAGGACACGCCCACGTACCTGTAACAGGGAGTGGTGATCAGGTAGGAGGTGCAGGTAAAGTGCAGTTTGAAGTCCAGTTTCTCATGAGTGGAGGAATCCTCAGACTGTGCAAGAGGAAGGAAAAAACGCACACACACCGTTAGGTGCATCCTAAACGTTCACTTCCCATGCGCATCTCATTTTACGTTAAATGGCTAAGGGGCGTGTCCGTCATGCAGCAAGATGAAGGACACTCGACCCCAACCTTGACGATGAAGGCGAGGGTCCCCTTCAGCTTCTGCGGCATGACGATGCTCTGCACGGAGAAGACGAAGTGCGCCTCGTTCGACACTCCTGCCAAAACGAGAAGACGTCAGGTTAGTCACCAGCGCTGCAAAGTCAAGTATGAGGAGACAGAGTGGGGTTAAGGGTTAAAGGGCAAAGAACTAAGCAGAAAATAAGGAGATTAAGGGATACTCCAAAGAATTAAAGAATATTTAATAGGAAAGTTCATTTAAACACGAACATTGTAGTTCCTCCTTTACTCACCAGGGGGCAGCTGGAATGGGATGGTGACAGCGTCGTGTGGGCTGGCACCTTCAGGTCGCTGCAGCTTGGAATTGAGGGAGTCCAGCACATTGAACTCCATGGACTTTAAGAAGCTGCTGCTGCTTTTGTTCTCGAATATTACTGACACCACCACTTGGCTGCCATCTTGCAAGTTGCCCTGAATATCGTAGGCCTGAACAAGGAATGAAGTGGCCTCAGGTGTAGCAAATGGCCAGACAGGGGCACCTCGGGTGTAGCCAATGGCCAGACAGGGGCACCTCGGGTGTAGCCAATGGCCAGACAGGGGCACCTCGGGTGTAGCCAATGGCCGGACAGGGGCACCTCGGGTGTAGCCAATAAAACTCATGCAAAAAGTCCACCACATCAATATGAAGAGTAATTACTGAACTAGGCCTGGAAAAAAATGTTGCACTATGCAGCTCATTCAGTAAAACCTTAGCATGTCTTAAAGGAAAAAAAATGAAAATCTCACCTCTGGACCCATCAACAGTGATTTTGATTTGAACACAGACATGTAGCTATTACAAAGTTGCAATCATGCAGGGTTGAATGGGGCAAACCGACCCAGTCCTTCCCACTTAAAAGGTAAGCATTCCACTGAGGTCTCGTTACAGAACCGAGCTTGCACCACTGTACACGTGTCAGGTGAAGAACACCTCACAGCAAATCTCAAACACGTCACCCAAAAACTCACCAAATCACCCTACTCGTTAAACCCATATCTGCATCAACATCCTCCATTATCTTTAAATTAATAAACAAAGAATACAAAAAAATTAGTCTTTACATTGAAATGCACAGAGCGTGAATCACATGCAAACACTTGCAGGAATCCGGAAGTAAAAGGCAGCAATAGTTGCTTACAACAGATCGGTGTTTCTCAACTCGATCCTCAGGGATCCCCAGACAGTCCACGTTTTTGCTACCTTCCAGCTCCCGTTAAGAAGCAAAAAAAAAACATGGACCGGATAGGGGTCCCTGAGGATCGGGTTGGGAAACACTGCAATAGATGATCAAATGGCTGCATGTTTCAAACATGCGGAATACTGTCCATGCAAGCTGGTGTGTGGGGATGGGATCTCACGCAGTTACTGCTCAGTGATGAGAAATACTAGAGAAACCGCTTACTCACCATTTTGATGTAGGGGTTCTCAGCAAGGAGGCAGTAGTTGGACATTGGCTGAAGAGATAAAGGAAACGAGAAGAAAAATATCGTGATTATCAACATTCCTTTCATATCATCTGCAACACCTGCTCCCTTGAATAATTGCTTCCTTGCATAGTTGCACTATTTTTAAACAAATGCAATAAAGGTATGAGTCTACTGTTGACGTAATTTATCATTAAACCTGTGACACACTACGTGACTATTAGTAAGACAATTTGGCCATAATCAGAGAGAGAGGTGGTCTTCTGCAGAGGCCAGAGAGGGTGATGTCCCATGTTTTTGGTGGTATTTTATTATGAGTAGTATTATATTTAAGATATTTTTTTCCTTGTGCTTAATGTTATGCAAATTATTATGCTTTTTGTGTAAATGTCTGTAAAGCACTTTGCAAACACTGGGATTAAATATAAAAATTGAATGACTGATTATCAGGAGAAAATACAAAAAAGAAAAATCACCTGCGATATTTTACCGTTTTCTACATATGCATCTTAGAATATCGTGTTAAATATTGATATTGTGAACATCTTGGAAAATACTGTGATCATTTCCAGGGCACGTCGCCCTACCCTACATAAGTGTGATTTGGCGAACAGCGCCCCACGGAGGCATGCTGTAGGTACTGACTGGTAGAGGCTCCTCCTCCTCCACGGCACCGTTCCGCGCAGACTCTGCTCTTCCCCCGTCGCTATGGTGACGATGGTGCCGCTTCTTCTTCTTACCTTTGTCCTCCTTCTCTTTCTTCTGTTTTTTCTTCTTGTGTTTGGAGGATCTCTGAGGTCAGATTAAAACGGTTTAGGTGAGAGCTCCAGACAGCCCCTATCGGGCCATGCTGACCAGCGATCGACCGTGTGCATGTGATTGCAGCAGTCACAGGACGGGGGGCGCCACTGTGCAAATGCACGTGTCGGGATAGAATTCACCCCTCGTGTTTCTCCCCTACCACATGAGCACTATTATGACATGAATTCATGAATCAGGCTGTAATATGTTCACGAGAAGGTGCACTTGGAAGAAGCTCTCCTGAAGAGAGAAGGTACTTGGCTCAGACCCATTACTCAGAACCCTCTCCTTCAATAGGGAGAACGGGCAGCTAAGATGTCATCGTCGTTTAGTCATGGGCAGTGACTCACAGGCTCCTCAAGCTCAGTGTCTTTGGGCTCATCCGGCTCAGAAACCGGGGTTGCGTCAGGGGCGACTTCCGGAACCGCTGCCTCCTGTGGAGGTAAAAACTGCCCTTTAAAGACGGCCAGACTGGAGTGCCTCGCACACGTAGACACAGCGGGACAGGAATCGCTAATTCAGCTCATGGAAAGTGGGCCAGTATTCACACATGACCTACGGGGGCTGGGAGCAGATGAGGCCTTTAACTCTTGCTGAAGGTGCCCTGTGTGAAATGAATAGGGGTCACGAATGCAAGTCAAACCACTTTAAGCAGACAGCTGTGTTCTGAGGTAGCTGCTGCTCATTAAGGAAACAGCAGTAGCGATGAAATCAGTGTTTCCCAATCCGGTCCTCGGGGACCTGCAGACAGTCCACGTTTTTGCTCCCACCCAATACGGAGCTGAGAGGAAGCAAAAAATAATAATTTTAATGGACCATCTGTGGGCCCCAAGGACTGGGTTGAGAAACACTGCTTTAAACGATGGGTGACCAAAGCCACTCTTAGGAAAGGTTTTTAACCGCAGATAACAGATTTTTTATACGAAGTCGCATTTCCACAAACGTCTTTAAACGGGCTCTGATGTTCCTGAAGGCAGATGCTCCGAATGAGTTTTCATAAATGTTAGATGGGCGCAGCTGGAAATGTGCTTCCTCAGAGAGCAGAACAGAAGCAGCCTGAGATGAACGAGGCGAGAGAGAGAGGGAGGATAATGAAGTAAGAGGTATGAGGCAGTCAGGCCCCAGCTGAGGAGAGTCAGTCTGCCACCCAGAGGCTCTCAGCTGGCCTGACAAAGCCAGGCGGCGGGATAAGCTGGAAAATGGGATCTGCCCCGAGGTTTCCGGAGCACCGTGACGCACAGGGCAAAGAACCACACAGACGAGACCAACGAATCAGACAGAAGGTGACAAAAACATGGTCCAAATTGATACAAACACACAGTAGACAAGATCTCACATCGATAGAATGAAAACTACAGACTTCCAGAGAAATGGGGGCAAGGAGGGGAGAAAGGTGACATGGGGGGCAAAAAATAAAAAAAACTCGACCTTTTTATTAGAGGGCACTGGAGCACTAGAGAGCCAAAAATCCAGATCAGATACCTAGAATTAAAAGGGGTGGGAGCGGTTAGGGCAGACATACTGAAATGAAGGTAAGCCGTAACAGTCACTCAGGACGCATTCCTGACAGCAACTTTGTCTTATTTCAGAAACTAACCCAAAACAAAAATATGCATGTCCTGAGTCTGGGTGTATGTGGAGCTCCCCCTACTGGTCATCGTTTGTGCAACGCTGGCTAGTTGCCGCTGTACCTGTCTCTAGCGGTTACGGTGCTGTACCTCCGCCGTTGTCACGGCAGGTGGAGTCGCCACTTCTGCAGGCGCCGCCAAAGCGGCGGGCTCCTCCGCCGACCCCGCCTCGGGCTCCTCTCCCGTTTCCTGCCTATGTTTGTTCTTTTTCTTCTCTTCTTTGCTTTTCTGCAGGGCAGAAGACCAGTGGGATGTTACTGGACGTCGCCGGAGAAGATGGGTGAGGACAGACCAGGCGTCACAGAGCCCAGCTGCTACAGAAGTGTACAACAACAGTGAAAGACTTTCCAGGAAATGCGGGAGATTGTTAAACCAGAAACAGGCAAAAGCACACACTCGCCTTCCGCTCTTTGCTCTTCCTCTTTTCCTGCTCTCTCTTGTCCTTCTTGCTCTTCTTCTTCGGCTCCTGAGCGACACCCTCCCCCTCGCCCCCCTCCGCCGGACTTTTGAGGGCGTCTGGGGGCCGGTGTGTCCTCGCGGGCAGCTTCTCGCTGTCCGCCAGTGGCCTGCAGGAGACAGGCGACCGGTGATGCGGAAAAGCAGCGGCAAGAGATCTAAAGCCCGGTGAGTGATGGGCACGAGTCTGTGAGCAGCAGGACAGATAGCAGAGAGCGCGACGCCGACAGGCCGCGTCCTGCCTGCACACTGACAGCCCAGGTCTGTGTTTAAGGCGCATTGACATAAGCAGCATGATGTAATGCAGCATAACCCAGGCAGGGCCGGTCAGAAATTGCCTCGGAGAATTCACTGCCTATTTTTAACTATGGGGACTGCGTCACTTAAAATCAATACTGTAGATTCTGACTCATTCAGCTTAAATACGACATTAATCATCCAAACAAGCAGTGGAATTCACTGAAGCGACCCAGAACACTGGCCATACCCCCAGCATGCACTGCTTCATTCCTCTCTTCGATTTCAAGTTACATGCTCAAGCTAGGCAAAGCTTCAGCTAATTCTGGGCTCAACAGGTGCACTAGCTAAACTAGCATTAAGGTTCAAATTGTCAGAATCTGCCGCTCTGACAAGGACGTCCCATGAGTTTAAACGAGTCTGAAGCAGCACACTGGTCCGATACCCATGGTGGTCTAACTTACCTGCGTGTGGCTCCCGTCACCAGACTGGGAGAGCAGCAGAGGGGTGTGTGCGTGTGACAGAGGGGGAGAGAATCACAGGACACGGTATCACGACAGTGTGTTGCATGAAAGTTCGTGGAAGGACGCGTTTACTAACTAGGAACCATAGCTGCTGAAAGACACACTTCACACTGTCTCTGCAGTTTCGGGCTGGGGGGGTACATATGTACATTCATCAGCCCAGTCATTTCCCTTTTTTTCATCCTTAAATTTGAATTTCATTTAATTTCATTCACAACAACTTTTTACTGTGTTGAGTCTTACATATAAATAAATATGAAAATATACCCTAAAGCGTTTAGAAGAGAGTAACGGTGATATATGTGTTTAGAGCACAAAATATGTGGAGAGAAAAATAATGACCACAACGGCCGAAAGAAAGATGGTACTAACTTATCGAGGTCTATGTCGAGAGCTTTGTGGGGGTCGTTGGGGTCCTTGTCATCTTCGTCACTGGGCAAAGCATTCTGGGACAGAAAGTGAAAATCACACGTCTTGTCTTTAGGGCGGGAGGGGGCTGTTAGATATGCTTGGAACCTCCTGTGGATCATTCAGCTTCATTCCATTTAGTTTCTTTTAAAGTATGTTTTTAATCTGTAATTGGGCGACGGCTGCATTTAGCATCCCAAACGTGCTGGCTGAGTGCCGCCTGCCAGCCGCACCCCCGCCACCCCCCAGCTCCCCGCACCTCCGGCATCTCCTCGGTGACGATGTCCACCGTATGTGCCGGTGTGATGTCCTCCTCGCTCTCGCCGCCCGACTCTGCCCGGTGACCCCGCCCACATTTATCCTTTCTCCTCTTCTTTTCCTTTTTCTTCTTCCTCTCTGCCTTCTCCCTCTGCCGTCGCTCCTCCTCCAGCTTCACATACTGGTCAGACATGGGCATCCCTAAGAAAGCACACGGGGGGGGGGGGGGATCGGGAGGCAAGGACCAATGTCAGTAAAAAAAAAAAAAAAAAAAAAGCAATTAACTCCATTTCTGGGCCACATGGAAACAGCAGAGTGAGACACCCGGTGTGACCCGACAAAGTGGGTCGAATGAAACCCGAAGGACCAGAACAACAGCTCCTACACTTTGGATCGACGAGATTCACATCGGAGGACGGTGAATTGAAATTCTTTTCATGAGATTATATTCAGCAAAAGTGAAAATGCGCCATACGAAATCGCACAAGACCAAGGCGGTACCCTAATACCAGTAAGAGGTGACAGTATATGGTACATTATACCGTAGTATTAATATGCACAACAGCATATTCTGCAGTTTATAGTACAATAGTGCAATAAATGAAACGACACAAAAGCACTAAGCAATAACAGGGGAACGGGGCAAGTGTCGAAATCGGTCACTGCCTTCAATTACTTCATATCTCTCACACGTAATTACGAAGCCCAGAACGCAGAAAGGGCTTCCTCTCAGCCAGCTGAGACCAAATGGCACTAACATGACAGATGAACATAGAGGATGGAAAAGGAGGAGGAGGCTGGACTGAGCAGAGAGCAGCTTCAGTGTAGGGAGAGGAGAGGCAGGGAAAATCTGCTTTATCAATCCCTGAGGAAGGTTATCCACCTAGACTGGACTTCACTATCCGCACACCGAAACATGCAGGATGGTGACAATCCCAGACCTACCTGGGACTTTGAGAGGCACACTGAGGTCGATCTGCACCACTGGAATGTGCTCAACCCCTGTGCTGTCTGCATACACCTGTAGGAACGGACAGAGACAAGGCCAAAGTCACCGCAGTCATTTCATCAGCACCCGCGGCTCGGAATCTCAACGCAAAACAAATGCCTGGAAATCAGTCCGCATGTTGAAACATCACTAGAAAGAGTGTTAGCGACAGCTGAATGGCAAAGGTGCATTTCACAAGTACCGATTTACACCAAAACAGCCTGTAAGATGGCTACACTTATATTAACTGCACACAGGCGGGCAGATGGAGCCCCTACTTTATAAATACTGCCCGTCCTTCAGCGGTTCTGTGGGCGTCTGGACTGCCAGCACAGAATGAGACCTTCTGGCGGCACTGGGTGCCTAACAGGCAGCCTTCACCTCTCCGGCACAGGGGTGGGATGGAGGGGTCCACACGGCGGCTCACCTTCTGGGAGGACGGCGAGGCCTTGATATAGAATGGGTTGTTCGCCTGCTCCTGTTTCCTGGCTTCTCTCCGCTACAAACAAGCATTTGAAAATGATTAGCGGCACGTACAGGTTAGGGAAGAGCGCCGCAATTGACGTGTTTAGTATAAGCAGGTACACAGATGAAGTACAGGACAAGCTACTTTAACTACTTTAAAGCTGAAAGGCTCCCGTGTTTGGCTAAATATTTCAACTCTTCTTGTGCTTTTACTGGTTTGTTTCCTTGATTGAAAAACTCATCCGGCTGTTTCACATTAACATCAGTGACACGCGCATGATTATAGGTGACCAATCAGCACACAGCAAGAACTCCGGGTGAAATCCAGGTCTTTTTATCTGAAATGGTAGTTTGCGAAACCTGTCCTAGCTTACAGTGTCCTAGCTCTCTTGACGCACGCGATCACAGCACAAATTTCAGCGGGATGACAGGTCTGAATGAGACTTGCACCTGTGCATTTTTGGCTGGGGTGGATCATCGCACCATTTTACTGAATTTTAGAATTCAGCTGATTCATTGAACGTGTTCTGGGCAAACAGCTACCCGGCTTTTGCAGGTAAATGAAGATCCTCACAGCAAAACGGCAGACTACACATACAGTAAACACATCACAGATGTAAATCAGGAACAGCGACTATTGGGAGATGTTCTGTGATTTTTCATATTAACAGCTAGCATGGGACGCTGCTGTGGTGAGCGCCGTACCCTGGCCAGCTCCTTCTCGTCCACCTCCGTGTGTCGGAGGCGAGTGTGCCGTGGCTCTTCCTGGGCGAAGACGGCCTTGGGCTTCTCATCCTCGGACTCGCTCTCCGACGGCGGCTCGTTGATCCAGGCGTCGAGGTCCAGGCTGGAGACGACATGGCGGTTTAGTGCTGAACCAGGCCGAACCGCAATTGGCATGAGGGAAAGCGCCGGGTGTCCGTCATGCCGGAAGGGAAGTGGGGGCTGGCGGCAGGTACTGACCCCTCGGGGACCGGCACTTTCTTCTGTGCCTTGGGGGCCACAGGGTTGAGTTCCCCGGCAAACAGGGCCGTGACCTCCTCAGCTACCTCCACCTCCTTCTGCTGCAGCTTCTGAACGTATTTCACCAGCTGCAAGATGCAGGAGGCCTGAGGACCAAGGGGGGCGGACATGGTAAGAAAGGAGCAAGTGTGTGGATTGGTCAGCGGGGCCCACGCCCCCAAAGGGTGACTGGTGTGGACCTGACGCTCACCCTCTCCTGCACTTCCAGGTTGGCACTCTGGACGAAGAGCGGCAGCCTCTCAATCAGCAGCTGGCTGGTCTCCTGTGCCACCTGCTTGTCAGGGGCACCCTCCTGGCCACGTAGGACGGTGGCGAACAGCTTGGCTACATTCTGCACGTAGACTGCCTGGATGTGCCCGGGTAGGGTGGCCATTTTGGGCCGCAGCATCGCTTCCAGGGTCTGCAGTGGCTCCTTCAGGTGCCTGTGGGGTGAGTCACACTTCTACCCTCACCCACATCCGTGTTCCCAACATAGCATCTGGCACTCCCATCATTTTGACAGTCTACCGCAGGGTTCTCAAAGTCTGGACCGTAAGTTAATCAGGACCCAGGTGATAATCCACCTTATCAATCGACATGGTTAATGTCAAAAGGCTTCATGTGGTTTCAAGTACAAAAATATGATGCAGAACTACCAAACCCTGTCGTGAATTTCAGTCTCTAATAAAGCTCCCAATATAATGCATTGATGTCCTTTTCAAAAATTATTGTTAGTTCATTAACGTTCATGAAATGTTGTTTTGTTCCAGACCACTGAACAAAAATCTGATGAGAACCTTTGGTCAAAAAACATTAGAGAACCCCTGTTCTACAGAGTTCCGCTGCATTACTCTTTGAACAGAGTCGCCTGTTAGGACCTGCAGGACAACTGAAAATGTCACCATGCTGGGTTGATTACAGCTAAACCAACAAGGAGACGTTGAGAACAGCTGTCCATGTTTCAGCCCCCACCAGGCTTCAAGGCTCCTCTTCTCGTTCTACATCAGGCCCCACATACGGCTCAGAGGTGTCCTCTCACACATTACAATACTTTACATCACCGCTGACCACAAATCTGACAACTAAGCCACAGTACAGTCTACACTGGCTAAAAGTACACCTTCACCTCATTCGAATGTCATTTCAATGTCATACTCATTGCATTTAACCCACGAAACAATTGCTTATTTTATTTGTTTGAACTCATGAATGCTTCCGTGAAATATCAGCCACATGCTCTGTCATCGTCTGCTAAATCCCACCTCATATAGCTTAGAGGTAACTAAGGAAGCATTTAGTACATCACGGCCACCGATCATCGCTGAAGCGAATGAGGTATCGAGGTCCTCTGCAGTGGCAGCTTAGAAAAGGCCAGAGACGTGACTGGCGGCAGCGGCAGTACGTACTCAGAGAACTCGCCGCAGATCCATGCCGCGGCGTACAGCACCTCACAGATGCCGTTGCGCTGCGTGTTGCCGGTAAGCATGTGGGCGTTGTCCAGCAGCATGGCCATCTGGGCCACGGCGAAGCCCCGGATGGCCTTGACACGGATGGCCACATCCAGCATCTGCGAGGCGATGAGGTGCCCGTGGCGGGTCCCCTCCAACCGGGTCAGCTCCACCAGGATGCTGATGTACCTGGGGCGGGGAGGGCAGGGTGGGACAGAGCACTGTCATTCAGGCCAGATTCAAAGTGCAACTCCACCTTCACCAATTAAACACTGGCCTAGGCAGGGGATTCCCATAGTGGGGGCTGCAACAACCGGAGGCGTCATGTGACACGGGCGGGGGGAGGGGGGGTATGAATGGGCACACACTATTGCACCTGTCTTCTCCCCCATTTGTCTACAGAAATGGATTTGGGAATAGAAGACAAATGTTTACAAATGTGTTTAGAGTTTTACTCTCTGGAAATGAATCTGTTCACATAGTGCTTTAGTGTTCCAAAGGTCACAATGCAGATTTAAAAAGATGTTTGTTTTACACTCAGCTATTTGTTCAGTGACTTCACAGTAGCTGGTACACAGACTGGCTCCCTAAAAACAAATATAGGAAGGAAGTGGCGACATTAGATGTTTGACTGAGTTAGCCCTGTGATTTTGCTGATGGCAGAATGAAGCACGAAGGCTCTCTAAACACACCCTGCGAGCCAGAGCTCATACTGAGCTCCATAAAGGTTTCCCCATATTTCATCTTATTCCCTGAGCCAAACCGGGCATACTGGGCACCAGTTTGTACTGACCACTCGAAGTTGGTGATATACTGGTAGTTGCTCTGGCTGCAGATGTCGATGATCTTGGTGAGCAGCTCGTCGCGGTAAGTGGTCCCCTCCGCCTTGTCCATGTGCAGCATCAGCTTCTTCACGATCTCCATCAGGTTCTTCTTAGAAACCTGCACACACAGAAGTTGAAGGCGCTTACAGGCCTCTCCCTTGGTTCATACTTTAGATGGACAAGTCGCTGGCTGGTGTAACAGCACTATGATAAATGGCAGACACTGTATCTTCCATCCATCCATCCATCCATCATCTGCCGCTTGGTCCGGGATCGGGTCGCGGGGGCAGTAGCCTCAGCAGGGA
>JAODJX010000035.1:4254559-4281075 GCA_026776945.1 Isichthys henryi | reverse complement strand
TAACTAACATAGTACAATTTCGTGGAACCTGTTGACAAAATAATTTTAATTAAAGTCAAAGTTTCATTTTTTTGAGTGCACCCATCCATACATCTTCTGTAATTGCTGTTTAAAGAAGTTTCAGACACAGAGAGGTTTCATTTTATTTCAAAAACAAGGATATTAACAGATTGTATAACTGTTCATAAACTGAATCATCAGACGTCCTTTTTGTATTGCCATTTCTTGTTATGGCAAATTTCCTTGACATGTCTGGGGAAAAGGTCGTTTAAATTGTGCAACACGTAGGGCTCTACTTGTACACAGCCTCCAGTAAAATTCTGCAGTCCGCAAGTCGCTATTTCCCCTGTTGTGAAATGTCTGATGAGTAATAATATAAGGTGACAAGCCGTCTTTCCAATGCCTCAGCTATATGGCTGTTGCCACGCCCCCCCCCATGCCTGTTCCAGGTCTGGATTTCGCGTGCAGATCTGAGAATACAGTATGGCGAACTGAAGAGAATCAGTGGTCACAGAACAGGTGGAGCGGCTATAATCTTTAAAGAGTCCGAGAAAGCACAGATGTTGAGGGTGGTCACGGCAAGAGGGCAGTAATCATCTAGACAATCATTTAGATTTATTCCTTGTACATAGTAACACTTAACTTGAAACGTTTTATTTTTCAGTTCTAATTAAAATTTTCTTATTTGTGAAGTATACCACTGACTATTTTCATTCTTTTTCTTTTACATCTTAATTTTCCTGTGAGCATTAATGAAGTATGTACTGTTCATCCGTCCATCCAGCTGGTCAGTTGGTCGTTTGTGTACAGCACTAGACAGGGACGTACTGAAAATGGCCGCAGACACCGCCGATCAGCACAGGACTGCATGAGGGCTCATTCGCCGTCTACAAGTGAGGAATCGGTGCGAATGACAGAGAGGGGCTGACCTCCGTAATCGGGGATAATGCCAAGTTCTCCCACGGGAGTCGGATGTCAGCTGACTGAAAGTCGGACTCGACCTTCACAGCGAACCGCCTCGTCACATCCGTCGCTGCTTTCCTCAAACTATTGCTTTGAACTCACTCATATCCCCCGACTCACTGTGTCTATATAATGGATAAGCAGATATATATTGTGTCTCGCATGCCCTCCTCCATTAAGGAAGATAAGGAATTACAGAGAGCAGCAGCTGCATTATAAATGGTCTTGCAGGTCCTGCCCTCCCTTTACCCTGATGCGACAAAAAAATAATAAATAGAGACGGATTGATCAGGGCTGCGCAGTCCATTTCTCCAGGGCTGCAGCTACCCCGCTATGCAGAATCATGTACTCCTTCACAGGCTGTGGGAGAAGGGCTTTTACTCTGTGAGGTGGTCCTCTTTGCCAGCCATGTGGACGATAAGTTCCACCGTTCTCAGCAGAATCTGATGAATGTCCAGGTTCAGCAGGCTGGGCGTGACCTGAGAAGACCTAGCGGCAGAGGATATGTCTGGGACAGGTATGATCTACTTCCGTAAAACTACCAGCAATAGTTAAAAGTTTACATATACAAGATACATACAGTATGTCACGTCAGATAATATTTTAAAGAAAATAAACATTTGAATGCAATTTGTGACATTTCAATACAATTCTAACCTTTATTCTAAAACATCCTACAATTTGAGACAGTATGTATATGCAATCATATATATGGTTTTTATATATGAAATGCGCGGTTCGTTTCTTCAGGCCTCGCTATGCTGTATTGATACCTCCAGGCCAGAGGAGGGCGCTGCTACTAAAACTTTCGATTTCGATTGCTACTATATAATATAATTTATTTCCTGTCTGTACGCTTCCCACTTCCCCTTTCCTATTGGATGTAAATATTACCAGATCAGTGCATCTTCCGTTACTGATAAAAATACAAACATGAAGAAATTTTTTGAGGATATTAAGAAAGACATCAAATTCAAGTCGGCAGGACCTGGAAAGAAACTAAATGAAGACAGTAGGTAAATACTTTTTAAAGAGACATAAGCTGATTCAGTTGTTTCTCTGTGCACTTTAATGAGCAGATGGAAGCTTATTTACTGTATATCTAGGCCACTTTATTGTCTATATTGGTAGAATGTACAGTGGTCGAAAAGCGCTTGTTTCCTTAGCTGTACAGATAGCGTTATTTGTTCGTTTGAGAATATCGTAGTTTATTTTGTGTCGATTATTTTTTGTTTTTTAATAACATCATTAAACTCCGGAGACAAATATCCTACGATTGCAGGATCGAACAAGGGAATAAGCCTCATTTATTCTCAAGTTTGTGAGGCGCGCTTTTCGTGTTTCATTGCAGTGTTTCTCACCACATGGGCTTGCTAATAGATACTTCAGTGATGTAAAACTAAAAAATTTCCGTGGATACAGTGTTCGTATTGATTATGTTTAAGTCCGGTGCACTTTTTAAGGTTTGCCTTTTGCGTTTCGGTTGCGTTTTCTACGGGAAGCCTACAAAAAACCTATAATCACCAATGTAGGTCTGCTTTGTCCTCTGTGCCTAGCAGCTCTAACCCGCCAGTGGTGCAGAGCAGTGCCCCTGCCAAGCCCCGCCATGCACTTACAGAGGGGGCCCAGAGAGCAGGGGCTGCAGCCCTGGCTAGGATAGAGCAGCAGCACCGGCCTCGGCTTCAGACCTCGCAGGATTCTATTCGCAATCAAGGTGTGTTGCAAGAGATGCAGGGTTCTCACAAACTGCACAGAAACAAGTCTTGTAGCTATACACCAACTATACATGATCTACAGAAATGCATGCTAGTGCTTGTAACATGTACTATTGTAGATCTAGAGACACAAATAGTAATCATACCAATCAGAGAAAAGGGCATGGAATGATATGCAATAGCTTTTCACGCTAATAAACTCCGCTAGGTGGTTGGCGCTTGTCAGTAAATTGTGATTCTGTCCGCGTCTCCTCACCTTGTAGTGAAGAAGGAACTCGAAGCAGAAGCTGCAGCAATAGTAGCAGGCGAAAAACCCTCAACAGATATTGAGGCAAGGAGAATCCTGTTTACGCACCAAGATTGGAGTTTAACACACAAGCTCACTAAGCCTCGACTGGTATATGATAGTGTGTCATTTATGACATTCTTTCCTGCAGGGTACCGACATTCCAGCGGAGACAGAATGTCTTTCAGTGTCGGGGGTGTATTTTAAATGCCTTCTCACCGGTGCAGTCTTTAAAAAAAACGAGAGGGAGACTCGTATTAAAGAAGCTATTCTCATGGTGGGTACCTTTATCTAATGCTCTACAAGTGGTACGCAATTTACATTTAGTCACAAAGAGGTTCAGCTCCAGAGCTCTTGTAAAACAAAATATACAAATTGTCACAAATCCTCACTGCTAAGAAATTTCTCCCTTTGAATAAATGTGGTATATGCATTATATGCTTTTGTAATCTTGTCCCCCGCTTATTTTCTTCTAACAGCATTTTGCAAATGACCCCGTGGAAGCCTCCATCATGATGATTCATACTTTCAACAAGGACAGAGAGAAAGTGAAGGCTGCTGTGGAAATCATCAGCAGGTGAGGACCGTGCAGTCCGAGATCGAAGACGCAGTGTTCTGAAGAGTATCGACTTGTACTGCAGTGTGGACATACCGCCTCAAAGATCCCTTGGCTCCTCTTGTATTTCCTGGCCAGGTATCTGGACAACATTTGTAAGAACCCAGAAGAGGAGAAGTTTAGGAAGATCAGAGTCAGCAACAAGATCTTCCAGGTGAGTGAGAGGGAATGTGAGAGTGGCCCACAGCAGGTTTAGCTTCCCGCTGGGTTTCTTGTCTTACCTGTTTATGTCCATGTTTGTCTTTAGGAGAAGGTCAGTTGTGTGGAAGGATCTCAGGAGTTCCTGCAGGCTGCAGGATTTGAATTTAAAAGTTTCCCCCTGGAGGGAAAAGGTGAGTTGGGAGCCTTCGGCAGTCAGCACATGGCAGAAGGCTGGGCTGCACTTTGGATGGGATGCCAGTCCGTTGCAGGGCACAGGCACACACACATTTGTGGGCAGTTTTTAAATGCCAAGTTGCTCAGCTATTTTTTTATACCAAGATTTCTATATATACGGCAGTATACCGTTTTATCGTAACACCGCTCAACTTGTTCATAAGTTTACCCATTTCAGTAGTTGTATTTCTCGCAATTCATCTGCGCTCTGCTGGTCTGGCGGTACCTTTGCCATTCACGAGCCAACTGCGACCACCCACGCATAAATGTGGAAAAGTGAAGTATGAACTGGGCTTAATACACCAGTGCTAACATTGCTAGGTGATGTTATTAGTTGTCATAACCCTAATTGGGAGTGAGTGCTGGTGTATCTTCAATGGTGGTTCATCTCCGTTGTAAGTTACATCTTCAGATAAATTTATGTTCATCTGAAGATGCAACTGTAAGGACAATGTTTCCCTGGTGGCGTCTTTCTTCTGAGTATGCATGTCCCCCCCAGAGGGCACAGAGGAGTTCCTGGTGCTAGCGGAGCAGAATTCCAGTGATCTGGAGAAACTCGCAGAGACGAAGGACCAGCTTCAGAAAGGGGAGCCGCTTCGAGCTCAGCTGGAGCGCCAGCCGCAGGCTTTCCGGCCCTCCCCGAACGCCACGCACTTCGAGCTGCCCGCAGACTTCTACAATCTGACCGCTGAGGAGCTGAAGAGGGAACAGCAGCTCAGGTGTAGAGCTACTTCCACCTGTCTGCATGAGTCAGACAGTATCACGGACGAGTTGGGTATCATCGCAGATTTAAAATGTTTGTCAGGATGGAGGCAACGGAGAGGAACGCGATGCTCCGGACGAAGGCCATGCGGGAACGAGACGAGCAGAGGGAGAGAAGGAAGTATAACTACACCCTACTAAGAGTGCGCTTGCCAGACGGAAACATCCTGCAAGGTCTGTAATTGCTCTTCCAGGTGTCGATAAATGGTGCTGTTCCACTATATTCATGCTGATGCGAATTCTAATATGAGAAATAAGATTAAATTGCAAATCAGTGAAGTTCTTTAGGTCTAGGAAGGGTTCTCCAGTCCAGGTCCTGAGAGATTTTCTTTTTATAAGACAATTTATCCTCTGTACGAGAAAAGTCCTCTCACCTGCAGCCACAGAAGATGACGTTTTTTTTCCTGTTTGGATGCGGCAGGAACCTTCCTGGCTAGGGAGCCAGTGGCAGCACTATATGAGTTTGTTCGAGAGTCGCTTGTGGACGGCTGGCAGCCCTTTGAACTGATGGCTCCAGGGGGGCAGAAGCTGAAAGATGACGAGACATTACTAAACGAGTGTAATCTGGTGAGCATTGACAAACCTCTCTAAGATTCAGGTGCACGAATAAATAAAAATGTGAAAGCTTTCAGGACCCAAGAGGAACCTTCAAGGACAAAGATGAGTCCGGGTGAAATTAGCGGGGCGGGTGTTTCAAGATACAAAATGCAATGATTTTCACAGTCAGATGATCCAGGCAGGAGGACAGTAGAGGGTGTCTGATTGCATTGAATAGAATGCATAGAACGATCTCTTACACATTTCCTTTCTCAGGTCCCAGCAGCTCTCCTGACGTTCTCCTGGGATGCTGCTGTCCAAGCAGATATCGCTGCAGCTGGAGGACACTGCACCTCTCTGCTTAAACCCAAACTACTCGAGAACATCAGGACCCTGGTTTAAGAAGCGCTACCCATACGCCAGCCTCCCCCCCACCCTTTGTATCCTGGGAACTACTTTTGTTTCCTACCACATTTTAAATTTTAGCACCGGATTTATTAGTCTAGTGAATGAATTGAGAGGTGTGCTCAGTTTTTTCCTTTCCGTTACACCTAAACGTAGGAAGCCTGGGTGGGAATATACCCACCCGTATCCTAATGAAAGAGCCAGGTTAGTGGTTCAGGCCCAGATGTGTGGGATTCTAGTCAACACTAATGAAATAAAGTGTCAGTGTTCAGCAGTCTGCTGATGTAGTATCGCAGTATTGTAGTTTCTCTTGGAAGGAAGGCGATGGGACAGCACCTGCATGGACCATGTCCACTAAGCAGTCTCATCTACGCAATGACATCACAGGATATGATTTTTCAAAAAAGTAAAATGTCAGCTGACTCGCATCTGTTAATTGCTATTCCTTCCAGGATTGGCCATGTTCGAAATCCAGTCTTGGTACATGGTTATTTAGGCTCTACCTCCACAGAACCAACAAAAAAGGCAAATCTGCAATCTTAATGCCTATTGATATCTGAACTCTTACCTGGTAAACAGCTGCATGACATTGGAGGTTAAACTTGCTGGTTAAATCACAAAACATCCGTAGTGCTCCAATTACAACATCACATAGCAAACTCACGAAGAACTGCAACATAAAAAGCATAATTTTCAAAAGCGAACAGTTTTGGTCAACAGAATCTGACCACCACTTGAATCTTGTAGGGTCAGATCCCTCTAAAATGAGGCAGTTCATTCAAGTTCGAATGCTTAGACTGAATGGTGACTTAACTGAGCGCACCTGAAGTTCAAAGCATACTCAGACTACGCCTACTAAGTAATGGGATGTAGCAGCTACTAGTGGTGATAAGCTATGGATAATCGTGGGTTTTTGTGTTCATACTTTGTTCTGCTCCTGGTCCCATTATAAACATTTAAAAGTATGTTTTGTTCTTATTTATGCTCCAGTTACATAACTTTGTTTTCACACAATACTAAATTCTCTCGGCTGGCCCCGTATGCACTTTACCTCACTCTGGCAACTTACAAATGTACTTATTTGCTTTTATTGTGTTTAAAAACTATGTATATATTTGACATGCCTGAGGTTTGTGTGGTGGTTTTAAACTGTCAAGGTGACCTTTATAACAGATTTGAGTGTTTATGATCTTATCTGAATAAATCAGAATGTACAGCAACTTTGCTCTGGGATGAATTAAGGTTAAAGGGACAATATTTACTGTAAAATGAGACCCATTTACACATCCGTACATTCAAACCGGTTCATTTAAAACAATTTTAAGAGCATATCAGCCAGTTACCTGTGCGGAATCTTGAAATGCTGTACGTCAAGATTTTTAAAATAATGCTTTATTTCAAATTTTTCCTCTTAGACATTTTAAGTCACAACTGCAAACTAGTCTAAGCATCTCTGCCACTAAAGATTAAACAGTCACTCAAGGAGGGAACAGGCCCTTAATGTCACCCCCAAATCATTACTGAAGAGCACAAAATGGAGGCTTAGAAGAGTACAGCTAAGTCTGACGTAGCAGCTTCGAAGGCAAATGCTATCTAGCATTTTACAAACCCAGTAAACTAATAAATCAAAACAGATTCATTGATTTCAACACAGCCGGAGTGAAAACAAGCGAGGCATGTAAAACTGATACATTTACTCAATCTTTTTTAATGACGTAAACCAGTTCAAGTATTTTGGAAACATCTGTGTACAAAACGACATAAAACAAATTCATATATATATATATATATTTATATATAAAAAAAAAGCTGGAGCAGCAAATCTGCTGCCAGCTAATCCTCTGGGCAAGGAGGCCCAGACGCCAAGACTCCCGTTAGGGACGCCTCCCTCAGTCCATCCTGCTGAAAGCAGGCAGTTCTCATACCACTTCACACGTGGGGTCCGACAGCCTTGCCAATGCACCTGCACTGGCAGTGGCAGTCAGGGGCAGACGTACTCATTCTGGGTAGAAATGTGGCAGTTTGGCTGTAGGCATATTACTACTTTTATTTCAGCTGAGTAATACTGAGTGGATGGCATGTGTGCCTCCTTGACCGTAGCCCCAGATCTGACCAAAACATTTTTTAGGGTAAAACCCTCATGCTGAGGCAGGGGTGGGGGCCTGACAGGACAGAGTGTTAGCAGCGGGTTCAGAGGTCGCTACCTCCATGAGTTCTTTTGTAGATCCTGAAAGGGAGACGAACGTTACTCATCTGAGGCCAGAGGTGGATAATTCAAGTCCAGAAAATAAAAAGTCCTAACCAATACAAATAAAAAAATTTTAAAAAGTTCAGTAAGTGTCAAGATTTTGTTTCAACCAAACAGTTGAGTATAAAGAGTCACAGAGTGCTCAAATGGTTGGTCGAAACAAAATCTTGGTCTGAACTTTTACTCTTGACCTGAACTACCCACCACTGTGAGACTTATACCAGATTAGTGCACAGAGCTGAATGTTATAAGGATAATCGGTTATAGTAGACAAGTAACCCAGCGTCTAACAGCCGATTATTGCATTTATCAGGGAAATATTGTGTGTGGCTTAAGCCTAAGATAACGATTTGGCTTTCAGTTTAGCATTCTGACCTATGTATGGTACACGAAAGTATCAGTATATAAACATTTGTTGTAATGGTCTATGAATCGCTTTAAATAATTCAATCTGGCTCACAGACAGATAATTTTCCAGAGACTATAAACATTCACCACCACTAAATCAGTGCACACCAACCTTCAAATATTATCTCTTCATGTTGTCACTTTTCTTTTGCTGAAAAAATTTAAGTGTCCCCCTTGGTGCCGTGTGCGTGGGGGGAGGCTGTTGTACAACTCAAATTTTTTTAATTAAAATATTGCATTTTTCTAAGATACTGCCCAGCATAGTGTATGCACATAAAACGCCTCCCTTGTCCTAACAAAACGCTCAACCCACCAGGATCCATGCCGATGATGATGCAGTCCGTCTCATCCTCCTCCTCCTCAGTGTCTGCCTGGAATCCATCGGTCTCCATGGCTTCACCCTTGTAGAATGTGCAGGACATCATAGGTCAGGATAAGAAAAATGAACCCCATTACTAGAAAACACTAACTCCTATATTTCAGGACAGTTTTCAAGCAGCAGCCACAAAGATGAAATTTTAAAACAGTACAGTACTACAAACTGTCTTATTTCCAACAGTTATCCACAGAAACATTAATTTCAGTTTAGTTTAAACTTCTGGATGGTATTAATCTTGCTTGCCCCAATATACTGTTTATTATATGAACACAATACAGACAGAATAATGCAAGATGCAGTGCATATGAAGAAAAAAAACTTTTACACTGTATGAGAAAAATAGCATGACTACTGAGTATACTTTGCTGTTCCAAAGAATTCATGTTAAAATGCAGATTTTTAAGGAGCTATTAAAACAAAGCCACCCGCCATTAAATAACCTAACCTATGTACGGGTTAGTGCAGGAGAAGCTGTGCATTATCTGTTTGTAAATACATGGCTGTGAAGGACCTCAGTGGAGTGCGTTTAGAAAATGGTTTTGATGAATTCTTCCATCACTACTTGAAAAGCATCAAGTTAATATTAATTTCCTATTTACGATTTGTTTGTTTTAGCCCCCAAGCGTCTCAATCTTTCCCAAAGTAGCCGTGAAGAAATTTATCATCAGGAATTCACTTTTCCCCCCAATAGAATTACAACATGTAGGACTGCATGCAAACTACTTATACCCAAAACTATCACCTAGGAAAAAAGACAAGGTTTATGCAGAAATCCTGATGTGAAAATTAAATCCAAGACCTTTTTAATAGCACTTAAAGCTGAATTTATGACCTAACTTTAAGCAGAAATACGCTTTACCAGAGTCAATACCAATATTTACACTACAGTGAGTACACCTAGGGATGGGCTGATCCACATTTTTTCACTTACAATCCAATTCCAATACATTGCAGTCGATACCTCTCAGACTACCTAAAATTAAATAAGTATCAGACATGGATTGATCACATATGGCCAAAACTCAAATCCATATAAATTGGTCTGGATCAGTGCCGATACTGATCAGAATATCAGATCAGTGCATCTCTAACTAAACCCAGTTTTCATTTCAAGTTTGAATTAAACAATTGATATGTGAATAATACATCACACTTTACAAAGTGTCTATGGAACCTCAATCAAAACAGAGGAATAATAGACTGAAGACATGTAATGCCCTATTAATCCGGAGAAACCTATGTATGCAAGAGACGAGGCCGAAAACCAACACTGGATAGTTGTGATCTTCGGATCCTCAGGCAGCACTGCATTAAAAATGAACAATTCTACAGTGGAAATTACTGCACGGGCTCAGGAACACTTCCAAAAATTGCTGTCCGTGAAAACAGTTCGTTGCTGCATCCACAAATGTGAGATGAAACCCAACAATGCAAAGACGAAACCAGATCTAAACATGACCCAGAAACACCACTGACTTCTCTGGGCCCGAGCTCTTTAAAGGACTGATGCAAAATGGAAAACACTCCTGTGGTCTGACAACTCAAAATTTCAGATTCTTTTTGGAAGCCATGGATGCTGCATCCTCTGGGCAGAAGAGGAGAGGAACTATCGCTTTTTATCACTGGATAATTCCAAAGAGAGTATTCGTGATGAAATGAGGGTGCATTAGTACCCATGGCTTGGGTAGCTTGCTCTGGGAAGACACTATTAATGCTGAATGATATGTACAGGATTTGGAGCAACAAAGCGGTCATCCAAACAATGTCTTTCGGAGAAGGCCTGGTATATTTTAGCAAGACAATGCCAAACTGCATTCTGCACGTATTACAACAGTAGAACAGTCCGGGTGCTAGACTGGCCTCCCTGCAGTCCAGACCCCTCACCCCATTGAGAACATTTGGCACACCATGAAATGAAAAATGACAAAGGAGGCAATGAACTGTTGAGTAGTTAAACCTATTTCAGACAACAATGGGACAACATTTCACTTCCAAAACGTCAAAGGGTCTCAGCAGCTGCCAAACGTTTACGGAACGTCGTTAAAAGAAGAGCTGATGCAACACGCCCGCCCAGACTTTTTTGAAATGTGTTGCAGGCATCAAATTTAAATTGAGCATATATCTGTCATGAAATTTTATTTTTAATCATCATATGTTGTCTGTTATATTTTCAATTAAATATGAGTTTCCAAATCATAGCATTCTGTTTTTATATACGTTTCACAGTGTCCCAACTTTTTTGCAATCAGGGTTGTACATGGCCACACACACACACAGCAGGGGCAGGAAGCCCCACACACAGAATAGGTATGTATAACTTTGTAGGGATTCTCCATTCACTTCTGTGGGTAAAAAGCCTAATCTAATGACGACTGACAACCTTAAACCCAGCCCAGCCCTAACACATAGCCATAAATAACTAAACTAAATGCAAGACTTTTTTTTACTGCAGTCACAGATCTTTATAAAATCGAGGCTCATATTGTGAGCATAAATGTATTGTGAGAAAAATGTCCCAATGCAAAAATCAAGATGTTTCACCGCCCTCCACCACTCACACACACATGCACTTTAGAACATCAACATTCAGTTTCACTTAGAATTACTCCATTCAAAGTGCAAAGGCTAGAATAAATGGCAACAACAAAACTAAATGAGAATAGACGTACAATAAAGTGTGGTTTAAGCAATGGACTATGAGGGACACACTTGATTTTCAGATTATGTATTTCCAATCTTCTTTATTAATAATTACACTGTGTCCATTACCCTGGTGACTATAAGCGAGCAACTGTTAATGAACAGGAAATGCATGTGTGAACATTCAAATACTAAGCAAATTTCGCCTGTCATCTGGAAAACCAAGGGGTGTGCAAGGGTTTCCATCAACTCAAAATACTGAACCAGCATCTCGTACCAGCAGAGATCACCACTTTAGATTAACAAGATTTAGTGCACATAGTGAATGGGCTTGAAACACAAAAATTATCAGCGTGCATCTCTGCCAGCAGCAACCAATTAAAAAATGATTTGCTTGCTTATTGAAAGATCTTACAGGTAGAAGACTGAATAACGGACATACAGTTAACTTAACAGCTGCAGGATTCTCATGGACAAGCCGTTTCAAGAGTTTGAGAAAACCCATTTGATACATTAGGTAACACACAAACTACTTCTCTTTGATTGGTCTAAGCGCTGTTTGTGGTCCATGGACCTTGAAACATGACCTGCTCCACAGCAGGGGCCTGTATAACCAAGCCAGATTTCTTGCTTTTAAGACCGTACAACTTGTCAGATTGAGGGCACCCCACCCTAGTTTAAACAGACTTTCTTTGTTCACTTGTGTTTAACCCAGACTACCTTAAAGTTATCTGGCTAAGCAAGAAATCCTGCTTTGCGATGCAGGATAGACATTATTTATACTGCAAGCCGAACAAGTGAACCACCTTTCGTAGTAAAAAGGCAGCCACCAGGATACGAACAAGATTTATTCCTAAGTCTGTCTTTAAATCGAATTTGTAGCTAAGTCAGAAACGGTACATATGTTTATTTACTATCAGTTAAATATTTGTCTTAATATATATTTTCTCTCTATGCATATAAATACAGTACTGTATTGAAGAGAACGCAAATCCGAGTGTCGTATACAGTACTGTAAAAAAATTAAAGTTCTTAAAACAGTTTCGATAAAAAGAAAAAGAATGATTAAAGGTTAACACGTACTCTCATTATATCGAAGTCCTGAATTACTGAAGGGGCATTTCTGAAGTAACTTTACACCACCATTAAAGCTTTTCAGGAGCGCCACAAAGTAGCTTGTGTTCATTATTACGAAGCATTGTATTTAACTCAGCTTTATGACAGTTGTCCGTAAGTTGAATACTCTTACCCCACGGACTTATTGCACTGAAAAGTAATCCAGCTAAACAGACTTCTTAGTATACCCATTAAGGGGAAGTTACAGGTAAACATAAAGGAAAGATTTTTTCAGCAGACTAAATATGTTTATGACCTCAAAAAGTTAAGGCCTAGTAAACATATTTAAGACCTGACTTTTGAAGGCTTGATTCAAACACAAAATCAAGACTAAGACTTCAGTAGCACAGATACCCTGTCAAAACCAGATTCAGAACCACATTAAATCCCCTGATTAACTCTGCATACGCCCACAGTAGAAATCACATACATCATCCATCTCATCTTTACTGCAGTGCTTTGCCACCTTCACTGAAAAAGAATGAGACTTAAAAGCCCAGTGTGGTCAAGAAATCGCAAAAGCACGAACCACAGAAACAAGGCTTGAATAAACCGTTTAAATGAACAGAAATCAACCAAAAATAGACATTTAGAGTGTAAATGAGCTTTCCACATGAGACAAAGGTCCCAGTTGACTGATTAAGTTTACAATGGCTTGTTTGCACCAGACAGCTACACTGTGCTGCTGATATTAACGAACTTGCTTTGGTTCTCTAAAACCGGCTTACACCATTTTGTTTTAAACTTCAATCCACTGGAATACTGCAGTGTCAGAGGCATTTCATTATTTTAAAGCTCCTTCACCTCAGCCGTCATACATCAGTAGCGGTACTAAGCCTGTCAATCATCAGATCGTCAATCGTCACCAACGCAGCAGGAAGTACCAACCTCTGCCCCAGTTGGCATCTATAGCTGATCCTATCGAATCTACTTACACTGCTCACTCCCCTAACTGCAAAACCAAACCACCAGCAACCTTCAAACCCCAACCTAAGCATCTCTGACCTTCATCATAGTGTGGAACGATCTATCCCCACTACCCAGCAAACACTAGCACAAGTCAAGCACAAGGGATTAATCTAGCCATAGTGTCACCATGCTTGTGAGTCCATGGGGCACTTGGAAATAAACTTACAATTCTTTCTACTTTAGATTACAGCATCTACCCTCCTGGGCAAAATAAAATGGACCAAAGCTTAATTTGGTTTTGACACATTTTTTTGCCACACAATGTATAAGTTTTACGACGCACTAACACATAGAAACGCTAACTGTACATTCACAACATCGGTAAACTCTTAAGTCAATTTGGGGATACAGCATGATGTACTCAGTCAATGCCTACCTGCTCTGGATTGGCACACTTCTTCATGAACTTGGTGATGGACATGCTGCCCGTACTCTTTCTTTTGCAGGAAGAAGGGGTGTTGGAGGCAGACTGAGGGGTGGTCGGAGAGGTGTTCGGGGCACCACTGACCCCAGGACCATCTTCACGAGCACTGTGAGCCCCTGGGGTAACGTAGGTCCACTGGCAGGGAATGGGCAAGGCCTCCTGGTCAAAGCGTGCAAGCACCTCAGCATGCACGTACCAGCAGCAACGACGGTAGTTGGCCCGCTTCTCATAAACGGCAGACTCCCTGATGAGCTTCTTCAGATGAATTCTTATGGATAAGAGGGAGATATGATTACACTAACCGCTCCCTATCAACTCTCAGATGTAGACTACATGATAAAACCCTTCCACATATACTCAAAGCTGACCGGGGTGCCACTAGGTGACCTAGTTGATTGGGCTGTTTATTACACAGATGCTTCTATGGTACATTACCACTGACCGTCTTGCAGGTGTATTACAAGAACAAGTGTGTGAATACGTCAACATCTTTCATCACAAACATCAAAACAGCAAGAATTTATAAGTAAAATTAGTATATGCATTACTAGATAGATAATTACATTAAAAGGGCAAAAATACATTTACACTGGAAAAGACCACTGTAAAATCTATGAGTTTGTCCAAGGCAAAAAACTGCTGTCGTCCAAAACAAGTTTGAAAACCCAAGAAGTAACATACTGAAAGTGAAACAGAAAAACAGATTTCAAACCACCCCATAGGAAATACCTTTTAGGCACATTATCGCTTTGAGGACTGTTGGTTGGTGAAGGAAGTTGCTGACGGCAAAACTCCTGGAACTCCGTGATGATCACCTTACTGCTGTTCACATTGCCATGCAGCAGGGGCAGGAGGGCACTCAGCACTGAAAATGAGCAAAGCAGACCCCTGCATCAGCCAAGATGAGAGGAGCTCTTGGGAAAAATATAGCATTAGAAAACGAGGCGGCAAATGAAGGTTCAAAGGGAGAGAGAACTGGAGAATGAATAACGGTGAGCAGCGATGCACCCACTCTGCTCATCCCGAACTTCCCGCGAAGGCCCCTCTGGGGTGCTGGGCTCCTCCTTGGGCAGTGGCTCCAGCAGGCAGACGGCATAGGGGTGCAGCAGCTCGGCCTCCAGCCCCTCACTCTCCCAGGTGCAGCCCGTCACCACCGCCTCCAGCACCTTGAACTTTTTCTTGGACATCAGCTCGTCCCACTCTCGAGCCTTCAGTTTCTGCCGCACTTTCTGCTTCTCTGGATCACCACCCTCCTGGAAAGGCAGACATTGCTATGATTCTGAGACTGACTGAAGGTAAGAGGGCAAGTAGGACAGCCACAGTTAACACTGCTACAGAAAGCAGTGAAGGATTTTATACAAATTTCATGACAATCCATATTTAATCCAATCTCAACCTTAGCTGCAACAAAGTAAAACTGAGCACGATAAAATGTGAAAAATTACTATTATCCAAATTGCCGCTTCAATGCGTCAGGCTAACCAGTCATAGGTTTTCATGAATTCACTATAAAGCTGCTAATGCTATCGAATAGTACAAGGTAAAGATTGTCACCCCAGCTATAATCCAGATAAAGGGCTAAGACAATATTGTAAACAGTACGCAAACTAACCCATAATGACTTTTCAATCTGTTAACAGTGAACTACAGTGAAATTGTGAATCTTGAATAAAATCGTGTACCTCTTCCTCCAGTGCTCCCTCGCCATCTGACAGGTAACCATGTGGTACGAAAAATCCATCGTCGTCATCGTCATCTTCACCGCCCTCCTCCTCCTCATCCTGATAGAATACAAAGACCTCTTAGCAAGGCTACCCATTCAATGTGAAACTATCATACCCTCCAGTTCCACTCACTACCTGACTTTCAAAGTTGCCCGACAGCTGTACCGTTCACAATACACAACTTCTTGTCATCATCGGGAATCTTGAAATCATCGAGGTCTGCAAACTCCATGAGAGATCAGCAACAATCTTTCACGAAGAGGAATCCCTGTCTTTGGTCTCCAACGAATGTTTTATTATGGAAACACACGAGAAGTGACACCGTGTGATACCATGTGTTGGACAGGATTTTCGGCATAGCCATGCTTGTTTATACTGAACAATGCCTCCCCCTGGTTCCCCCTAACCGAGTGCCTTACACTCTCACTGGCTGCAGCTTGTCGCTGCACTCACTGCCAGTTGCAACCAGGTCACAACACTTTTCACACTACAGGATTTGGAGTTAACATGCCCAGATATTTAATCTGCTATATATCTGACGGGGGTCAGGGACACAATGGTGAGTCTGTCAGACTGCATCTTTGAACGGTTCACAAACAGTGATCAAGTGCTGATCAAGTGTGCCATCTGTCAGCAAGCAGAAAATCGGGGGTAAAACTGTAGCATATATGTATCATTATACATTAATCTTTACTGATTGCTTTGCTTATTTTTAAGGCCCCCATATAAAAGGTGTGCAGGTGACTACACCATGGTACTCTGCATTTTACAGCAGCACATGGTACGCAGCATGGACGCAACACTACAGTACTCACAGAAAATCTTGGGACACTTGCTCAATTTAGCAAAAATACCACATTTATTGGTTTTACAGCAAAAATCATTGCTTTAATCTTTTCTTTACAAAGCTTATCACACTACAAACAACCAGTAAGTTAAAAGTAAAACATTTATTTCAAACAGTAGTAAATAACTGTTCTAAAAGAAGTTCCGAGTTCACTGACAGGGATTCCCTTTGGGTGCTTTTTAATTAGTAACAGCATTGCAATAAAAACCAAACATTTGGATTTAGTGTCCCTTCGGGAGTCAATGACTACAACTGCAATTTATAGCAAAATGGGAACAGTATCGAATGACTGTCAAAAAGAGACACTTAATAAAAATATATCTGTGCAGAAGATATGTTACACCTTATGATTGTCAACGGACCTTTGTTATGATCAGAGGTGGGAATTTCAGGTCCTGAAAGTAAAAATCCAGACCATGATTTACTTTCAACCAACCAGCTGAGCATAAAGAGTCAGTCACAGAGTACTCATCTGGATGGTTGAAAGAAAATCATGGTCTGGATTTTTACTTTCAGGACCTGAAATTCCCACCTCTGGTTATGAAACAAATAAATTAGAAATATTTCTACAGAATTAAGCAAGCGTCCCAAAAAAAACTGAGCACTATGCTGGTTAGAATATTAAATACATAGAATAATCAAATTAATGCAATGGAACAGTTAACTCTAGGCCTTAGTTTGACACATTTTAACTCACCCCTTCACTGTGTGAGAGAGATTCCCCTGGCTCCTCCTCCTCCCATTCTTCATCACTGTCAACCTCATAGTCCAGCAGTTCCTAGGAACACAGGAAGAACTCAGAACATTGAAAGGTCTCGACTCTAAAGAAAGAGAAATGATCGTGACCCGGGGTCTCACTTTGTCCTGTCGAAACGGACAGCGAGGAGAGACGACCAAGCTCTTTTTACTCCATGTTCCCCAGTAGGCTGGGCGATAATTCTCATGGAACTGCAGGAGTTTCATGCGACCACAGTCCTGCCGGTCTGGTACACCATCGGGCTTTTGGCCTTCTATCAAAATAACACTGTCCCAGGAAACAGCACAACACACACACTTTAACTGGGTGGACAACGCACATAGGACAAACTGATCAACCATTTGAAATCAGCGAAAGTAAATGCATCATAACTACTTTGACAAAAACCTCAAAACGATGTAAAATTTATGAAAAGGCCACCTGATTTCAGTACCCCATTTCACAGTAAGAGCACTGTAAACTCAGACTCTTACAGGCTACGATTATCTGTTTAAGTTATGTATTTTACCATGAAAATTTAATTACTAGAAAACGCCTCAACATCACACACTATAAACGTGCCTAGAATTATGTTTTTAAATGAGCAGCTTGCCAGAATATATAAGTCGAGGCATCTTCTGAGACACAAACAACATTGTTTCATGTATTTTTAATGAGAGTTATTACAATTTTAGGAAAGGAACTGAGGATAACAGGTAATGGATCCTGCAACTTTAAAAATGTTATTACAACTCTGAAGAAAAAAAAAAAACATTCCCACAGAATGAAAATATGTACTAAATACATACAATTATAGATACATACACGAAGAGCTCTTTCACACTGATACCCAGCAGTTAAAACCATCCCGTATACTCTACCCTTACCTGAAAGGCTCAGAGTGCCACAGGTTGGTCCTGCCCGATCTGCGGGGCTTGTGCCTCCGCAAATCCCTCAGGCCATCTAGGGTAACGTCTGGCTGAGCCAGGTACCGGTCCAAAGAATCAAGAACCTCATCCTCACAGACCACGCGGTTCAGTGGCGCCAAACACATGTGCTCCTTGATCTCAAAGGGAGCAAACTTCCCGCAGGCGGCCGCCAGCGTCTACAAGAGAGACGGAGTATTGTGCAGGACGTATGCCGGGTGAAGCTCATGACAGAGAGAGCGATACACTGCAATGCAGATACGATTAACAAGGATGCACTAGTCAATCGTCAGATGTTCTTGCTCAGTGCTGCAATCGGCTAAGCTAAATGGACCAATTTTTAAGAGCCGAACTTTTGTCCAAAACGATGACAAGTAAGGCAAAAAGCTGTTTTTGGGGTAGTTCTTCCCAGACATTTAGAATGACCAATTGCATTTGACATTTGGGGAGCCACATTTATTTGAAAAGGTTATTTAAAATATTTTGCTTGCAGAAATCGAAGTTCATTACAGTGTTAAAAAATATTTAGTCTGCTACTTACTAAACAAAATAAACAATCAAATCGGCATTGACAGATAAGGTTTAAGAATAAATAATGCAAGTGGTGTATGTGTAATGATTATAAGCCCAGAAGACCAGGGACCGTACAAGTCTTACCTTTGGGGCCTGATGAGTTTTGGGCTTCTGTAGAAACCGGGTGATCTCTGCTTTCTCTGCTTTTATTCGCTGAGGGGAGGGGAATTAAAATTATGCATAGCTTTTTTCCTAATATTTTTTTAAATAGTATATTATAAAGCTCTTGTATTGTTTTTGCTTTGATTGCTTTAATTTAACACATTTTTTTGCTTTAACTACTCATTGTATTTTTATTTGTTCCTTGTTGGGTCAACCTACTCTGCAATAAACAAAGTTCTGACTGACAGCTTTCGCTTTCATTTTTATTACTCTCACCTTGGCAACAAGGAGAACATTGTAAATTAAACACCTTCCCACCCATTTTAGCCAATCAAGAATGACCAAGTCAAAGAGCACACAAGGGACAGGGACAAATATAACCAAACAAGGAAGCCTGTCTCACATCTTTCTCTTCTTTCAACCGCTTTTCCTCTTCTTTTTTCCTTTTTTCTTCAAGTTTCGCTCTTAGGAATTAGGAAAAAAAAAAAATTAAATCACAACCAGAATTCCATTCATTACATTTAATACATCCAATATTACAATATTCAATTGCTTTATATCAGTTGAAATATTTCCTCCCATCAGGCTGAAAAGCACAGGCACTCACTCCTGCTTTACTTTGCGCTGCTCCTCCTTCGCCCGCTGCTTCTCAGCCTTTTCCCTCTCCTCCCTCTCTTTTTTCTCTCTCTTTTCCTTCTCGTCTCTCTCCTTTTTCTCTTTTCTCTCTCTCTCACGCTCCTCCTTCAGCCTGCGTGCCTCCTCCCTCTTTTTCTCTTTGGCTGCCTGGGCCTCCTGGCGCAGCCGATTTCGCTCCATGTGCCGCTCCTGCTGTTGCCGGCGTTGCTCCTCCGAGCCCTAAATAAAGGACATCAGCTGAAAAACCTTGCACACTTTTCCCTATTTACTATACATGCAGAAAAGTAGTAAATCACCTGCTGTGAAACCACCAATAAAGAATAAATTTTCTACTTATGGGAGAGTGGGAAGATTTTGGTCACCTTAAAACCATTTCACAGCTTTCAATCGTTACCTTCAAAGAACGTCTTTTTACTTTTCCCTCACTTGCGTTCGCATTGGTCTTTGGTCCCTGTAGAAAATTATATTTTATTACAACCAAGACTTAATTTCAAATTTGAGTTATGAAGTGAACACCGGACTTCCTGTACAAATTACTTTTCAGCAAATACCACCTACCAAACTGATAATGGATAAAATCAGAAAATTAAGATAAAAACACTTGAACTACAATATCATGCTACAGATATAAGAGTGTGGCAAAACAATGACTCACTGCTGAAGGTGGAGTGCATGTGGTTTTGGCAGTCTCGGGTGAACTCTCCACCACTGACACTGAGCTGATGGATGACGGCGACTGTAAAGACTCATTTCCATGGCTGGACACCTCAGCCTCTCCATCCTCCTCAGGTTCAGAGCCTGACTGTGGATTAGATGCTACATCTGCAACACTCCCCAAGATGGGCTTGGTAATGGAGTCCTGAATGGGCTCAGGGTCTTTTTTCGGCTGATCTTCTTGCGTGGACGGCCCAGATGTAGGGGGGAGCACTGCAGCTGGCTGCAATGTGCCATCCACAGAGTTTGAGTCCTCAGTGAGGTCAATGGTTATTGTGCTGCCCAAGGTGCAGCTTCTGCGGCTCAAAAAAATGTCCAGCGGCCCCAGGCCATTCACCAGGATTTTTTCACGAGGTAGCGGTAAAGGGGAACTCTCCATCTCATTCTCTCCATCCGAAGCCTCAGTTTTAAGGTTAGGGGGGGGCACCGTGCTCCGAGACTTTTTAAGTTCTCCATTTTCCTTAGGGACTGGATTTAGACGTTTGAAAGGAAGGCGAGCTGTGGAGAAATCCCTAATACTTACTTTTTTTTTTTTTTTACTTCTATAGCATAAAAACTTAAAATATGCAAATGGTATACATACACCAGCATTTTCATAAATTAAAAATCGCACACAGGTACTGAGCTTGGCTGCAGCTATACTAACTGCATACCTTTAAATTATGAGTTACAGAAATTTAGACCTCTTTTATATAGAGGCCAACTTATGTGACATTACCAGGCAAAATGACAGATTGGAGAAGAGAAGTAACTCGGGTGTAGCGAAAAGGAAACAAACCCTGAACAAGCTTCTTGACAGCCGTGTTGGACTTGTCCTTGCAATCCATACCTGCAAGAGACGGCGAAACCTAGTCTATGAACTTGAAAATCAAGTGAGCTTCTTAAGTTAACAAGAGATCGGAGGCCATTTTGAAGAGTCTAATCATACAAGCTTTTCTATTAATGTATTGCAACACGTAGGCAAAGCCAGCCTCTAAAACTAGTCATTATTGTACGACAGCAATCAACACCTGTTAGATGGCAGCCAGCTTGTTGTGAATACCCTTAAATTTCGACAAATTCGCATTATCCACTTTTAGAATACCCGTTCTGAAAACATCTTTGAGACAGGGCAAAAGGTCAGTCCCGGACACATGATGAGACAAACAGATGCAAACCGGACAGAGCAGCAACAAAAAAGGAGAATTATTTGCTTTGCTCTCCCGCCAGAAGTACGTAGATGAATGAAGGGCCAGGGCGCAGGCCCAGACTCCGCGCTCCCACGTCAGGGACACCGCAGCGCCGCAAAAACCAAGAAAAGGCGTCCAGGAGCGGGGACATTGGGTGACTATCCCCCGACTGAGAGATCGAAAAGCTGCCGGTTTTAACTCGGCTCCGCACGAAGCGGCAGTATCCTTGGAAATACTCTCAAGGGGGAAATATGAAGTCATTTCTGTCACCCGTGCGGACTGTTGCAATCCGCATATTAATAAAGTAGCTAGTCAGGTACATTCCCACAAAAACACGGGAATTATCACTCGATTCCCGCTCTCGGAAATCTTAAACATGACCTGGTGAATTTTACCCTTCAGTAAAAAAACAAAGAAAATAAACTAATCTTTGTCGGCTACCACTTAGAGACTTGAAAACAAAAGGGCGTATTATGCCAATCAATGAAAGAGTGGATGGCCAGTAATTTACACCTGGCAACTAGTTAGTAAATCGTCGTGGCCCACTAGTTAGAAGAGAAGGCCATTTTAAGGACAAACAACTTACTGCTTCACTAGTAGGAAGTCAACAATATGATGACAATCCAACGCTTTATAGATACAAATAAAACTACGATAACTAATGTATTGGTGAAATAAGCAGCTCAATAATTAAAACGTAAGCCCAGAGAACATTGTTATTTGTTCATATGAAGTTTATTCTTAAGTCTTACCTTTACCCCTCGGGATGGTCGGCAAAGGCCCTTCCGAGGACGGGTCTTCCGTTGCTAGCATCACTACCATCAAAAACTTCCTTTATAATAGGAGCAACTTTAGCGCAAAAAATACCTGTTTGTAAATATTCCAGCAGTGCTATTTCATTTGTTTTGTCCTCTGAAACAATATCTTTTACAATAAAGTGTAACCGAACGACAACAATATTATCACTTTTACTAAACAAATCTGTTCCGCCTGCTCCTACTAGTTTCCCTTCAGATCCAGGCAAACCACCTCGCGCTCGTCAGTCTGAATTGGCGGGAGCTTTTCGGCACCGCCAGTCCCTTCATCTGATTGGCGGATGCGTTACGACGTCATCGCGTCCAAGAGCAAGTCAGACATTTTTCTTGCTGTTTCGGAGCAAAGATGCCATGTGACCCCGCTGAAAGTTTCGTGCTGTTTACGACCCCCCCCCCCCTTATACAATTAGAGGGTGTGTTGGTTTTTGTTTCAACCGACCCTCTCATTAATGAATTCGAACTATGAAATATATGCCACATATAGTAATTGATATATTTCTAAAAAAAAAGTATAAAAATAAGAATGTTAAAGACTATGAATTACGTAGGTTTTGAAAACGAAAAATCGGCAGGGTTATGTATCAAGTTCTGTTTGAAAATAAAAAAATAGAAAGACAACATGAGTATGATCTAAAAGTAAAAGAACTATGAAAATGGCTTACATGTGGCTCCTCTGTGTATACTATATCCCTCCTTATAACATGAACCGCACGATTTCAGTTTTGTCATTTAGTTTGATATGCTAATTTTTGGTAACGTCTAGCAAAATCAGTATGCAATGGTCGGCCAAATTGATAGATGTGCAAAGCAGCATACATCTGCCGAACACAGAAATTATTTAACGTTTTGCTTACATCCATATCCAGGCTCTTTAATGTACCATATACAAACAAACAATTCAGGCTATTCAGGGTCTATGGTCTTGGCAATACTTCCTAAGTTCTCTTGATGGTTTTCTGGCAGGCGACAAACCCAGCTAATTCAGAATGCAGTTCATCTGCAGAAGACACAAGTGGAAAGAAGCAACTAAAAGCCTACCAGTTCAAAAAGAGGGATGTTAGGTTTTACAAAGTTACCACACACTATTTTTTCTCCTTAAATCACAACAATAGTATTTTTTGCTTGCTGCTATGTGAATCTTGGAATATTCGTTCATATAACATTATTTCTTGATATATGTTTCATTACAAGGTAGCCATTGCCTGTTGCATTCGCCCATGCAGGACAATCGCTGTCTACAGTCACGTGTCTCGCAAACACGCGCCACTGTGCTTCACTGCGGGAGCTGTAGTTTTAAATATTGTTGTATTTATTCTGATTTGGCTAAAGCAGAGACCACTCAAGAACTACAGCCCCTACAATGCAGGTCGCCCACTTCCTGCTTTTTCACTGGGCTGGGCTGGCACATCTCGACTGATCGAGAGTTAGCGATTCTCAGGTATCAACAAAAAATAATGCTTTTAAAACCCGTCTGCACAACTCTTTGGCTCTTAGTAGAATAGCAAAAAAAATAGAGACGGTACTGTTTTTCGGTTGATGTGTCCGATTTTTCGAACAATTTTATGTGTCAGCACTGGGTTTTGCGCGTTCCATGCTAGCTGGAATAGTTCAAATATATAATATAATTAAGTTTATACTTTTGTGAAGTAAGTTGTATATGTGAGATTTATTTTGTTTATGCATATGCCTATAGACTTAATACAGAAAATGTAGCACCGCTACTCCCTGTTAGATACTTGATGTAATACAGCTGACTATCGACTTTTACCGCTGTTTAAATGAACATTAAAATGGAAAAAAACGCATTTCTTTCGCGAATTTGATCATTAAAGGTTAAAACTGATAGTTTTGAATAATACCGTAATGAATACATATATACAAATTAAATGTAGACATTGCATGAATTCATATGATTGTAAATTAGCTTATATATAAAACTTTTCCTGAAACACTCTGATGACCTAATCCAGGCTGTTAATTATGTGTAACCTTTGAAGCATATGAATAATCCTATTCAAGTACAGTCATGTGAAAGAGAAAGCACACCCTTTCACTTGTGTGGTTTTACTTATTAGGACATAAAAAAAAACCTTACTAGGGTTTGAAATTGTATCTGTCTTCAGATGTAAGATCTGCCCAAGGTCAAGCCCAAATCATTACCCCTCCACCACCGTGCTTGACAGCTGCTTTTATGCTTTATGCTGATGCACTGTGTTTGGTTCTCGCCAAACGTGGCACTGTGCATTATGGCCAAACACCTCCAGTTTAGTCTCAAAAAAAAAAAATGTTCCAGAAGTCTCGTGGTTCAGATGCAAACCAGAGCCGTGCTGCCATGTTCTTTTTAGAGGGGAGGTTTTCTCCTGGCAACCTTTCTAAACAAAGTCCTACTTATTCTTTTTCCTCATATTGTCATGCACTTTAACGTGCTAACTGTGGCCTGTAGAGTGAGATGGGTAGCAGTAATTCACTAACGTCATTGTTGATGTCATTCCTCCTTGGCATTGTATTGACACACGCCTGAATGCTCCAAACCAGCAATCTGCCGAAACCTCTGCTTTTATAGAGATGCTCATACTTGCTAATGATCAGTTAATCATTTGATTAGCAACACCTCGCTGCTACTTACCCTCTTAATTTCTATGGAAGCAGTAAGGCTGTACTTAATTTTTCACACTCTGCTTCTGCATTTTGGTGAAGTTTTTGTTAAATAAATAGACACAATGTAATTTGACTTGTGTTGTTCTTCATCTGATGTTGTATTTACCTAATTTTAATGACCAGATGATTTTTTTTTTGATGTCCTGATACATAAAACCTTAGAATTGAGAGGGTGTACTTTCGTTTTCACATGACTGTGTAAATGAGGCTATATTATCACATCAGTTTTTATTTATTTACATTTGAACCTTTAAGTATTCGAATGTGGGCTGTCGTCTAACCCTAACCCAACCACTTGGTCTTGCCAACTGTACGTTTTGTCATGGGTTCAAGATGCTATATAGTTGAGGTTAATAGAAACATGTATCAGCATATGTTACTGTTGGTCTCAAAGCAAACAGGGCAAAGCCATATCTGCGTTTCCTGTATTGAGTAACAGATAGTTCGCAAATGGAAATGAACATGTTAAGTGACACAAAAATGCATTGTTTCCTTATAATGGGCCGTTTCCCATCTAGGATGTCTTTGTGCCTTGTGGTTGCTGGGAGGGGCCACCATTACCATAAATAACCTGGAATATATATTGACAATTTAGAATCTGACTGAGGTCATCATGTTTATGTTGCAGTGCAAAGCTGTTTGGAAGGATACTAAGCATTTTAAAATGACAGGTGAGTCTGAAATCATTGCATCCTTATCCATCTTTATATTGCTATTAAAAGACTAGAGACCATTTATCATTGGTGATGTCCTAGTGTTGTAGAAGATTACAGATCTTGCTGAATATTAATATTTCTCAAATTGAAGAATTGTGCCCAGATGACAATTGTTTGGTGCCGGTTAAAGGAAAGACCGCACGGCCCAGTGGTGCAGTTCGCATGTACTGCCTGTGTCGTAGTGGGGTTTCCTCCCCACACTCCAAAAACATGCTAAGGTGATTTGGATTTGCCAAATTGCCTGTAGCTGTGAATGCTGTCTGAGCGAGTGGTGCGTGAGTGTGCACTCCGGTGGGCTGGAGCCCCATCCTGGGTTATACCCTGTACTGTGTCCGTCACATCCAGGGTAGGCTCCAGACCCCTGCAACCCAGAATCAGGCATGAGAAATTTTCGACTTTTGACGGAAATCCGATTTTTTTATTTCCAAAAAGTTGGGTCCTGAGATTCATGCAAATCTGCAATAAAAAATAATATGGGGTAGGATGGGGGTGGGGCCAATCTCCCTAGCCCCGTTTTTGATTGCCAGATCAAGCTACGAAGTCCAACAGACGCCTTGTAATAGGCGACCCGACGCCGATATGTCCAAGTCGCATCCCGAACGCTCATAATATATGCGTGATTACGTCGAATACATTAACGTCGAAATGGAGTTCTTAATCGACACGATAGTAGCATGACCTTATTAGGCACTGAAAAGAACCACGTGACATGATATCGTTTGCACGCATGGCACCGCGGTACTGCATCCCATAATAGTAATTTTTCTTACGTCAACTATGATTGGATGAGCGCTTCAGCACTAACCGATCGACATGATCTGTCCAAACGGGTTACGTAGTGAATCCGTGTGTTAACTTGCATTGTCATGCATGCAGTCGCGATCGTCTGTTGTGATGTTAAATTCTAGTTAAATATGTGGCGGTTTCTACCTGTTCATACGACCGTCAATGAATTGGAGAAGTCTGTGAAGAACAAATTTAGATGGATGTTGTTGTGTTTTTCCAGTAACTTTCAAGAGACCCTGGATATGATAGGGACTGTTCTTGATGAGGACCT
>JAODJX010000035.1:4215348-4227092 GCA_026776945.1 Isichthys henryi | reverse complement strand
TGGATTTCGATTCCTTGGCATTCACTGCATCACAAACAGAGTAAGATCAGTGCTCAGTGTCAGCCGGAGTTTGATCAGTCAAAAGGAGGCTTTGAGGTGCTGTGCTGGTCAGGACATCGAGCCCCTGTTCATTCAGTGATTTCTGGTAAGTGGGCAGGGAGGAAACTGATGACATGGGACTGGGTCTTTCACTTTTATGCCACCTCGTCACTGGTCATCAGACCAACCTCCTGATACCTGAGTGGATTAAATACCTTGACCTTGAACACCAACTGGTTGGATTCAGCAGTATAAGGGAGTCTGTGACATGGTCCCAAATGGAGAGTTGTGTGCAGGTTCAATTCAGGTCCAAAAAGTAAAATCCAGACCAAGATTTTGTTTCAACGGACGAGTTGAGCATAAAGAGTCACTGGTTGGTTGAAACATAATCTTGGCCTGAATTTTTACTTTCAGGCCCTGAACTGTTCACCTCTGGAGAGTGCTGGTTTACCATACACTTTCCATGCTGTTTTTAAGGTGCATTACTGCCATTTCACATTCACAGTTTGGGTTTGGTCAAGCCTACTTTGCAGAGGCTCATTAACACGGTCAGAGGCCCATGGGCTGTTTTCTACAATGTGGTTGTTACTGAGTGTGGATGGGGGTTGCCGACGATACTAGTTGTCACTGGGGTCACTGGAACGATACATGCTGTCAACTGGTGGGGGTAGGTTAAAATTTTATTGAACAAGGTTAATTGAGCCCCCTGCGATGGGCTGGCCCCCCATCCTGGGTTGTTCCCTGCCTCGTGCACATTGCTTCCGGGATAGGCTCCGGACCCACCGCGACCCAGTAGGATAAGCGGTTTGGAAAATGGATGGATGGATGGATGGATGGATAGTTTTTAGCAGAGACCCCTGAGCATCAACTCCACACCTGTCCCCCCAATGGGACAGACCTCTAATCTCCTGAGATGAAGTGTGTAAACTGACTGGAACCTACTTGTCTTAGATGGGTCCGCTGGGACACAAGCTGGATGGTGGGATTCCTGCACCGTGTTACTGCCTGCGTCACAAAACACACAAAAATCAGCTTACAGTTTGGTTTTGGTTGCCTGCAGGATACATAAGACATACACAGGACACCTCACTCAACACTCCTCCTTTAAACATCTTCAAAATAAATAAACCCAAAACGTGCATGTAGGCTTCCCCCCTTCCGAGCACCTAGCCACACATGTTTGCGCCAAAAACGAAAGTGCTCGTTCGTACTTTTACGGTTCAGCCATCCGTTTGATTCTCAATCCATGCGGATGACAGCTGGAAATAGACGGTCCTGTTTCAAGAAGGTAACTGACTGACTGGGAGGAGCTACCTGGCGGAGGGGCTTTCAAACTGGGGCTTCCTGTGATGAATTTCAGATTCTTCTCTCCATTCTCCTCGTTCTGCTGAACTAAAGCTGGGGGGGGGGGGGGGGCCGGGGATGCAAGGAATCAACAAGATGGGTTTACAAGCAGCCACTAATTAATGGTAGCCCTGCACTTTACATTAAAACCTATGAATCAGCATCGGACAACAGTAAATATTAAACACTCACATGGACAAATTGGGCAGGTTTGTATACGTGTTTGCAACATCACATAGCGGGATGTTTACACAGGCTGATAAGGCAAGAGAGTCTTTCTACAATCTTTGCCCCCCACCACAAATAAACATGCGTGCTTCAAGATGAGCCACTCACTGATGTTGTCATTATATATATTATTGAGGATGAAGGGCTGTAGGACTCCAGAGGTTTTCTCCTCCAGGCATTTGATTACTTCATAGAGGTTGGAGCAGGGAATCTAAGACACACAAGGAAACAGGAGGCTCAGATGTGTAGGGTGCGGGGGAGGGCAAATATTTATTTTAAGTGTCACTTTGAACCCCGAGTTCTAGCACACTGTTAAAATGCAGGACATTTCTAATGTCGGCTACGTCTAAATCCTAGTACTTAGCCCAGTAAAACCTAAAGGAAAGTTATTTCGTGGGAAGTAAGTTATGAAAGTGCTGCAGTGAGCAGATGGTGAGGAAGCATCCTGGAGGGTCATGTGATGATCACATGGTGAAGGGGAGGGGCTAGGCCTCTGTTCTTTAAGGCAGTGTTTCCCAACCCAGTCCCATGGAGACCCACAGAGGGTCCATGTTTTTGCTCCCTGCCAGACAGTCCAACGAGGACCAGCCTGGAAGATCCTGCTTTAAGGCCTTCGCCTTATATATGTATGTAAACAGGAAACAGCAGATGTTTGGGTGTAATACATTTTCCCAGTGAGGTCAACTACGGTAAATAATGTGAGGAAGTCAATAGCTGGTAGGTGGCCAAATATTTGAAATTAAATTACCTATTCTGAGGCTACTCAGTTTTCTATTTCATAGTCTACAGCATTAGTGCATTTTAATGAAGCAAAACTATAGTAGCAATTTCTGTCTTCCGAGTGGTTATATCTGAACTGTGTCATTTAAGTGGGTGATATTAGAAGTAAAAGCCCTTCTTATCGGAGCATTGCCTTTGCCGGTTTCCCCTCCGGTACCCCGTTGGACAGCTACGGAATGCAGGAAAATAGCCAGCGACTGGTATAAATATTACTTTCTTCTCAGAAATTGCTCCCTGAGTGATACCATTCCAGCCAAATGTCATTTTACCTTTTTGAATATTGCGTCACTTATACCACTTAGGTAGAAATGAATATAACAACAGTGACTGGAGGAAGAATTGCAATTCTGCAATAAAATACATGGTGTGAGTCCGTGAGAGAGGGAGGGTAGGATGCTGCTGAACTCACTGGGGTCTCCAGACTGATCAGAAATCCTCCTTCTGGCTTCCGAATGACGCGGTAATGGTGAAACACCAACCTGATGGGAGATAAACATAATAAAGACTGTTGCTAATGCAGTAAATTCTGATTGTGTTCAGAGCCACGCAGAGCCACAGAGGGAGGAGGGGGCAAACAGGCCGCCATAAAGAACATTCTGGAAAGGTTCTCCTTGCCCATTCAGATTCTGGCGGGTGGTGATGGCCATGGAGCCATCTTTGCTCGGTCTTAGCAGCATGTTTCCACAATCCGCATACTTCTCCAGAAGACCCATGGCCTCCTTCCGAGAGACTTCATGAAAACACCTGCATTACCCAAACACAGAAAGCCAGTCACATGACCGGACATGGAAAAGCTCATTGGATTCTCTCCTTAATTGTCCGGACAGTGGTGGTAAGACATGGCGACACTCACGGTGGCATGTCAGCCACTAGAGAAAGGTAGAGATTCTCTTGGAGAGCAGCTGTACTCTGTCTCTCCTGTTCCTTTTCTACCACCTCCTGCAGCATGTGCACTTGCCCTGGGAGCAGATTTAGGGTGCTGGGAACAGAGAGCTGAGAGAGAACCAGGGGAAGTAAATCGTTACGGCCATTTGGAGACTTCCTTATTGTACATACGATGCAGATACTGCTGCTGGTAGGAAGCGCTAATCATTCACTGGAACAACATCGCAATGTGTGACTTAAACATAAAGACCGCAACTTGTTTCCATGGCGATGCCCGATTGCGTTACTGACCTCCGCAACGGCATGGATGAAACCCTTCCAGAGTTCACGATTTTCCAGCGTGGGAACCTAGAGACAGGAGGAGCATGTGGGTCCAGCACAAGTAAAATGACCTGATAGTCCATGTTTGGGGGGGGGGGGGGGCTAATTCAGGTTTTATAAACTACTTTAAAACTTAAAGGCTTCTTTGCTTGGCTAAATAGTTCAGTTCGTCTTGTGCTTTGACTGGTTTGTTTCCTTGATTGAAAGATTCATCCAGCTGTTTCGCATTAGCATTAGTGACACAGGCATGATTATGGGAGACTGACCAATCAGCACACAGCAAGAACTCAGCTCTTAAGTGAAATCTGGGTCCTTTTATTTGAAACGGACGTGTCGCAGCTCAACGTGTCTCCTCTGACATGGATTATCTGGTCAGCCTACTATGGTAAACCTATGTTAAGACATAATCATTAAGTAACAAATGTGGGTCCTTCTAATTTTTCAGTTTAAAAACCCTGTGCTGTGCATTTGCCCAAAAAGACCAGTATTTGAAGAGTCCCTGGTTTTTGCTTACAATGAGAAAAATATGAGATCAGGTTTACATTGTAAATAAGTACTTTAAAAGATAGTATGCACTTTAGAATTCACAGCATGTAACAGAGTAGTGCTGGTATACTGCAGTACACAAAGATATAACTCAAAAACTATTAATGCAAGATGACGCCATTTCTCAGTTTCTCTTGGTCTATAAACAGGTAAAAGCTGAGATCATCTCACTTATCTTATAAACATAAAACCAGCAGTAAAACCAGAAATGAACCTGAAAGTTACCCAACTCTGGCAAACTACCTCCCAGATATAGAAACCGTTATAACCATACTTCTGAAACTTCTTCTTCCCGATCTACTTTGGTCAGTTTCCTCAAAGACTCCTACCACTATTATCACGTTATAAATGGCAAAGAACCTCATTATAAAACACCAGCTCAGCGATTACAGTACTCCTCCATATTTAAAAGTCTCCTCTCCTCTCCCGAACCAAGTTTGCATTGACGTGCACTGGCCTTTGGAAGTACATTAACCAGAATAGTTCTACAGGGAGAGGCTGGTGGATCTGCTGCCGTTTGGTATCACAGATTTTGGGGCCCAGCTGAGCTGGAAGTCACATGGCACTATTTGTTTGCCAGTGGGTGGGGCAGACTCACAGTGATTTTGAATTCCCCCTCCTTGGTACGCAGTTGGAATCGGGCTGCCCCCAGGTTTCGATCTCGACTGTTGTCATCCAGCAGGGAGATAAATCCGTCAAGGTCAATCCTGTCCACATACTCCATGAGGGGACAAGACACATCTACCATCAGCACGCCGTTAACATCATGCTGCCCGTGGTCCAGCCGCCTTTCCTCGCTGCACTTTACACTCACCTCCACGTCCTTGATGGTGTTGTAGAAAAACAGGGTGTTCCCACAAAGGGATGCCCAGAGACGCTGGGACACCTGGACAAACAATCAAAGAAACTATTTGTGACATCTACAGAGGATTTAAAAAATGATGCATGGGTGCAGAGTTTTGCCGTGGAACAAAAAAAAAAATTAATCAGTATCAGTCTTTGCAACACCAAGCATGTGTAAGCAGAACCGGAAATACGCAGAGGGGGGAAAAGATCACCCAGAAGAACTGGTTAGTCGAGTCTGTTACACAACTAGACTAATATTTTACTCCGTCTATGTCAGACAGCCCAGAAGCTTTGGAAGACCCCTGCAAACGTCATGGAGTGAACTAAACCATGCTTTGAGGAAACATATTTCTCAATAATAATATGATGTAAGAAATAGATTCACACTTAATTCCTCGGGTTTTTTCCATTAGAATTAGAATTTAGTGATTAACTGTCATTGCTGACATACCACAGCAAACAGTGCACAATAACGAAATGTGTCCTCTGCCTTTAACTCATATGTGACAATGTGACATAGCAGGGGGCAGCTAATTCAGCACATTAGTATGATATTCAGTTTAAGTTGAATGATGTTTTAAGTATGTCATTTGGATTGGATTCATTACATTGTTTATTTTTTTACTAACCTGAAAAATAACTTGTAAATAAATTGAAAAAAAATGAAAGTAAAATCTATTCTTTGTGAATGTCCATCGAAAAGTGACAATAGGCAGTTGTGCAAGATCACTTCTAGGGAGGGGAAGGGCATCCTACCCTGGTACCATTTCCTTATCGTCTCTGAGAAATTTATTGCCGTTATTCATTAACTGAACAGGCCACCAGACAGGGACAAATGCCACGTGACAGGGCAGGATCATTACCGTAACACAGACGATCATTTACAAGATGCATATATGCCGTTTGAAAAGCGTAAGACCTGTCCTTCGAAACTACCTTTACCTAGTTCAGCTTAAATGTATTTCACAGTCAAAAAGATCTGATTGAACTACTCTTACATTAGTGTATGACAAGTGCAAATGCTTTAGCAATTTATTTATGCAACATATTTATTTTTTCCCTGTGGTCTTATCCTACATGAATGACAAAATAGCAATTCAGAGTTTCACTAGAACATCACAGTAACTGACACGTACTGCATGTTTGTAAAACATACTACGTCAGGGAACAAAATTAATTTCTGAAATATCTTATCTTGTAGCTTCTTCCACAAGGATTTTTCCCCTATCATGTGACAGATTAAGTTGCATGTGATTTCTTGCCGAAATCATTATTACGGTCTAACTGGTTTCATCCAGTGATAACAAACAGCAAACAAAGTTCATTTCAGTTGTTTCTAGAATGTCAACAGCTAACGTGTGTGGAATGTAGCCACCTTTATGAAACTTCCCTTCCAGTCAAGGAAGATTTAGAGCACGCACGTTATGCCCTGGCATGTTTACAAATGTCTGGCCCTAAACCAAAATTCATATGACAAAATATGACTCACTTTGCTGAATCATTTTCCTGGTTATATTCTTAAAAAATTAAACAGATTCCTGAACACACTGATTTTTGCCACCAACACTCTCACACTTTATCCAATTACAGTACCAGCCACCTACTACTAAGTTCAGTTTTCCACCTTCAGAACTACAATGCTTTAAGATTTTGTGTTATCGTCCATTGCAATATGCATGCTAAGCAATTTTCGGTAATGCATCCAGAACTTTAATAATGGAGAATCATACAAATGAATAAATTATTCATTTTTAAGTAAAGTCTATGGGGAATACAGTAGTGTTTTACTTAAACCCTAACAATACCCCAAGCCTGTTTATATGATTCTACATCTAGCTTTCCTTCCATGACGCCTTTTGGCACCGCCGGATAAAAAGTATTAAGTGACCGCAGGCGACGAGACCCCCGCCCCGCCCCCTTTTTGCGCTAAATTGCTGAAGTTTGTCCATTTCGATTCGAGCTAACTGACGTTAAAACTAACCAGCGACACGATCAGTCACCCAGCACACGACGTCACGTCAGAAAGCAACGGAGCTGACTGGGGGCTCACAGAATTCACAAATGCATGTAACATAAGGAAAACGTCACAGTGAGTGCTATATTGAAAAATAAAAAAGAGGGGTGGTTACGGGGGGGTGGTTTGCTTGGTGATCCCCCAACGACTTTGTGCCCATGTGCTTTGCCCAAATGCCGATGTGGTTATAATCTAGGCCAGCATTCGCGCGTTATGGAGTTTGGGTGACCACAAAATAGATTACGACGTGCGTATGGGTGTCCCAGAGGATGATGAACAATGACGGATGGAGTTTGACTAAACACACTAAATAAAATGTTTTTGTTTTTTTTTGTTTGTTTTTTTTTTTACAGCTGATGACAATTGTAAATAAAGTTGATTACACGATGTAGCTGTTTCAGTTATAAGTAGATAATGGATATCTTTGAATATTAAATGTAAATATGCTACATGTAAGAAAGAAATAATACGAAGTGGATTAGTTGATTCGGCCTCATTGGAGTTAGTCGATCAGTTTTGATTGTTAGTGACCAGCACACACTTTTAGAATCACAAATTTAAAAGGCATTAGTTAAATGAAAGCAATCAGTGCAGTGCAATTTGCAAGAGTCGATATAATATCATGATATATAAAATATATTAAAGATACTATATAAAACAAATGACTAAAACATATACCTTTTCTTTAGCTGAGCTCTTGTGAAGATAACCTTCGTAGTAGCAATGCGGTATCTGTCGCCTTTGTTGCAGTTTGGATTGTGGATTTGCCATCGGAGTCCCAGGTTAACAGAAAGCAAAGGGCTCCCAAAAACACGTCCGTCGTTCCTCAATTATCGGAGAAAGGGGAAAAAATTAATCCTTCATTGCGTTTTGACAATAGATTCTTCGAGATAGATTACTCTCTCCAAAGAAAACGCATGAACTATTCGGAAAGTACGCTTGTTCAAGAGCACAAGAGTACTAGCAAATCCGTACCTATGGCACTAAACTATCCCAAACAATCGCCTTTAGACGATTCTATCGTCATATTTCTCTGCTCTGATCCACATGTCAAATAAAGCCGCCGAAACCATGAAACAAACAAGTCAGTGTATTTATTGACAGCCCGTCAGTCCCAGCAGGCGTTTCGGAAAATCACGCCTACAAATAAATCCCTGGCCGGGAAACACCTTTCACAAAATACGTCGACCTCCGAAAGCGATCTGGAGCACGACTGAACAAATATTTTAAATGTGTGTAATTTGCTTAAAAGTATAATTAAACAAATTATGCAAATGCATACTGACTGTATACTAATTATACACTACTTACCATACGAACCAATTTCTTCTGTTGTTCACGTGAAAAAGTATAGAGTATTATAAGACTGGATTATAAAATTAGATTACATAGAACTTAATTGATCCCCGTGGGGTGCATTTCTTTGTCCAATGGCACAGACAAATATATAACTACAGCAAATATTAAGATATAAAGATCATTACTTTGTGATCGGATGTACGGGGTTGCACGTATGTCAGCACACATTTATTTCACACCTGTTAATTGCGGTGCATGTACATGAAGACGGACCACCGTGGTTAGCGAGTAGATGGTGGGCGGCACGTGGTTTCGGTGAGCCGCGGAAAGACGAAGAGCCGGTGCTGCTTCGCCAGATTAGACAGAAATGGCAGAGATGGCAATCTGTCGCCCTCCCCCGACTATAATGGGTCGCAACTGGAGCACAATGCTGCGTGCAGTCGCCAGATGGAGATGGGAGTAAGAGGAATCCGACGGACAGACAAGGGGGCGGGTAAGGCAGGGGGTGTCTGAGCTTTAGGGAAACATACTGATAGGACGAAACAGATGCGGACCGATGGGGTATGTATCTCCGCTGACATGTGCGCTTAGTTCATTCTGCCTACAATGTTGCAAATTCCACAATATTGCGATATACATCCTCACGCCATTAACTGAAATGCTAGACGTTTAAGCATGTATTTCCCTGCGCCACTAAGCTATGATAGCAAAGGCAGCTGTAGAGGCTAAATCTGCTAAGTGGCTAATTCGGGAAGCGCCGATCGCTCGACCGCCACTGTCTGCCCGCCGGAAACCGGAGAGATTATAAACTAAAGATGGTGAAGAAGCGTAGCAATTTAGTAATCAGTGTTTATACTTATGGTCTGCGAGTAAGTTCGCTGTTTGCATTTCATAAAATCATATTGAAAGTTTCGAGTGGGAAAAAATAATTATTATCAGTGAAGTGCAGAGTGACAAGGACGGGAGTGAGGGAGAAAGGGGAGGGGAATTGACATTAAAGCAACACAACAAGGAAACTAGACTGCAGATAGACGCCTTCATTTTATGTTTTTGAATAATAGCTAGCAAGCTAACTGTCTGGGCTGAAAACTCCAACTCCGTGCAGCGCTCACAGCTGATCGCCGAGAAGCAACCCTGCCGGACTGGAACCGCGCCGAACCACGGAGGTTTACGGCGAAATGGGTGAGGATTACACAATGTTTTAATTTTAATAAGTGTAAAATTAATCATTAGCAGGCCTCGTGCTGCGGACAGGAAAAAAATGAAGATTGCCTGTCAGCAAATCGGCCGAGTTTCCTATACACACAATAATAATTTTAACAATTTAGAAATTTTTGAATTTTATGTGGACTTAAATTAAGGTAGATTCCCCCCTTCTTGTGTTTAGTGTCGATCTCCCACACTTAGGATATAAAATGTTGGTGCTGTACAGGGAACATTTAACAATGGTGGATTGCGCCACTAATACAAAAGTGCGTCTAAATTTTACGAATGTTTACAATTCAGTTCCTGCGGACTTCCATGTATAAACAGTGGGGATACCATCCATCCATTCATTTTCTGAAACCGCTTATCCTATTCTGGGTCGCGGTGAAGGGGGGTGGGGGGGGCTATCCCGGAGGCTACCGGCGCAAGGCAGGGAATAACCCCAGATGGGGCGCCAACCCATCGCTGATAGTGGGGATACACACGTGAAAATTTAAATTGCTCACAACACAGTTGTTTTCCAGTTAATACAAAATTAAAACGAATTAAGAAAATATGTTGTATTTCATTTGCTTTATATACAAAAACATGCATCAACATAGAAAGCCAGTTACCTAACAGTTTTTTTTTTTATGTACTCCATCGTGATTTCTTTTTCCTGGGATGTGGGTTTGCATGTTATGGTGTGTGTTCTAGGTTCAGAGCCACCTTCATCCCCACCAGTGGTGGAGGAGGGAGGTGAGGATGAAGAAGAAGAGCTGAGTGGGGCAGAGGAGGTGGACTCGAGGGTGACCCCGGGTCGCGGATCCCTGCTGACGCGGCGAGGTATCACCCTGCGCGTGCTGCTGAAAGACGGACTAGTAGAACCCGGGGACGGTGTGCTGTCCATACACTACCTGGTAACGCTGTGGTCCTCCTCTTCCATGCTGATGTTTCCATCGCTGTCTGTCCTGTGGCCCCATCCCTCAGTGTAGGCCTGGGAGACACCAGAAGCTTGTTGCTTACCCACTCCTCTCCCCCGTTTGCGTGCTTCATGCTTCCACCATACCTAGAGCTTTTAAAAAAGTGTATGTTCCCTTAAATGGCTGCATTCATCCCAATCTCATCCATCGCAACGCTTGTCTTTAATAAAATGCTATGCGACACAGTAACTAAGATTTATTAATCCAGTTAGCATTTGTTGTTTTAAGAACCAGCATTAAACACCTCGCATTTTCTCCCTCTCCAGTATTACACAGCTTCGCAATTCGGGATACTTACACTAGTGGCCAAAGTTGTGGAAACACTTCCAGTGTAATATATGTGTTGCAGAACTTTATTCCAGTTACTTATTTCATCATCCAGTGTATGATATTTGTAAACATTCTTTGTGCCAGTATCTGAGAAATAATTTTTAAAGAGGAATGCCAGAAATGCTAGGTGTTTCCCCATTGGCCACTGCTGCAGTTTAAGGTTGCTTCCAAGTTGCTGTTGCAGACTCCGTAAAAGGGAGCATGCAGAGATGCAAGGAGCAGGCAGTCTGTCCCAGCTGACTGTTACAAAGGAGCATATGCTCCTTTATGCGATAGGTCTGAGTTTGAGCTGTGTGAGCCGAGGCGACTCTCCAGTGAAGGTAACGTTCAGGGTGCAGTGCAGTGTGACCTGTAAGGCTGAAAGACAGTGGCCTCCTGGATTTTGGAGAATCACCTGTGCCGCTTTGGGGGCAACTGGGTGACCATCAGAATTTCAAATGCCCTGTATAAAAGGAAGAGCGTCTGCTTTGATTTCTTGTATTTGTACTCGATTTCTGTTTACTTCTCTTATTTTTTTCAGGGAAAGAAGTTTGTGGGGGATCTGCTCTGTGACGGAAAGATCCGCTGGGTGGAAACGGGACAGATCTTCAACTCGCCCAGTGCCTGGGCCACACACTGCAAACGGCTGGTGAACCCCGCCAAGAAATCGGGCTGCGGCTGGGCTTCCGTGCGCTACCGAGGCCAGAAACTGGTGCAGTACAAGACCAGCTGGCTGCAGAAGTACCAGCCCAGTGGAGAGGTGGTGAGAGATGGAGCATGGGCTGGATGGGGGAGGATGGAGCAGGGGTGGTGAAGAGCAAAGAACAGAGGATCCTCCTGAAACGACACTGCGATATGTAACTGCAGCACTGCGGGTTAAATAGGGGAATGGAGCATGGGCTGGATGGGGGAGGATGGAGCAGGGGTGGTGAAGAGCAAAGAACAGAGGATCCTCCTGAAACGAC
>JAODJX010000035.1:4183897-4208112 GCA_026776945.1 Isichthys henryi | reverse complement strand
GGTGGGGGAGGACACCGGCTTAGGGAGGGGGCTCATCAGGAAGCAACAAGGGAGAGGCAGGCGTTTGAGACCGAGCCACTCAGCAAGGCCAAGTCTAAAGCGTCTCAGTGTTAGAGGCGTCCAGCAGACAGCACTCCTGGGGTAAGCCCCTAATGGGTTCTCCATGTCTAAACATCTGTGGAAGATCAACGAAAGCCAAGAACTTTCTGACAGCACAGGAGTGGGAGTCTCCGGAAGTCTAGGCGCTGCGGGGGGGGAGGGGGTCGGGGCAATGTGTCGGTACAACCACAGACAACTTGAAGCTCTGCTTTCGGAATGAGGTGGACACAAGACAAGAACAGAACACATTGCACGTAAGCAGCAGGCTGGGCTCACTTTCCGCACCAGCGTTAGGCTGGTAGGGGGACAGGTCCCTAATCCAGCAGAACAGGGACCTCCAGTATTGCTCTTTGCGTGGTGATTCCACCCTGCCCAGTCCTGTCCCTCCCTCTTCTGGCCTATAGCACCCGAGAGAGTGACTCTCCCTGATCTGGGCCCTTGCCTCTCCTGGGAAGCACTCTGAGTTCTGGTGGAATGATTCTGCTGTGGGTTAGTTCTGGAATCCAAGCAGTGGGGGCCCCTTGACTCCACAGCCCATACTGGGCTTGGCCCAGTCCAGAACATGGAGTGGACTGGATGGAGCAGCAGGGCTGCCCAAGCAACAGTGGCCCAGGCAGGGTCAGTTTTAGTTAGAATGCCACACGAGACACGCCTGCCGAGTACACATGGTGCAGAGCTGACCCCGCCTGACACTGCGAACTCAGCCACCTGGCACGCTACAGCATAGAGCACGCGACCCAGAGCTGGACGTCGTCGAAGCAAAGCCGAGCTCATTGCTCACAGCTCCTCTGAGGGCTTCTCCAAAGCAGCTGCCCCAAGTCAAGGCTGGCATTTCCAGTAGAGCGGCTTGCAAGAGTTAAGGGCTTAAATCAGTCCCACCCCTTTAAATACAAATAATTTGAGTACAAATAAGATCTTATTAAATCATGTACAATTTTTTACGACAGTTCAAAATTACTCTATTGTACAATAACCTATCATAGACTAAAGAATAAAAAGCTATGAATATCCTAAACCCATTTATGTTAAAAGTCCTGCTTAATACGTATGTAACATCCTTGTGGGTTTTGCTGTGGAGACCACAGGACAACATCTAACTGAACTGTTTACATGCCAGAGGCAAGGAAACACTTAAGATGTGACATCTTTCGCATATATTATGGTTATTACAATTAAACAGGCTACTGAAAAAAATTCACGGCAATTTTACGGAACACGACTAGGAGATGCGACTCTCCTATTATCTGAAATAACAGAGTAGTCATCGTAATTATTTTCAGACGAGTAAATAACTAGACTTGGCTGTCTGTATTTATGCATTCTCACAGGTTAGTACCGCAGAATCAAATTTTGCCATTAGCACATGCATTGTGGCAAACCGTCAACATCTCAAACACAACAGTAGTTTGCTTTTGGCCCAGGCAGCCACACACACACAAACAAACTCACGGTTTCTGGTCTTTCGGAAGGAAAATCGACGGCATTGGAAGCGGGAGCCTGCCGACGCCACAGGGAGAGAACACACGGCGGGGACACTTTAGAATCAGCCAATCGAGCGACCGGCTTCAGGACTGGCGAATTAATTCGCACACATATGGACTCAAACGCGAACAGTTTAATCACAGCGTGACCCGATGCTGCGACTCCGCGGCTGTGTGGCTCACGATGGCCAGCAGGCCGTCATGGGCGAGTAGCTGGAAGAAAAACACTTTATCACGTGAGCAGACGCGCAGCGACGCGGCGGAAGGCGCCGGCCGCGGCTCTCACCTGAGGAGCGAGTCGATGGGGTGGAGGGGGCGAAGCCGCCATTCGATTGGTCGTTATCTCTGAAGTCACAGACAGGCCTAGGCTTAGGGGTGTACTCCCGGCGGGGGCGGGACTGCGCCTCGTTGATCCTGCCATGCAGAGCACGCAGTTAACATGCGCGTGACCCTGCGCAGAAGCAGCCAGCCCTGCAGACCAATACTAGAGCCTGTGCCCATGCAGCTGGGATCTTTCACTCAACTGCTCTGCTGCAAGCATTGCTGGGATCTAGTCAGGCACTTTTCCCACGCCTGAAACCCACCCCACATGTCTCCGGCCAGCCGGCCACACCCACCTGTCCTTCAGTTTGTCTGAGAGCTCCTCCAGGATCTGCACAGCCTGCCTGTGGTAATGCAGCTGCGACTCCACCAGCGAGGACAGCTGGCTCACCTGCTCGATCTGCATAGATGCCTTGGGGGTCAAAACCTCGCAGACAGGCCATCTGTTTCATTTATCATCATGTTTAACACTAAATGGCAGTGTAGTATTTCACATGGCTTGAATTTCTGATTATTTAAAGTGCGCTAATTGGGCGTGCTTCAGATATAACCACCTTTCACATACAATGCCTGTTTTCTGTCTGTAGATGGCACTGTATACTGCATCTCTCAGAGACACAGATACAGATAAACACACACATCTCAAAACAGACTAAGGCACCTCAAACACAGGCAGATGCATAAAGGGCGTCACTCACATCAGTCTCCAGCAGGTTGTACATGCTTATCTCTGCAACCTCCTTGGACTCATGGAACTTATCCAAGGCTTGTCGGACCTCTTCATCTGGAATCTTCCCCTGACGTTTCTTCTTATAGTCATAGTCCAAGCGGCGTCCTTCCAGCTTCTTCAGATGGTGCTGAGGAGAAGTAGGTGTGAGGAGCTCCAATGATGACCTCGTTAAATGCACTCAATACTGAAAAGCCTGTGTAGAACGTCCGGCAAACTTGGGGTGATCCTCAAAACCAAGAACGCAAAGATCGTACTTGGCAAGACTGGTCTTGCTAACCTGGCTCCCAAGAACGAACTTGGGGTGCTATGAATCATGGGATTGGTCTCAATGGGCCAGGATGCAACAGATGGGATTTTTACTATCCATTGTACTTCTGTTCTTGGGTATTGTAATCAGTCTTCGGCCATGGAAGATGAGGTAAAACAGGTACACAAGAACACAAGTACAGTCAAGTACGCATACTGAGAAACACCCCTGGTCCTGGCATGCCCCTAGTCCAGGTCAGGTCCGCCATCTTGGGCGGGCAACTGGGGAATAAATCCCAGGCCAGGATACAAGGGCCCAAGAGATGGCATCATGGGGGCCTAGTTGAAGTCATTTTGTCCCAGGCCTGAGAATTATGGGCAGCGGGTTTGGCCCAGCTACTCTCGTGCATCACCTTACACAACTTATTCATTGAAGTTTATATATCATTGATTCTTGAGTTGAAAGTGAATACCACGACTCAGTTGGCGTGACCCATTTTTAATGTATTTGATTCTACTTCCAGCAAATTCATCTTGGAATTGCTCTAAAAGGTTTTTGATACATGTAGCATCACATAAACGAGGCCTGTGCAGACCTGGTCTTCAGAGAGAAGTATTATTGGGTGTACACAAGGGTCTCGTGAAGCATTTGAACCTCTGTCAGTCACCTGGATCTCCCTGAGGTCCTTGTCAGATAAGCCCTGCAGAGGGTCTATGAAGTTCTGCTTGACGTCAATGTCAAGTGAGTCCTTCACCTCGGCCAGTCTCTTCATGGTCTCCCCTGCATCGATAAGTGCGCCACCTACAGCATGGTCACAGAAAACAAGCAGCTGGCACTGTCTGTTGAGAGAGACTCTGCCTTCCCTATAACCAATATCACATCAGAGCTCAACGACAGACTGATTTTCTTTTACAAGTCGCAAGGCGAAAAAATTCATGTAAACTCGACTCTAGGACTTGGGGAAAAAAATAAAAAAGTGGCCAGAATATGGAAGAGTATGGAAAAAGGAGAGTAAACTAATATACTAAAACTACATTACCATGTCAGATATGCAGGCTTATAAATGCCTGAAATGGAACAAAACACAAGGTAAATAAATTGCTTTTTAAGTATCTAAAAATCCATCTCACATTTACTTGGTTTAATAGACCTTATCCGCTTTAGGGCACGTTCACAAATTCCGTGATGTGATAATACATACGACACCAAATTAAATTCCACAACGCCATCTCCGCTCTTAGGCTCCTCACCTACCGCTGCTTCCCCACTGTCACTTTCAAAAGTGGTAAGACAGCTTTTCTGTTATTTTTCCAAGGGCAAAAGTAATGTTTAGCGACACTAAGAGTCACTTGTTAACTTCGACTGGCTGGTTCAAGTATGTCTCAGGCAAGGAATATGCGAGGATCAAGGATCAGACAAGGATGATGCCTGTTGATCTGTAAGTGTTGAAGCAAATATATAAGCACTGTGTTCATGAGTCACAAGGGGTCATCAGAGAAAGGAGAAGCCTGCTCCGATACACGCTACTGGCACACGACGCATGGGCAGTCACTTCAACTGGCCGCCCAGCAGGGGGCACTGTGACCCTCACCAACGTATTCGCTGTGTATCATTGTAACTTGTCCACATGACAAGAAGTGTCCGCCTGGAGAGTCCAATGTCATGACGAGTTAGTGGGTATGTCTATTACTGTCGACTTATCGGTGCCATTTAAAGCTTAAAGCAGGAGTAGTGAACAAAACGTGGACTGGATAAATGTGGACTTACTAAACAAACTGTTTTCAGGAGAAAATATTTATATGACAGATAAGTTAATAAGGGTGTTGAAGTCTGAAGTCAGAAATAATAAAAATGTTTTAGTGTATCAAACTACATTTTTGGCATGTATTGACTTTGGCAAGAATAACTGTATTGAATTTCCACGGTCACACTAATGTATTTAATGTATTAAGTAATGCTGGCATTGTCGGCTGGCTCATGGTCGGAGTGCTTGGGGGGTCTAGTGTGAACCGTCAGTACTGTTCACCAACAGAATGAAAATAATGTTAACATGGGTCAGAGTGTGAGCTGCACTCACAAAAACATTTCAGAGGACATGACTGTCACAACAGACAGACAAACACACATACAGACATGTGTACACACTGATGGAGACTGACAGACAGACAGACATACTCGCCCACACAGATGCACGCATGCAGTTTCACACACAGACTGGCAGGCATGCATGCACACATAGACACAGACAAACAGACACACACAGACAGACACAAACAGATACAAAGAGAGAGACATAGACCCACCAAAGTTGGTGTCTTCTCCGAGTTCGCGGCCGAACTTGGCCATGCACTCCCCCAGCAGCCCCTCTGCCTGAGGGTAGCCTGGGCTCTTCACCTGGCCTCGGATCTTCGACATGGTGTTCAGCATGGAGAGCTTCGCACGGGACGCTGACAGAGAAAGCCAGAAGGGGCCAGATTGCGGCAGAAAGCATGAGACGGGCAATACTGCGAGGCCAATACTGGCCTTGTGCTCAAGTACTCCCAAGTCAATCACTCACCTGGGTTAGGCTGCAGGTACTCTGAGGTTTTGGAGATCATTTCTACTACAGCTTTGTTCGTCACATCTACTTTCTATAAAACAGAGGGCAGGTTGACAACAGAAACAGACACTAATACACAACAGGAAATACAAGGATTTGTACAACTTCACATCTGTGCAAAGCCCCCAGTAATAAGCTTCTGTGTATGTTATGAGGTACAACTTATGATACATAGAAAAAAATGCTTTATTTCATCCAGCAGAAAGAGAACAACTAATTTCGATAATAATGAAGAAACCTGCCAATGAACATCTCACTGAAAAACATATTAGAAGGTGATTACTTATTACTATACAGATTCACAAAATTCAGCTATACTGAAGCGGGAGACACAGAAAGCAAGACAGATATGATTCTGAAAGGCAGGCCATCTGAGCCCAGGAAAACACAAACCAAAAGTACACTCAAAATGACACGCAGCTCAGTGTAAGGAATCGCAGAGAATGGAAGAAAAGGGCCATTTGTAAATAAATGTCTTATTCCATTTTGTGGGAGGCCACTTGGCCAGTTCAGTTCAGCCCATCTGTTTCTATTCAGTATATCAGGCTTAAAACGAACCAATCGGTTTTAACGGCGAGGATTTCATGTGGGGACAGAAAAACAAAATGCAGGGCTGTCTATGGATAAGACTTTAATGGCATTAGGAAGTAAGTTGAGAATTAAGGGGAGATACAGAGTCCATATACATGTCTCAGTTTGTTTCCCATGTAGACCTTAAGCACTGATAAACATCTCGAGCAGAGAGACAAAGAGCTACGCTACATGACTGGCAAACTGGCCTCCACAGGGACAGCCAATCCCACAAACAGGAAGTGCATGGCGGTGTGTTCCTGCATCTCAGACAAAGCGAAGCAATGTCACGCCCCTGACATTCACGTCGGAGGCCTCGGCGCACAGCATATGCTTGTAGCTGTGGCTCACCCTCTCCAGGTCTTTAAAGTCTTCGTCCAGTTTAGTCCCTTCTGCACCGCCAACCTTCTCGCTCACCATCTGCGTGCCAGGAGTGGAGACATTGAAACAGGCAGTGAACTGCACTGTATCATTAGTCACAGACCTATTGTTTCATAGTATGATAAAAGGTAAAGAACATCCACAAATAAAACACCAAATAATGTGATTTTTTTTGTTCTAAAGCAGTTCTGAAGTAACTGATGAGACTTAAATGAAAGCGTAAATGTTGCAAAAATCCCATATGGAAAAAACAGCATCTCTGCATATATATAAAAAACAATGCAACTTTATTTGCATACAGGGGATGCGCTTTGGGACCATGGTGCATATGCACACTAAATTATTTAGGAAAAAGAGACTGTGCTTAAGTGTAATGAGACACTGGATAAGGCTGTGCTTAAAGAAATACATAGGACATTTGCTACAACAAATAAAAAAAAAAATAAGGAAAATATAAAAGTATAAGTAATAACCATGTAATGCATAAATGTGGAGATTGGTGTATCTTCATATTTTCTCACTGAGGTCAAATGGGAAACCCCACTAAACATTTGCAGTTTACTGCAAACTAGATGCAGTATGGATCTTTAAGTGCGTAAAGCACATTAAGAACCCATTTCAAGAGGATCAACTAGGAGACTTCACAAGATGAATTAAGCCACATGAACTACACTGTCCATCAATTTTTCATAACCGTTCATACAAAGCAAGGTGACAGGAAACTGGGAGCCTGTCCCTGGAGGCAGGAACCAGGTAACACCCTGGATGGGATGCCAGACCATCACGGGGCACGCTCTGAGCAAGTTGGAGATACCAGGTTATATAGGATGTGTCTGAACTATGGGAAACCAGCGACCCCAGAAGAAACCTACATGAACGTGGGGAAAATGTGCAAACTCTAGACATACAACCCTCTGAACTACGACTCTGTACAGCTACACTATGATTGACACTAAATCACCTAACAGGCTGCCATCGACATTTCCTTTACAGGTTTATTTCTGTGTGTTGAAATATACTGACACGGGTACTGATGGAAATTAATCTGTAATTTCTGTAAACAACGCAGGATCACGCAGATAAGTAGCACGTGTGCAACCACAGACACGAATGTTTAGCCAGGGTGGACAAGGGCACAACGTTAAAAAAAAAAAAATATATATATATATATATATATATATATATATATCTAAAAAAAATATGGTCAAACTGAGTCGAGTCAAGAGCAAAGTCAAGGTGAAAAACAAACACAAAAATTAAGCGCCAGATCTCTGCTCCACCTCTCTTTAATAGCTGACATGAGGGACACGAAGACGCTGCGCAACACAGGGAACAAATAAGAACAGGACACGGGGTGGCAAACGTCAGATGAGGGACACTCCCAATGACACATCAATGAAAAGCACCGTGATCACGTGACACTCAACACACAGCATATAGAGTGGGGACGTACTCTCCAGCATTTGAAACCAATATTGTTGCAGACTCTGGGATGACTCAGCCACTTTCCACTGAACTTAACCAAGAGTGCGGGAACGTCGTCCACTACATGAAAAAAAAAAGAGGTCAGTTTAAAGAAAGAAAGAAAGAAAGAAAGAAAGAAAGAAAAGTCAAAAGGTCAACACTCAAAATATTACATTTAAATGCACACCAGTTTGCCTCGCAATGCCCAAGGTAAACTGGTGAACTGCAGTTTCACAGCCTTGCAGATCACATGCTCAGAGATGGAAAAACCCAGCCTCTGGAGCACAACTTTACACAGATATTTAAGAGAGGAAAGACTGGAATATTAAAAGAAAGAAAAAAGGTTAAAGCAGGAAAATCTGTTTTTATACCCACGGAGAGAAAGCAAGGCTAAATCTTGGAAAGGAATGAAAAGCACGTGGAAGACACTCGACAGTGAAAAAGGACTGTTATCAGAAGCCATGCAGAGGAACCCTGGCTTCCGACGTCAGTCTGTCCATAAGGATTTAAGAGTATTTGCCTTGTGTCAGGGCCAGGAGCAGTGGGAATCTGACAACGTCCAGCGGGCCACATGGGATGGGACAGCTTAAGTGGTCTAGCCCTGCTCATCCCAGGACGAGCCAGCGGCCACATGTTAATCCCATCCAGCCATTCTGCCACAAGGGGACATTTGACCCACCACCACCCCCCGCGGCCCATGTTCAGAGCGGTAGATCTTCTCTGCCCTTCATGATTCCCGGCCTGTGAGGAGAGGTGTTGGGGTGACTCACTTCCAGGGATGCAGAATCGATTTATTCACAGAGGAAGAAAAATAATGGCCAGAGTCGGGGGGGGGTTGGGGAAGAAATCTATATTCCATTAAAATTGTTCAAATAAATTCGTACACTCCCCGTTCCTCGCAGCTGTCTGAGCCCAGTGGAAAATGGGAAGTTTGAAACTGCACACGTATGTAGCGGCCTCGCCCTCCCCCAGAGCGCGGAGCAGAGCCTTGCTGGCGGCCCATCCACCCCCCTCGCACTATCGCATTTTAAAGCTCGCCTGTCGTCAGCACAGGGCTTAAACCAGACAGCACAATTCACCACTGCTCAGAGCTCCTACACGTTACCACAGTATCAGATCACTATTAAAATGGCCGGTCATAACACTTCACCAAATATTTCAAAGTATTCTACAGAAACATACACAAACATCAAATGAGTACACAAAATATCTATCAACATTAGCAGAACAATAATAATCATAACAAACTGTAGCGAGAAACAAGGCAGTTGTATAGCATATAGATGGACTGACAAACACACCCAAATGTATTTATTTAAACCAGGTGTGTGCAATCTTGAAAATATCACGCCAACCTTATAGCTAGGGCTTGGTCAGATAAAGTGATTTTTCACAAATGGCCAACGTGCAATGCCAAAAGAACTCATCTTTCTCAGCAGATCTGGCATTCGACAAGATGCCTGTCACCGTACTGATGTAAACTTGCTAAATATGCATGCTGTTATTCAAGGCTGGCTGACTTTCTAACTGAAAATATTATTTGGCAACGAGATGACATTTTAAATTTGGCCGATGTGCCTCCATTTCCAGTCAGTTACTGTGTGAATGCATGTTACCACAGGAAAATGTCTGCTCCTACTGACTTTAAATTATGGAAACAATCTACATGGATCAGCCATAACATTAAAACTACCTGCCAAAACACCTCTGACCCATCAAGGCAGGGACTCCAAGACCTTTGAAGGGGTCCTGTGGTATCTGGCACCGCGACATTAGCAGCAGATCCTTTAAGTCCTGTAAGTTGCAAAGTGGGACCTCCATGGGTCGGATTCGTTTGTACAGTGCGGCCCACAGATGCTCAGTTGGATGGAGATCTGGGGAATTTGGAGGCCAAGTCAACACCTTGAACTGTTTTCTCAAACCATTCCTGAACAATTCTTGAAATGTGGCAGAGAGAGCACTGCTATTGGGGAATATAGTTGCCATGACCAGCTAACCTTCACTCCCAACAAGCTTCTATGAGCCGTGAGCACTCATGACCCTATCACTGGTTCACCAAACACCTTTGGTATGTACTGACCACTGCTCAGACCCTTACTCTTGCCCATTTTCCTGCTTTCAACAAGTCAACTTGAAGAACTAACTGTTGTTATGCCTAATATATCATGGCAACCTTGACGGGTGCCATTGTAACAAGATAATCAATGTTTCTCACTTTCTCTCTCAGTGGTTTTAATGTTAGGGCTGATCGGAGTATGGCGGCTGGGGCTTCCCCTGCTGCAGGACATATAAAGAGCAAACTTCACCCTGAACATAAACATTTTAAAGCTATTTATGTACATGACATTTGCAAAGACTTAAACGCCATCTTAGTCAACGCATACTAAAATGGGAGATTTACGCACAAACATATGAAACACTCATATTCATCTATATTAAGCTGCTACATTTTTCTTGGAGCGTACACACAGAACTCTACACACAGACCTCCAGCTTTTATTCAGCAAAAACCTGGTTTTCATGTAAACTCATCATCAGATATATATTTACAACATTCAGAAGTGTATTCAGTCTGAAAATATTCTTCTTACGTAGCATCTGTATTGTGAAATTTTTACAATATTCCACATATGTTGTGCATTTTTGAGAACCCCCCCAGGGACACATACGCAGGCCCCTCCCCAAATGTGTCAACCACAGATGGAATAAACAGAGGAAACACAGCAGTGTCCATGGTCTCAAATGTTTATCTCCCCAGCTCGGCCCATTCTGCAGACTCACTCTAATATCCTGACACACTGCCGTATTACTGAGTACCAAGAAAGTATAAAACTAGCATAACATCCCAGAACATTGTTGCAAAATATATAGCCAGTAAAGTGACCTTAGATGGTAGTTTATTTTAGATTAAGAATTTCACCCTTTAAAAAATATGTTACTTTTGCTCATCCGGCCTTTGAGGATTAGGTGTATAGGGTTGGGTGAGTTAGGAGTGACCGTTTTTTACACCTGGAAGGTGAACTTTCTTTGTGTTTTCAACAATAAGACAACTAAGATCCCCACAATCGTTTCGTGACAGATGTTTCAGAGAACTTTTCTGCCGCTCATTTGAACAGCTTGACAATGTACCACTAGTGCACAGCACAAGCCCATGACCTTAACTGCCATGCTTACCTGGGTCAAGTCAGAACAATACAATGTGAGAAGACATCCTTAACATGCGTATAGCATAGTGCTAAAGGACAGAGTAAGCACCTTCAATGGAGACAAACAGCACCATCTATTCCAACCGATTGCTATGTGCCTGATGATTTGAGAAATCTCTGCATTCTCAGTAAGAGAAACCGCAGCCCAGAGCCTGCATGCTAGATCACCCCATTACACACAAGTCCAGACCATGATGCCACTCTAATTCTAATTCATTATAGTATTTCTTAAGGCAAAGCAACAAATCAAAACATCAGAATCCGGAAGTGAGCAATCAATCATTGAAGTACAAGAAAGCAAGCAAGAAATGCTCCGGGCATGAGGCTGGTGCAGACCACCACAGGGCACATGCTACAGGAAATTTAGAGCCCGCGATGCAGCATGCTGTCTGCCTTTGGATTGTGACAGGAAACTCACGAGAAAGCTGGTGAAAACGCATGGAAAATGTACAAAACCAGAAACAGGGGTGGGAATTGAACTAACAACCCTGGAGGTGTGAAGGCACAGTGCTACCCACTGAGTCACTGCATCACACTACAACATTCATTTCCTGCATAAAGTACCAAAGAATTCAAAGGCTGTGCACAAATTATAATAACCCCAAATTTGTCGTTTTCACTAAAATTACATGCCATGCTGTCCATAATTAGACAACCAGACCTGATTTTTACACATATAAAAACTAGCCCATTTTCTATGCGGCTCTAAACATGATGGGATGTTGCCAGTTTAATTACCTCCTAATCTGCGCTGGTATAAATCCACTAGCTTTCAATATATTTCATACCCAACATTTATTCTGATGCACACATTTTCCACCGATTCCCACTGAAATAGAGGGCTAGCCTTGGATATCGCTAAGCGGGCATTGCAGTCTATCTCAGCGTCTCATGTGGGAGACTGGGCTAGGATTCTGCAGAGAGTTGCCTCCCTACAGATATCAGTACACTCTTTTAATTAGTTATGCCAAATGGTTCATAGTCTGAAAGACTACATCTAGCTCTCTAGGGCAGCAGGCAGTGATGCAATTAAGGACAGGGAGTTGTGGCCCAAAGGATCGCATTTCCACTCCCAGGTGGGACCAGGGTAATACCATAGACCAAGTATTTGACCCAAATTGGTCCAGCTCAAAACCCAGCTATAGAAATGGCTAAAAGAATCATTTGTTGAGTTGGCAGTTTTACCCTAATATATATATATAAAAAATTATATAATTATATTCACATACCTCTCATTGCCTGACTGGCAAGGGCACATTAAGTAGTAAGAAGCTATACACGCACATAGTACAGACACTCAATTGGCTGAACTGTGTAGCACATTTTTGATAAAATTATTACCGAATCATTACATCCAGCTTTACATTCGCACTCGATTACTAGCATAATTACTGTGGCATCTGGATAGACCAGAGAGAGAGAGGCTGTGAAGCGAGTCTGGTTCAGGTGCAGTTCCTTTTGTCACACTCCACTCTACAGCATACAGAAATGGGTTTATGAGGCTCAAAAAGACACACTTACGTAGGGGCTCCCTACAAAGATGAGAAAGGCATAGCAATACATATAAATGACTGGAAGAACAATACAATTTAAGGCTGTTTTTCCCTTGATACTGAAAATGTCATAATAATGGCAGGATTAAAAATACGCAGCGCAAAGCAGTGTGCGGTCTATTCCTGCGTCGATGAGAAGAATAGTGCCAGGAGACGGGTTGGAGGGCAAACTCACAGAGGGTATCACAGCAGCTTCCCGCAAGACAAAGGGACTGCTGGCAGCTTAAAGCGGCATAAAGACAAAGCAAATGATTACACAGGAAAACAGAGGAAGAGGCAGCATTAAGAGAAGTTTCCCAGCACTTTAATGTAAGATGTAGCACAACGCAAGAAACTTCAGGCCTGTCGAGAGCGGTTATCTTATCAGCCTGCCAAGTGTGCAACTGTAACAGTTGACACGGAGAGGAGGAGGTAGGCCTATGTGTGGGAGTCAGCTGGCCCCACGGTGAAGACAGAAAGCCAAGTAGATCCTTCATGCAACCCCAGATTACCAGCAATGATCCACACATGAGAAAAGCAGCAGCCACCAGCCCCGACGTTTAAATGCAGGAGCCCCAGAACCCAGAGTCTGCCCAGACTTAACTGAACGCACCAGTCAGCTCGAACTGACAGTGTTTAAACTGTGTGTGAAGAACCTACATCTCTATTTGCTCACTGAATCAACAAACGTCATGTCACATATAGTTCCCTGCAACCAAACCAAGACACTTGCATTACTTCAAGATGCTCAAGTTTCTACTGTCAAAGGTAGAAAGACAAAAAAAAAAAAAAAAGGACATGGTGCATGTGTGACATGGTCGTGCTTGTAAGGTTGTCTTTTAGCGGAGCTGGCTGCTTAACACCGTAAGACAGAGGCAGAGATGACAGAGCACGAAACCGGCATCAAACTGGAGCAGATTACGTTCATCAGGTGACAACCCCCCCTGAGCATTTCTGTCAGGACACCGTTACCCTCACGACTGTGATCACACCCACAGTATGCTCCCCCACTGCATAGCAAGGGCGCAAAACACACTAGCATCGCAATACGGGTGCCTTATTATTTGTCAGTTAGTCTGGCGTCTGTTCACAGCTCCTCCAGCAAGCTTCGACTGCCAGAGAAGCCGCCAGTCCTCCCAGCAGCTTTTTAGCAGCACACCCAGTGTCTCGCTCCTTTAAATGCAAGATGAAGCCACCAGTTGAACCCCCTCCCCCCAGCCGCCCACTCCTCCTCACTGTTTTCTTGTTTTGCTTTCCTATTTTATAAAGATCTCCTCATTGGGAATCTGGACCAGATCTGGACAGAAAGTCAGTGACAAATGAGATTAGATCTTCATCATTAATACCCACACTCATCTACTGACCCTTGATTAGCGCAGAGATGCATCATTACACCTTTATTCCAATTTCCAAACAACTCTGAAAACCCCCTAAATCAGCCCAAGCACTTCCTGTTTCAATATGCACCACCCAAGTTGACTGGGTCAACCGATACATCAAAAAAAACTGCTACGGATTATGCATTATCAAACATTAAAAAAAAAAATACACAATTTGTGCACAAGTTTATTGATAGAGAAAAGTTCCATTTCAAAATATTTAAAATATCGACTTAGATATATAAATAAATGTCTCCTGTCACCTTGATAAATGTATGTCTGGCAAATTTTTTAAGTTACAAAAAGACTAGGAGTGAAAAAAAAAGAAAAGTTTTTTCTCCTTCAGTTTGGCGAGTCAACTGCTTTAGATGCTGTATGACAAACTGACCGCAGCCTGCTTGCAAAGAAGGCAGCAGACGTAAGACACGCACCAAAAGATGCACTGGAATCATAAACAGCCTCTCCGATTTACTGCAAACAATCCTGACTCAGCAGAAATTGCTCATATTTATTTTGGGTATAATGTCATTTTAAAAATTGAATTTACTGCTTCCCCTTGGATGCAAGAGAAGACTGAGCAATTTAACATCTTGTAACAGTATTTCGGTGTGTACACACATAGTGCATTTATTAATATATGTGTTCTCTTAAGGACAATACATACATGGACTGATAGATAATTAATAAATGTGGCTGCATTTGCAGAGTATAATAGATAGCACAATGATAAACATTAAACAAATGCAGCAACTGCGCAGCCAAATTTGCCAGTCAAGATTTAATACGGTTCTAGTTCAATAGTCTATACACAACGAATCATCATGCACACCGTTATTATTGATGGTGACCTGATACTACAGGTAAGTTAATCCATCTGCCGTAGCTTAAGTATTAATAGTTTACGTCTTCCGGACAAAATACCTGGTGAGCTTTTAAACCGTCATTATATTGCATTTTGCTGCTTAATTGTTTTAAAAGGTTAATTTGTCTGGATTTCATTTTTACACGAATATAAAGGTCAGGCATCACCGCGTATTAATAATGCGTAAAAAAAATCATTATTGAGGACCAATGCCCCTGCTTACAGCCATATTACAGTTTTCATAATTGTTAATTAATCGACAAAAAAAAAATAAATCTTAAGCCTCAGATACACCAAACAATATCCCACGTCAGAAGTGTGCCGACACAAACCCAGGACCGCCCAAAAAGCCAATGTATCTTGCAGATTATAAACTATAACCACATATAACACAAACAACGGCAAGCATCATCAGAAAGGTTGACAGGACTTTGCAGCCTCTGACAGCGAGTAAATCTCAGACAACATCGAGACAGCGACCTGCTACGTAGCATTTGCGCAGAAAATGCAACACGTACGAACTATGGCAGCTCCGAAGCTAGCTAAGCCATTTAAGAATACGTGTACAAGCAGGCAAGTTATAGGCTAGCTAAGTGATTTATGGGTCTGACTACAAGCTTTCTTTGGTTAGCTGGGACTTAAACTTAACTATATGCAGTAGTCGGGTAGAAGTAACTTAGCCAGGTCCAGCTTACAAATAGCATTACGTAAACACTACTGCAGACCACAAAACTGTTATACGACTATAGACTGAGGCGCACACAACGGGGTATGTAAAGTGGCATGATTATAGATACGTCGCAGGAAAAGAGAAACTGACGCTAGTTCGTAACCAGCACTGCCACTTATGGAGGTAAAAAGAAAAGTAGTCGGCTGACCTGACTCGCTTTGTAAAACTGTTTCTTCAAGCCCGCCACAGACATCTTGGAAGCGGACTGTCCTCTCAACACGGCCGTTTACTTTCTTTAAAAAAACTTCCTCGCAATAAAAAAAAAAAAAAAAAAAAAGTCGCTAATTTGCGCGACTTGTTTCCACTCGACATAAACCCGCAGCCGGCGCTGCTCTCCCTGCCCAGTCAGGATATTACATGGCAACCGCGAGGACTTCCTGTTGCCGGAGCGTATACGGACATTCCAGGCACGGGGAAGCGCGAGCAGGAGGGGCTCGCGCTCGGCCCTAGGGAACAGGTGGGAACACAGCGCCCCTTCGCCTCCAGGTGGCAGTATGCAGCCTCATTCTATTCAGAACCCCGCTGCTCATACGATCCGCTGTTTGAGCAATAGGGTTAGCGCAGATTTTATTATTTGCGCAGCTATTACGTGTTTAAATAGTGTAAATCCCCGTGAGCTAAAAGTAAACCATCGCAGCACGTGGGGAGTAATCAGCATTTCCAGTGATTAATTTAAGTGTACCTTGTTGAGTTTCACAGTCAATGAGGGCTGGAAATATTTCTGTGGCAGTTTTAATCCCCTTCCAGATCCACTGTGGCCCACTAACGCTAAATTACACGTAAATGCTCTTTTACTGTTGATAACGTTAAAAATTAGTCTCATTTGGTCTTAGGTTGTGTGCAGTGGCTTTTCAGGAAAACAACTAAAACAGTGGCAAGTGGAGATAGAGTTTAGTTAAATTAGTAATCCTGCAATTGTGCTGCCATGATTTGTTTAGATAGTAACCTGGACTGCTGCCCGTATTCGGAGCAAAACAGTGATTTAGCTGCAAAGTCTCAGTCTGTAAGTGGCAAAATGCCACTGATCTCCTAGGAGATGTGATATGCTGTTGCGATCCATGCATCTATACATCCCTTGGAGTTATAGCATGGTAGCTCCGGTTTTTAAGCATCCTAGAAACAATTACATCCCTCTGGATTTTCCTTGTAGCTGTGAAACATCTAAATTAGTTGAATAATAGGTCCCCCAAAGGGTAATTACTGTACAGTGAAATAATTGATTCTTTTCACATTATATTGTCATTTCCTATTGTTTCTGTAGAGTCACTGGAAATTTAATTTCGTTATCCATGCCTTCTTAGACTACAATTTAGAAATCATTTATTAAAAACCTTAAATTCTACTTGTGTTCAGGCTGTTTAATGTGGGAATGTATCTATTTGCAGTCTGACCTATACTTTGAAACTGATATTAAGTCCTTGTATGCAATTTGTCCGTCATTAGCTGTGTTTTATTCTGGATCAAAAGTATCAGGTATATTTTTCATGAAGAGGCAAGAAATACCAGGTGCAAGCAAGATGTACTGTACAACTAGACAACTGCTGAGAAAATGTGCAGTTTGCGCAGGTTATCCTTAAGGCCAGTTCTTGCAATTTGGTTTGTTATGCAAACCTGATCACCCTTGTTGAAGTAAGTAATTCTACTTTAGGAGACAGACTAGTATAGTGTCCTTTGGATGAAAATGCATAAGTTTGTAAGCCTAGTTAGAGACTAGGAATGATGTAGAAAATCTTCACATTAGTCAGCATACAGAATACAGCTGTAGGTCATGTAGAAAATGTCAACCTGCAGGTTGAAACTGAAAGATCCTCCAACCGGAACAGGAGAAGCACTGCGATTCTCACACCACTGCTCATGAACGAATCTGCAGTTGTAACTTATATGGTCCAAAACATCTGAGGACAGTTGGACAAAATGTATGGGGTGAAAGCCTTAATGCATATGTCAGCCAAACCTACTACTGAAAGATAAACATCTTATTATGTGGTAACAATAATATTCTCTGGTCACCCGGTGACTTTTAAGAAGGGGTTGAACATCTCACAGATTACCTTCAATCCATTAATCCAAAGAACTGCGAATATTGGCAGCGCTCCCAGAGTCTCCTTAGCGACCTGGAGATGAGGGTCTCAATAAATCGATTCAACAGTAATGGTGAAGAGATGTAAAGGAAAGAATCTGAAGGAGAGTGTTACTGTGGGAACAGCTACAAAAATCCAATAGGCCTCAACTTCCATTTACCCCAGATTAAATCTACAGTGCACAGTATGGCTCATGGTAAAACGAAGGAGGATTCTTAGAGCTACACTGTCAGAAAAAAAAACCAATTTGTACCTTTGAGGGTACAATTACTTGTCACTGAGACTGTATTCTCAAGGCTCTGCCACTTGTACCTTAGCTGTAGGTAAATGTACCTTTTAAGGTACAGAAATGGAATCTGAGGAACATTTTTGTACAATTGGGGGTACATTAATGTCGTTTGTACCTTGGGATATAAAATCGTTCCAGAGCTGTAGCCTTTTTTCCCCAGTGTAAAACCACATGGCAGTGCAGGATAACTCAGGTCTTAGAGTCCAGCAACCAAAATATCCAAGATTAACCTATGAGAAGAGACCAATTAAACTAGCTTGAAATGTCCCATAAAACAATGCAGTCACCCTAATGGAATAATACATTTTAGAAAGAGAAGAATAGAACAATAATAATGCAATAAAGCAGCTAATATGAAGACATATGAATATACGCTGTCAGACAAATAAGGACATCGACTATTTAGTATAGAGAGACAGCGAGAGTGAGCTTGGTATTCAGGAAATAGATTTGTGCTATAAGAAAGCTCCATTTCTGCACTTCTCATTAAGCAGCATCACTGTGGAAAATGCAAGCAAATTGAGAAAGGAACAGGGTAGAAAAATATCACAAGAAGATGCCACGTTAACATTGTGTTAAAGGGCAGCGGGATGTTTTACTTCGCAGGACAGCGATTCAACAGCTGTTTGCCATTCTAAAGCAAGGAGGAGTTCAGAGAATGGAAGCGTGACAGACCAATACCGTTTCCCTTGTGATCTTAATTAAAGATTCTCGTTACATCAGCTGCAGGTCCAGAATAAGAGCATTAAATCAACAGAGGACAGCGCCATGAAATGCCACAGGAAGGGGTTTAATGGATCATGAATGTTTGGAGGAAATATCAAAAGGGAAGCAGGGTAATTGTTTCGGAAAGTTTCTTTCTAATTCGTCGTGCAGGCATCTTAACATTGACTGTCTTCATGCTTTATGTGACTTCTGATACTGTATAGTGTGCATGCTTCGGCTTAATGGGTCTCTGTCACTGTGTGACATGTGGATTTCTACAGCTTCTTCCATGGCAATGAAAATAGCTTGCAAAAGTTGGCCGTGGTTGTCCTTGCTGGTATCGTTGGCGAGGACAAGACTGTGAGACTTTGTAGGGTACCACACGCAGGCTGGTTTAACCTAAGAGTGAAGCGCTTGCTGCAGCAGGGGTAAGCTGACTTATCAAGGATGGGAACTATGATCAAAGCAGAAATTAGGGGAAGCAAAGCCTTAAAGCAGTAGGGCTTGTATCACAAGTTCCCCAGAGTAAGTGGGAGCCCCGTAAGAGGGAAATAATGAAGGGAGAGCTCTGGAGGCAGAAGCCCTTTCGATTCCACTTCCTGCATCGACGGTCTGCCAGTACCAACATGCCTGCACGGGCGGGGAATGAAGGAGGCAGACACCGCGGCATTATGGATAGTATAGAATACATACAAAATGGCAACATGAAATCTGTACATCAGGGGGACTGAGAAAAGTAGTTAAAGAACATCTGGTTAAATACCCCTTATAGCTGAATTCCTGGTATATTCTCAGCAAAAAATATGTAGCTGTGGGGAGTGGGCAGCAAAAGCTAATGCGTGTACAGAGATGCAAGGTCGCAGAATCAGAGGGCTATAGATTGTCCTCAATGGATAGGGCAGCGCATCCAGAATGCCTAGCACTCAAGGATCTGTAAGACAAGGCTGCTGAGCAGCCTAATAGCCGAGGGAGAGAACGGGAATCATACCTGGTTTGCTGTGGAGTGGGGGGGCATGCTGGAGACCAGAGGAAACCCCACTAGCAGGGAGGTTTTGCAGGTATGGGTCAAACACTTGAGGGAAATGGAACTCTGAGCTTGTGGCCTATAACACCAATGAAACCCAGCACTGGGCTTCTGACCTATTATAACAATTAAAGCCAGCCAGCACTGGGCTTCTGACCTATAACACCAATCATAATAACCACAAAATGCATTATTTCTTCTATTAATCAAGACAACAGATGCTTGGGTTAAGTCCATTTCAGTAATGGTTCAGCATGTGATAGCTGTTTAGAATTCAGTGGGTTGGGTGATAACAACGAGGAGAATTTACAGTTATGATGTAGAAAATGAGCATAGAAGCAACTAAACACTCAGAGGAAGTTTTTAGTTTGATAAATTCCTATGACAAATGCTTTGTTGACAGCTGAAGGCCGAGCTTCTAGTCAGTGTCCACTTCCCTGCCATCCTGGCTTTTTTATATGTTTGATTTAGGATATCTACACAATTGGCCTGTCTGTTTTTAAATACTCACAATGACTTGTTAGAATTCATTTGGTATTTTAGTGGACCCCTTTATTACTAGTAAACCGTGCGTCGGTGCCTGTGCTGACAGGTTATGTTGCTGCTACTTAAACAAACACGGCACGTCAAGTCAACAGTCAGAATAAGCTAATGTCGGGACAGAGGTTGGGGAAGGAAAGTCAACACAGAAAGAGGCACGAAGAATCCACAGCAGGGAACGCAGATCATGCTCTTGTTTACCAAGGAGTCCAGTGAAGGGTCTCGGTGTCAATAGATCAAGTGAAAAACACACTTACCGGATCCAAAAGTCACCAGGCTCATTAATGAGAGAGGGGGTAGTAATATGAAGCAATGAGAGCAATGTAGGCCTCTGCTAAATGATATGGAATCATACTTAATACAGGCTATATTTTTAAGGACTAGGAAGTAATAGTTAATAGAAAATCTTAATCCTACAATAATAAATCACAAAAATTAACAGGCCAGCTGTTATCCGTCCTTCGGAAGTTTAAGATTTTCTAGTTCTTTGAATAACTGGACGGACTGCAGTAAAGCTGCAGTTTTTACTCCACGGCTAGTTAGTATGTATGTCAGCATGTATGTATGTATGTATGTATGTTAGCATTTATGTATGTTTGTATGCATGTACGTTAGCACTGCTTGTTAACATACTCACAGGTCTTTGCAATCCATTTATAAATCGTGAGCTTAGCTTACCCAAAGACATGCTGCTGACTTATGGTGGATCCTGACATAGGCGAGATGTAGGCAATTGCTCCAGTCAGCTTCAGGTCTTACGCCTTTTCATTTATACTGCGTGTAATACTCCGCACAGTTGAGAATGTGCATCTCGGCGTCCCTGTGGAGCTGTAATTTTCGGTTAATTTCCATTTCTAATGTACTGTTTTCCACAGTTTACTTTAAAAACATTTGCTCTTCCAAGAATGTGTGAAAAAAAAATACATCAACAAGACATTGCATCCAAGATTAACCATGTGATTTACCCATTGCTGGTCCCATGGGACACTGGATGCGTAGAAAAACATCGGGAGGAGGCACCGTCGTGCTGTGGAACATGAAGGCGCCATTAGATCACATTCAAGGTCCTCTACTGAGAACAAGTAATGTGCAGAGGTTGAAGCGAATGGTGTCCAAATGATGGTACATATTAACAGATAGCCATTTTGGTTTAAGGGGAAAAAAATCCCCTTAACTTCGTCCAATCGTTGGTGGACGGCGGTGAGGCCCATTTCTGTGAACGTGAAATGGACGATAACCAACATTATTGTGGAAATGTCCATTCCTTGTGCCGCGGCAGGATATTAACTGTTTGGAAAGAGGCTCTGTGCTATTTGATTAGTGTGAAAGCCTGAGGGCTTCAATAAGGGCCTGTTTCCTTCCTAACGGAGCAATGCTTCCAACATTCAAGTGCGATAGAGGATCCGCTATTACATTTAGCGTTAACGATAATTTGAGAAAGACTTGTAAATTTAAATCGACTGGATGAGGGACTAAAATATCTCCTTTATATGCGAGTTAATTACATTTATTTTGAAATACAAAAATTAAGAGATTCCACTTAAAAAAAATACGAAAAACAAAGTTAATCCATTTAATCCTAGTTAAGGTGCATGTATCTTTGTTTTAATTAGTAATGAACAAAATCAGAAATACATCCACACAGTAGATCCTACCATATGCAAAAAATGATCTTTATTACATTCTTTAAACCAGATACAGTTTCCATTGTACAATAATATCACTAAATGTGTTTAATAACTTTTCAAGCTTTCCATTGTACGCATTAATGGATAATGTCTCTCAGTGGTAGTGTGTGATTGTGTGTATGTGCCTCGTGAAGGACTGGCACCCCGTGCAGGGCGTCACCCAGCCGTGTGCTCCATGCTGCCGGAAGTAGGCTCTCCTCCCCCCCAGGACCCCCACATTACAAAATGGATAGATGATTGGATAATACGTATCGTATACAAATCTAAAGTAATTATTGCATAATAATTATATATTTTATCATGTATATGTGTACATACATACACATAAATACACATCCTCAAGAAGTTATTAAAACACCAAAATTACACACAATCATTAACTCCCTACCATTTTTAAATGTCAAAATAAGCTTCTAGGACAAAGTTCTGGACTAAAAAAAATAACTATTTTTGGTACTTTTCTCTTTAAAAAATTCTCCATAAAAAAATAGAATTACAATTTAACAAGACAAAAAGGGGCAAAAAGAAATACTAAACAAATAAAAACGATCCAACACTAAATTCAAAGAATAAATCTGAATTTATATTTTATTTGTATATTTTAGATTCTATGTCTTCTACACTTCAGGCTCAAAAGACCTGTAATAACATCAATATCAGACGAGGGAAAAAGTCTATAATTCTGTGGTCAGCGCTCACAAAAACATCCACTGTACACAGTGATCGAGGTGCAAGCGTAAGGTGTGACGCTAGGCTAACTGGAGAAGACACCATAGGACAGAGAGCCTAGCTATCTCCCTGAGTGATTGTGTGTGCGTCCATTTAACATCACCTCCAGGTCAACTTCAACAGACGTGGACAGACCATGTGGAGGACATTTACGAAGATTCCACTCTTCCAGTCTTTTATTTCCGATTGTGTCATTAGCTTAAATCATAATACTCTTGTTTCCGTACACTTTTTATGCCGTGTTTGATGTACCTGCAGCTTCTATCCCTGTGCCAAATAAGCCTGGGGGGCGGGGGGGGGGCACCCTTGGGGTGTGTCATTCCCCAGCTGTGGGAATGACAAAGACTGACTATTGCACAGTCCCATCGCGAGAGTGTACGTTTGAGCACCAGGCGACAGATCTCCTACCATGAACTCCGACAGTGAAAGGAACAGCATGGGAAATGCCGCACTGTTCCAGCAGCGTAGAGTGAGATCTTGTGCAGCTGAGCTTATGTAACTGGACGGCATAGTTGCAAGAAAACACTCTCTGCTCACAATGCATATTTGTGATTGTCTAACCATTAAAAATCACTGGCCGTCCTTGCCAACTTGACGTATCTAGAACTTGTCTTCAGGCTACTGACCATTGTGTAAAATCGTGGGTTTGTGCTCTGGAACTTGGCGCACGGGTTCATTCAGAACACCCCAGAGACGTCATCTAGGGAGGTTTCTATCTTCCAGCTGCATTTTTAAGCTCAGAAGTTGGAATCCAGTGCCTAGTGGACTCAGATGACGTTATCGCTGGCACTCAGTGCAAGACCAAGCCTGACTCATCACAAACAGAGCAGGGTAGCTGCTAAATCACATGAGACACATCTATCCCTATCAATTTATACCTCATTTTCGTTTGCACCGAAGAACGTGCAAGAGCATATATAAGAAATAACAAAGAGTCCCAAACTTGGGGGCGAGGTGTCTGAGGGCTCGGTCAGCCCTCACATGTGTCAAAGTGGAATGGCGAAGCAGGACAGGAGCGGAGTGAGTGAGGAGAAAGTACACGGTGTGCACATCAACGCAGTGCTGACCTCCACTCGAGATTCACAATGCAGATAGACTCAATTAAAACTGCAGTCTGTTCGGAGTATGGCTACCTCCATCTCACTGGCTGCAGGGAATTTCTGTCACTCCCACTCCGTCCCGCCTTCTCTCTCACTCCCAACGTTTGAGTGCAGTTCGTCTTTTCCCGCCTCCCCCACTTCTGCTATTTTTATCTGCTCTGATTCTACAGTCCACAGCCGAGGCTTCCGCAGAGGTGCAGTGCAGTGTGAGAAACGACGGGGCCACTCAGAGTCAGTCCGCGAGAAAGTGGCATTAAAACTTCCCGCCTTATCAGTCACACTGCTTACTGCAGCCCGTCGTCCCCACTAAGCATCTCCGCTAAAGCCTTTTTGGCTGAGCTGTGCTGCTGCGATTTCCGGGGCCCCGCATGACGACATAAGGAGGTCAACGTGTTTAGAGTTTCAATCATGAGAGATCATTTTGTGGGGGCGGTGGGAGTGGGAGGGGGTGGGAAGCG
>JAODJX010000035.1:4146171-4166200 GCA_026776945.1 Isichthys henryi | reverse complement strand
AACAGGACCGAGCATCAGAACAGAGTGAGAAACACAGGGAACAGGACCGAGCATCAGAACAGAGTGAGAAACACAGGGAACAGGACCGAGCATCAGAACAGAGTGAGAAACACAGGAACAAACCACATGCAACTACAATGAACCGTCAAAGAACATAACTAGAACAGACACTTAAATACAGTCAGAAACAAAGGAAAACTGGGGACAGGGGGGAATCATAATCAAATGAACCAATTACAAAAGGAGCAGGGCAACCTCTTACCAGGAAATCAGATAAGAACACAAGTAACACTAGGGAACAAAACTAATAAATATGCACAAATAGCAACGACTGCTGGGCAAACGGGAAAAGGTCACAGAGGGCGGGGTCAGGTGGGCGCTGACCCTGGCAGTACCTAGGTGGGCTGTATTTAACTTTTTAATTATATTCATGTTGCCAGCAGAACAGGTTTTTGAATGGGAAAAATAAGCCAAATCACGTAATGAAGTATGAGCAGCTTGATTTCATTATGCAGCATCGGCGTCGTCTTGGATGTTTTAGAATGTCCAAGCTCTCAGATGAGGTAATCAGAATAATGTAGAAGCTGATTCTGGGACAGATTGGGGGGGTGGGGGGCTCAGTTCTTACCCAGTGGCTGCTCAAGTCCTGGAGACACCAACCACGCCACTGAGGAGCAAACCAGCACCAACGTACAAGGACGCTGCACACAGACAGTCAAAGAGGAGGAAAAGCACGTAAATTCAGTTAGTTGCAGTAATACCTCACATTAAAGGCTCTTTATTCTTAATATAAAGCATCACATGTTAAATTCATCAGGAACTATTTCATGGCAGTTGACTTTTGAATTGTAGGAACTGATGGATATTTTGGGGAGTTTTTTCTTTCTTTCTTTACAAAAACAAAATGATACCCGTAACAACATTAAGATTTATAATAATCTCGATTCACATTAAGTCGACGTTTTGGCTCTTCTCAGGGTGTATAGTGCCGTGTCCATTTATGACCCTTCGACTTGCATATTTCACACAAGCCTTCTGGTCTTTTCTTCGTCGGAATATATAAACTATAATTCATTCGCAATTGCTTTGCTTAACCTATTCAGATGTGTAAGAAGACTGGCCAAATTCACAACGAACGCAATATCAAACTGTTTTTACAAGAAGCAGCAAAATTTGTGAGTGATGATGTAATGATGACTAATAATAAAATAATAAAATGCGGTAGAACTGAGAAACTACTGAAAAACATGATAAAATAAAGAACTGCCTGGTGACGATGTGGTCGGACTTGCTTACAACTGTAATGGATCCTATTAAATGATGAAGGGCTTTAGCAGAACAGAAGAGCTTCAGCTTCCCTGGAATTCTGCCTCAACACCGGTGAGATGAAACAATAATATCAGTATCAATGTCGGCTTTATTTACAAAGCGCTTTCAAAACAAAACAACACACGCAGACTAAACTGCTGTACAGCATAGAATCCAATAAACACACCTGAATTAAAAAGACAAAAGGAAGAGTTATCAGCAAACAGATTAAATAAAAATAAAACAAAATAAATGCGACTACGAGCAAAAATCTAAAAATCAAAGCGAATTGAAAGTCATGGAATAAAAATATGTTTGGATTAGTGATTTAAAAGTAGCTGACGCAGGTGCAGTCCTGATGCGAGGAAGTAAGGAATTCAACCGTTTAGGTGTACGATTACCCCTGTTTTCCTGTCTTGATCTTCAACAGCATCTGGGCAGGTGCACCTAAGGGGCCTTTCTAGGATGCTGGGATGTAGCAGATCAGCGATATGAAGAGGCGATGATCCATTCAAGGATTTATAAATGTAAAACAAACCTAATCAGAGCTAGATCAGATTTCGATAACTCTGAGCTATTAGTGAAGTTCTCCCCAAACGAGCTTGATGGGCCGAATGGCCTCCTCTCGTCAGCACATTTCCAACGCAATAAGCATTAGTTAATTCTTCATTATCATACGGCTGAGTCTGAGTCACAGAGAAACACATCAGTTTGTGATACCGGCAGCAAAAGCGCCGAACGCGGTCAGATATGCAAAGAAGTGCAGCTCAAACCGGCCTCCACAAGTTATTTTTCCGCATCATTATAGTGAAGCCAAAAAAACGAACAAAAAAATTTATAATAAAGTAAAGTACTTTTTGCCTGTGCACACAGCTGCAGTTCTGCAGACATATTTATGCTTTTGGACAGTGAGGTGAGTGATGCTATGTACACAGCACCAGATGGAGAGAATTAGCATGTGTGCATATTATTGGATTGTTATATCCTATATAACAAGTTAAGGATTCTTTAGCTTTATAATGCTTCCTTATGGCCAGACATGATAGAATCTTTTGTGTTAGATTCTGTGAGGTCTGCATGTTCACACATGCTTACATAGATAACACAAGGCAGGGCATTTGAACACGCACAGTTCGCCCATCTGAGAGTTTCTGCACAGCAGAAAGAGCTTCTGCTACAGTAGTGTTTCCCCATCTGATCCACAGGGACCGGCAGACGATCCATGTTTTTTGTTCTTTCCCAGCTCCTGCTGGACAGTCTGGCAGGGAGCAGGGAGGGACCAAAAACGCGGACCGTCTGTGGATCCCCGAGGACCGGATTGGGAAACACTGCACTACGGCATCATCGAAGACACCTTTCAGCATGTTCAGCCTGCAGTGGTGCCATTAAAATGTGCTCCTTCACTCTTTAAAGCCTTCGTCACTGTATACAGTACATGCTTGAGCACCTTTCCTGCCCTATACATGCCAAGGCAAAAAATATATACCTCACTGGTAATAATTTTACATAATTGAAGGCAAGAACAATAGACAGAGAGTGGGAACAGGGTTCCAACAAGCAATCCTGGAGATCTGAGGCAACAGGGTTACGAGACAGAGCTGCAGTTACTGTCTCCAGTTATTCAAACTGTTCAAATTGCGGTTCAGGCTGCAGCTGGAAGTGACTGACTTCATCGTTCCCTTTAAGGATTTTTGATCCCTGACTATAGATTAAAGGTGCGTTAATTGGGGGGGAGGGGGGGTGGCTTCTATAAAAAAGAAAAACTAATCACTCATGGTACAAAATCTCCCTTAGTGATAAGAGATTTACGGAGGACACTCTAAGGCCTTAATCTCAGTCGGCTGTGAGACACCATTCCTGTTGTCCCTGTGGAAAGTGAGACTCCATGTCCTTTTTATGCTCCTCTGAACACAGGAGCCTATTATATAATTACGGCCATTATTGGAAACTGTGTTTTAGATTAAACTACAGCCGGCTTAAGAACGAATAACAGATTTTCAACAAATTCTTAATGGGATTTTTGAGGAATTTACACGATACTTTACTTTTTCTTGTAGTAAAATAAATACCACCATTCAACTGCACCTTAATTATACCCTCCAATTTAAAGTCAGCTCTTAACTGCAGTTTAAAAGCCACCCTTAGCAGTACATCTTATGCAGTAACACTGAAGTGAACATACTGTAAATTAAATCTAAAAACCATAAAATCCTCAGGCTCTGATTCAAATGCCATATGCAACATACCTGGAGCTGTATGGCAGAACCAAAAGTATATTTTTCTATGATGAGATACTTGTTGCCTACTAGTTTGGTAAAGGTCACTATATATGATCTCAAAAGATACAATTATTTCGTGTCACATTTTAGTGATTTAGCAGGCACATTCATCCAAAGCAACATACAGGGCAAGTCAGCCCCCGGAGCAATTGGGGGTTTAGGACCTTACGTAAGGCTCTGATGATGACATCATCCTGCTGATATGATTTGCTCAAGGGCCCAATTGTGAATTCCCTTTACCAACCAGCAGATTTAAACTGGTGACCTTCTGATCACAGGCCCAACATATTAACCGGATGAGCCATACACTGTCCTCAATGCAGCCAAACGTAAGGTCTGCTGTGTATGCAGCATGTGTCATGCCCAACTGTTCCGATCCTCCTGGGGGCCACGCCCCCTCGTTTACGTCGTGTGGAATCCTCTTATCAGCTCTTTCTAGTTGTGCTAATTGATTCTGTGTATTTAAGTGAGTTTCTGTGAGTGATTCCCCAGTCTGGTCATGAACATCCTAACGTCGCCTCTGCCTGTTCCGTATTCCTGCGTGTATTTTGCCCCGAATAAACCCCGCGTTCGCCCGACCCCCTGGACTCCGTGCCCCGTGGAACGTGACAGCATGCAGCCAGCAGTGCTACACCTGTCTCCTGGCATCATGCACGTACACCAGTGACTCCACCAGTTAAACATATTTATGTTCAGGTGCTGTAATCTAGGGCAGTGGTTCCCAACCCAGTCCTCAGGGACCCACAGACGGCCCACGTTTTTTAAACTGTCTGGCAGGGAGTTGGGAGGGAGGAAAAACGTGGACTGTCTGGCAGGGAGCAAAAACATGAACCGTCTGTGGGTCCCCGAAGACCAGATTTGGAAACACCGGTTTAAGGTAATTGCTGCTAATGAAGGAATGTTGTATATTGATGAGAAAACAGTTTTTCTGTTGTTTTCGTATTTGGGTGCTGTCCAGCAGGCGAACAGGAAGCTTTCTTGCGGTGGATGACCCATGAATGCTTGGCGGTGGAAGAGACAGCCTGAAACAATCCACACATCGAAGGTCATTTCGCTGGTTCCTGTTTTACTTGGATGTATTGTGTTTGTCTCCAAGGTGACGCTGTACAGGCTGGACAGTTATGGGGAAAAAATGGCCAATTTGTTTTGCTTCCTTTAAAAATAGTGAATCCTGAAAATGAAAGCCTGTATTTCCACCCTTCACTACTCACAGACTGGTTTTTCTGGTAAATATATTGTATTAAAAATGCCCGAGATTACAAGATTTTGTCTAATCATAGTCATTTAATATTATAAAAATCTTTATAATAATTCACCCCAACCATGTTAATTATTTTCCTTTGTGAACCATTTAAATGTGTGGTTCAGTAAAATCCACTAAATACATAATGCTGAAGATATAATAGAATTTTACAACGAAATCATCCCATCATAACGGGTGGTATGCTGGTGCCCTGGGTAGCACCACAGGGACCTGGGTTTGAGTCCCTGCCATGACTCCATGTGTGTGGAGCATGTTCTCCCCATGTTGTCGTGGGGTTTCCTCCAAAGTTCTCTGGTTGCCCCCCGCAATCCAAAATCATGCAAAAGTGAACCGGCGTTACCAAATTGCTCATTCATGTGTGTGTGCCCTGTAATAGGCTGACACCCCCTACTGAGTTATTCTCAGACTCCAGACCCTCTGGGACTCAGAATAGTACAAGCGGTTACAGAAAACGGGTAGATGAACATCACCGTGTAACTTCACATTTTCTTCTAATAACTAAGTAAACAAAACAATCCATATCCCTATTTTTAAAGCTGCAGATATCAAAAGCTGGTAAAATCACAACATTTTAAACTGAAAACATGAAAAAAATATGCACTCATGCATCATGCCTCTGCATAACTATCTCCCATATTCGAATGTGAAATACATTCGAGTTATTTCCTGTTTACTGATATTCTGTTAACTTCCAAAGACCAGTGGGCATAAGAAGCAAGAATTAATCCCATAAAAGAGGATCTATTTCCTAGAAACCACAGTGTGTGTAAGAGGTGGATGGCCAAACTACAATAGACTATACTTAGCAAATCCACCAAAAACACAAACAATTTTCCTGCAGTAGTTACCTTGCCTTTTAGATTGCAGTGATTATTACCTAATCCAGTGAAACGCCAGTGACAGATATGCTGCAGGAAATGACAGCATCAAGACCTCGGTTCAAATCCGTTTTGTTGTGACCCTAATGTTTAATGTTTAACATCAGTTACTGCTTTTCAGAACTGGTACTAGTGATGTTGAACATTACTGAACAACCTTTTTAGCAGAATCTTGTGATTTTTGAGAGAGAGGGTGACCAGGTTGCAGTGCTACTGTACTTTCTACCGTTTGTTATACAATAGTACTTGATATATTGACAAAAGTGCACATAAGTGAATAGCAGACTTTCCCCCCAGAAAATGCCTCTGTGCGACATTATATAACAACGAGATACGAAATCGAAATGATCTATCTCTCTAGTTAAGTAGTACACTTGCATAGCAACCGTTGTTAATGCAAGCAAGCTATTCAGATTCATTAACTGTAACTTCTCTCTGAAGGTCTGTTTTTTGCCTGTTGCCATTCAGTAGAAGTGCAGCACCCCTCACACTATTCTTCGGCACCACAAGGTCATCGCAGTCTCTCACAGACAATACACATCCGGTAACCCATAAGGCCTCCAGCACTGGCATTATGGCCGGTTGCGTAAGTCAGAGAAGGAACAAAAGTAGGGCAAGAATAGCAAGAGGAGGGCAGTGTGGAATCTAGATAGGAGTGGAGAGGAAGGTAGCAATGGACCTTGGCCCGCTGTCCCTTGGGAGACCAGCAACTTTTCACCTCGTCCTTATGTAACAGTCGGAGGAGGCTGCAGCCAAGTAGGTTTCTACTGAAAAGACATGACAGGTAGAAAAAGTACAATTAGAGACTGCAGACCATTAATGTAATCGGGGGAAGCGGGATGTGGTGGACAGGCACGCGTGGGGGGCGTGGAGTGTCAGATCACCTGCCCCTTCTTCCTGTACTCCCCCAATGGCAAAATTGACCGATTTGCATTAGTGCACCAGTACAAAAGTTCACGAGGTAATTGCCTCAATTAAAACAATTGTGCACCGGATACATTTTGGGATGAACTCTGGACGTGTCATTTCTAACATATTTGCATCTGTAAAATTCGATTTATTAATTTATTAGTACAGGACCTATGAGTTCATTATTTAGAAATGTGACCAATAATTTTTGAATTTTATATTCAGATTAATTCTCCCTCTCTAAACTGTTTCTGTATTTGTACCATATTGAACTGCATAGCATCATATTCTTTTGCATTGCATCCAATTGCATTGAATCGCATTGTGTTGAATCAAATCGTGTGGAATGGCACTGCATCGCAATTGGGATAAATCGTATTGTATCACATTAGGAGTTGCCTCATATGTGTCTGTAATGTATCAAATCGTTGGCAGTGCCTAGAGATGTGCATCACATCGGCCTCAGTGATGGAGATGCACATCCCTAGCCTGTGGTAGTGTCCCCATTTTAAGGATCTAAGTGCCTTTTCAATAACCGACAATCACACAAAATGTACCAAGAGGGCAGACTTTACCAAATGGACTGCCCCCCCTACATGGCAGCAAAATGTGCCCCCAGGCAGCCAATTTTACCCTAACCCACTGCCCCCCCCCCCACCCCCCAGTTTCAGCATGTGTCCCTCAAAACGTCTGCACATGGCACTGCTTTGTGGGAAGGCCGCTATCACCCCCCCGATATGTAGGAGTGACTCGGGAGGGCATGAAATGGGCGAACTGCCAGAGCAAGGGAGAGAGGGGAGAACAGCTGAGGAGGGCACATGAGCTGGGGGTCAGAAGACAGCAGTAAGAAAGAGGAACTCAGACATGGGGCAGAACACTGAGGGGGGATGTGTCCCCACACCAGCGGAGATGCAAATGGTGAAAACTTGGCAAAGCAAGCACCTATCATACAATGCGTTTTACTTTTTCTCTTTTCATTCCCACTTCCCACCTTCTGACATTCAAATGCAATTCCCCATTTTGATTAATACCTTATTTATATCACCCCACGCTGTGATTTTGATCTACTTGTAAGAATAATTCACCCCTCAGCCTCAAACTAGCTTCATTGGAACTTTGAAGTCACAAATCAAGGCCTCTTGGAATGAATTTGCAGTAAATGTCAGCCACTGCATTGCTAGCTGGCTGAAAATGTATTTGCACCTTCAACTGCTGAGACCTCGCTTCCACGCCAAGCTTGTGAATTACGGTGTAATATTAGCTCAGTGTATCTTAAACGCCCCATAAACATTTCTTCTGTAACTGCCGAATTTTGAGAAATCTAAGCAGAGATGCCAGACGAATCCGACCACATGTAGGGGGCAGCAGAGGCAGGGCTGCGTTGGATGATCGCTGCAGTGACGACGGCAATAACAGTGTTTCAAATGGTGCACGAGAAAAGCAAGGCAGTGCTGGCCCCATCCATAGTTTACCAACCATATGGACGGTTCCTATTAATTGAAATTAAAGGTATGTCCTGTGATCAGACTAGATTCTACACACCCTCATGTTTTCCCTGACTTATATAACCTGATCGTCACATAAATAATAACAGATCTTTCAAGAATTTCCTGTTTGTCAAACTACACAAGCTTAGAAAATATTTCCCTAATCCCGTGTTTGGCTTAAACAATATGTATACAGCTCCTGAAATGTCAAGCAGCAATTTGAAATGAGAGTTAAACAAAAGCCAGGTCTCCCTTTCAGCTCTGCACATTAATGCTGAACCTCTCAGTTTTTACTGTGCACCTCTGTGTGCTTCATTCTGTCTTAATACCTACTGCCATTCAGTCCCATCTCCCACATGCAATTCAGACTAGGTAATCCTCCTGAAGCTAAGCCAGGTTGGGCCTGGCCAGTACTTGGATGGTAAGATAAGTAGGAGAGCTGGGTTGCTGCTAGAAGAGGTGTTGGTGTGACCAGCAGGGGGAGCCCATCCTGTGGTCAGTGTGGATCCCAATGCCTCCAGTGCAGTGATGGGGAATGGTTCTGTAATTCAGCTGAGACATAAAACTGAGGTCCTGACTCTCTGAGGTCATAAACGATCTCTTGGCATCTTTCGAAAGAGTAGGGCTGATACCCCGATGTCTAGGCTACCACTTCACCACCTTATCTACTCTGTTGCACTATGCTGAAGGCCTGTGACAGTGGGGTTTTACGTGAGTCAGCCTCGCTGATGCACCCGAGCCCTCGGGAACCTGTCGCTTTGCCATCCTGCTCCTGATGTGGCACGGTGCCATTTACTCTGCACTACACCTCTGCCATGATGGGCTCCACCCGCAGTTTGGGCACTTTGCCGCATCACCATCGATCCCAAGCCTTTTCAAAGATGTATTGTAAAATCGTGATGGAATTTCTCCTGACTGTATGTGTCTCTACAGGTAATAGTTTTGATTTTATAATTGTATTGAAGTGGTTCTTTATTTTTTTTCTCTTCTTGCATACCTGTATCGATTTGAAGCAGGACTTCAAGATGAGATCCTCTACAATAGACAGAGCTGATTTCTAATAATAATTTCTTTTTCTTATTTACATTTACTGTATTAATCCTTACGTGAAAGCACTCGCACTCTCCAAATCCTACAGGAAAGCACGGCTCCAAGAATGTTTTATCCCGGCTCTTATTAGTAAAGCAGTAGATGCAGATCACTAGATTGCATTTTAATTAGCTGAAACCTCATTAGGTTACACTTAGTGAGACTCTCTGGAATCTACAGCAACATGTCAGTCTTGGAGGAAATTGGAATCCTGTGAAGTATTTCACAGCCAATGCAAGGCCAGTAGACACACACACACACACATGTATACGCATATGCACACACACACACACAGCTGGGCTGCCCCAAATCATTCACTCTGAGGCCTGTGTGCTTCTGAAATGAAAAGTAAACAGGTCACACTACTGATGAGCAGATGTGATGTGATAATGAACATTATCTCACTAAAGCTGCTGAACACAATACACACACTCAATCAATCAATAGATTAACTATTATAAATAGCCTGTAAATTGTAGGTAATGAGAACATTCAAGCCAAGATATAATTGATACTGTAGGCTTTAGTTGATAAACTAACCTGGAGTTGATATATAGTCCCAGAAGATGGGAAATATGAATCAATTTCTGTTGTGGGTGTTCATCTGCTTGCTAAATAACTCTGAGACAGCTGTTAAAATTCACTATTGAGAAAAAAATGGGTAACAATTGTAATGCACCCACATGTAATGCATTATAGATACCTTCATAATGCATTATAATGCACTCATAAAGTATTACAAACATGGCTATTACTATTTCTAAAAAGGCACAATACATTATAGCATTATTCATTATGCATTATGAATGCTCTAAGAAGCTCTCATCAGTAATGCACTATAGATGCCTTCATAGTGCATTGTAATGGCTAATACTGACCATCTACTGAGTATCTACAGCAATAGTTATAGCCATGTTTATAATGCTTTATGAATGCATTATGCACTATGAATGTATCTATAATGCATTATGATGCTTTAAGTAAAATGTTACCAATACTTGCCTCTAAATGAATGTAGATCAATTACAAAAGCTAATTTAATGAAAAGAAACCTTGTCCTATGCTGAACAATGTGTGCAAACTGAGCAGAACTTCGCTTTAGGGAATAGAAGCTGGAAGAGGCACCTGCCTCACAGGAAAGTCATAGAAAGTCTGGAGATCTGCTCACACCAAAAACCGACATGACATCAAGCATGTAGCCACCAAACTCTGCTCACCCTGGTAAAACGCTCTCATGCTTTCAATTTGTATTGTCCTGAGTATTTATTTTGCATCTTTTTCTAAGTAGTCTAATTTGTAAGAATTTACTATGACAAATAAATAACGGACTGATGATTGCATTAAAATTAATCGATGTGCTGAGAATGTTTGATTTGCTCTTTGTCATGTCTCAGATGATCACTGCACCAACGTGACTCTGCCGCCTGTCAGGCTCCTGACGGAGTTAGAGGAGCACAAGTCCAGCACCATCTGCTCCAGTGAGAGGGGATCATTGTGTGTGTGTGTGTGTGTGGGGGGGGTGCATTGTTAAAGGCTTCAGAACGCAACTCAAAGCCAGAAACTGTCAAAGGCGGCCCACCTCTGACCCTAATTCACATCCTGACAGGCAAAAACAGTCAATTAAATTATCATTAAAAAGGAAAAGAATTTACAGGGCATTAGTTAGACATAGAGGTTTCCCATTGTCTAAAACATCAATAATTGTTCACCTGTATTTTAAATCTATGTGTGAAATTATCTATTGTGGTTCTTTTTTTTCCACAGAGGTACCTAGAAAATATTAGACACACTGTTATCAAAGGTTCAGTGCATGGTTCCTCTCTTTGGTCACACTGATTTGTGGCAGATTTTGCAAACTGCAGAGTAATGATCTTCAAAAGACACAGCTGACTAAGCTCTAGCCTGAAGGATAGAAATTCTGATTTCACAGACTGGCATCAATGGAGGTTCAAAGTGCAGATAGCAGAGCTGTGAAATGGGAACAGAATGTATAAAGACTACTAAGCTGTGAAGGAAAAATCCACTGTCCCTCATTCCTAAACATTCATGGCTTAACTAGTGAAACGTATCGATACCTGTTGTAATCACATTACAATTTAAACAAATGCGGTGAATAATCATGCTGCTCTTTCATACTTTTGGAATTTGTAATCATGCAGATTTGGGGTTTATTACATCGCAATGTCTAGAATAAGTAATTGAGATGAACAGTTAATTCACCATGGGAGACTCCCTGGTTGTATCATTTGGGTCCCATTGAGATGGAACCAAGGGAGGAACACATGATCTACCAGAGTGATTACATCTGTTTGCAGGCAGGCATGGGAGTGCCTTGCAGTCACCCAGGGGAAGAATCCTGGCTATGGGAGGTGGGTAAGCAGAATGAAAAGGTAGGGGTGGATGGATATCCGAGGGTCCCCCTCGATAGTTTCCTGGGGTGGGGGAGGGGGGGTTAGGCTTAGCTCTTGGGTCCCCTTCTGCCAATCAGACCCTAGGCAGTTGCCCAGTTTGCCTTAGCCCTTAGCCTAGACCTACCCTTAGCCTAGACCTGGCCTTGTCTATCAGACACACAAACGTTAAAGTAGTTTTCATGATTATTGTGAAGCACATCAAGGTGTTCAGAATCTGAGTAATTTCTGACAGTTGGTTAGAGTCCAGACCTATGGGAGGAGCATAGTCAAAGTTCTGGGATTAATGCACAGTCATGACGACTGACTTCTCACGCTTCCCAGTCATACTCTCTAACTTCACAACATTGTTCTCTCATGGTTCTCTCATGGTCATACTCTCTTACGCCTCCTTTTGTCTGTCATACTCCCTTATACCTCCTGTTGTCTGACATACTCCCTTACGCCACCTATTGCCTGTCAAACTCCCGTATGCCCCCGGTTTTCTTATTTAATTGTATATATTATTTGTCATAACTATGACCCAATCATGACAAAGGCAATCCCTGTATCTGTGCTGAAGCCGGGATCAGCTGCTGCCAGAGGGACATACTGAGAACAGCCAGCCTGGCTCTAGGCTCCATCTTGTTTGATATTCTCCAGACAGAATCGCAAATGTTCAAAGTCTTTTGATCAGATTCTGGGTGTCATTTTCCTATTTTTCTTCCTGCCCAGGATATCTCCCTTGGTTCCTCAATCCCTGGGGTCTCATCTCCCGGCTGGTTCCTATCTCCTATATTCACCAGTCCTTCGTCCTTATTGCACTTCCAGGGCTGCCTAACCATCAGTAGCCCAAAGTCCCAGGATCTGGCCATGGCGTCTCTGTTGGATACTTGAGTAAATGAAACAAGTTCCCCGAGTCCAGCATAACCGACTCAGATTGCAGTGTTTATTCATTTCCCTGGTTTAATACTCAGTATGCATAAATAGCACGTAAGTATGTACTTGTAAAAATGTAAGTATGTGTATATGTGATATATATGTATGTGTGTGTGTGTAAACATAAACTATCATCAGCAAAATATAACCACTGCGGAACTTACACTGGTAATATGTCAATTAGTTTGATAAGGGTTAGTGTGCTGGTGACTGTCTTTCGCCTCCGAAAAAGCATGTAACAGACAGAGTAAGCTTGACATGTTTGGTTTGAAATCCCTTCAAGATTCAGATGTCTTCCAGGGGGTTGTGAGTGTGTCAGGTGTGTGATTACGGTGATGATTATGGTGATTATGATGGAAGGGCCGTGTGACTTGGGTTTTTGCTCCTCATCTCTTTTGAAGGAAACAGCACGGCCTACATTCTTCCCGAAGGGAACAATTTATTTCTCCACTTTCTGTCCTGCAATCAGTTGACCCGCGGTCAGCATCGCCATAGTGACTTATGATTTCCACAACAACCTGGCCAGGTGAACAAAGACATAATTGCCATTTGTCCCCCAGCAGAAAAAAACACCTTTGTGCATGTTTTTAATGGGACTATTTTTGAAATGGGGGGGGGGGAATGAGGCAAATCAAAATGATTACCTGAGTGAATGGAAATACGCCGTCAGAGAAGTCCCAGTGGGACGTAGACACTCTCCCACTGATATTCCACCGGCCACCCCCTTCCCAGAAGACCTGAAGTCTGAATGTTTGCTGCACAATGAAACGCTGTCATACTGCAGCCCACACCTGTGAGTGCATCATGGAGCAGCTTCCTGTCACATGCGTTGAACTTGGCTATCAGCCTTCTCGTTTCAGTCATGAGCTGCGGTTTTGGTCTAACTTTGAATTGTCTTTAATCGTTGTTACTGCCCTTTAAAAGCTGTTGCTATTTTCCAACATTACCTCTTGCCCAAGGCTAACTAAGGCTGTAACCCAGGGCTTTGAAATATAGGGGGGGGGATTTTTTTTCTGTTGGGTTACAGCACCCCCTCCCCTAAATTAAGCCCTGATCTTTACAAATGCAACATATCCCGCACTCACAAAGGCTTACATACCATGCTGGTGGGGGCACTGCAACAACTGCTGCTAGGACAGTGTGTTTGGTGCACTGAGGTAACCCCACCCCACAGGTCAGGAGCATTTTGGAAAAGCCACGCTGGAGCATATTCTATAACAATAAGCTTATTCCATACATAACAATATCTCCAGTGTCTGCAGAATGGTGGTATATCGGGACATGGGAGAATATAACTTAATCAAGCAGAAAACAGAATTAAAATGAAATCGACCTAAAGCTAAACAGCGCATTATAATTTAAATGATGTAAAATACTTTCCCAAAATCCCCAAGAAAGAGAATCATAATTACTACATTTTTCAATATTAAAATTTAGTTAAAATAAAATAAAATAAAAGCAGGACCATGGAAAAATGATGTCTTTCATTGAAATGCTGGACCATAAAAACAGCAAGTCACAAACGGCGTGTCCTCTACAGTATACACCCTTCAGATTGCCGCCGTACTTAACTTCACCTCATGATTTAACTGATCGTAATATTTACAAATGGGTTCATAAATAAATGGAAGCTGTCGGTTGGAGGGTGTGGGGTTTTGTAAGCGCCGTAGGCATGTCGGGGTATTAAAGCGAGGTTGTTGGAGCAATGCTGCTTCCTACAGCTGAGTGAGAGCGTGTACACTCTCATGTTCCTGCAGTCTGGCCCATAATGCTCCGTGACCGTTTCAATTTATATTCACTGCCAAGAGGTACATTTAGAATTTCTCTGCAGTAATTATGAAAGGCAATAACACAATGTAAGTGGTGAAATGTGTAACCGATGAAGCGGTGAGATCATACAGGGGTTCACTGTCCAGTTTGGTTACTCAGATTTTCCCCTCTTGTTTCATAAGCTTGATTGTACTTGACAGCTTAGTTTCTGACCCCTTTTTATAATGAAATCTTGATTCAAAAAACATGGACAGTAAAATCCAGACACCTCAAGCACTCCGCTGTGAATGTTTGATCACTGTTGACCTCTCCCTCTCTTCTTTCCTACATATATTCCAATCCCATGGGAATTACTGGTTAGATATAAACCACTGGGCAAGGTGGTGTAAGACACGCCACAGAAATGGCCAAAGTGTGCTTGGTCATTGGTGTCTTTTCTCCACCAATAAATATGTCTGTGAATGAAGCAACACACAAGGCAAAGCAATCTAATTTCCTCAAAAGATAAATCGTCATCCATCCATCCATCCATCCATCCATCCACTTATCCCATGCAGGCTTGTGGGGAGAGGAGCCTGGAGCTTATCCCAGACACTGAAACACTCTGGACTGGACGCCAATCTATCACTGGGCACATGCACACAATCTGTGGGCAAACTAGAGAAACCTGTTCAGCTAAATGTGACGAGGAAGCCTGCCCAAGCACGGGGAGATCATGCGGACTGCACATAGGACACCCACTGAGTCGCTGCAGTACCAGCACACCATCACACAGGGGTGCCACAGAGGCACAGACACCTGGGCAGATTCGGGGGTGGGCGGGGGGGTCAAGACAATTGACAGGAGCCTGCGAATACGTAAAATTATACGTAGAATTAATTTTAAAAGTGCATTTGGCTGTTATTGTTACTTGGTCTTTTGATGTTTTATTTGGGAAAGGACGAGATTCTGCAAAAGAGCAGTAAGTCAGTATCACCACATCTCCATGCTAACTGCTCAGACTCCTGAGCAGCTGCCAATACTGTACATGCCTTTTGGTCCAAGTGCTCATGTCCCTTGGGAGGACTTGTGCAGCATTTGTCTTAAACCGTCCGTTCACCAGACTCCCAGAAATGCTTGCCAGGCTTGGTCTGCTACTGACTAACAATGAAATAATAATGAATAATGAAAGGCAATGACAGCTAGGCAGGCCTGCAATGCAGTGCAGTGCTCAAAAACGACAGGAGCCAGGAAAGCGCTTTCGCTGGCGGTGATACTGGAAACATGAGAGATAGATGAAGCAGGACATACTGGGGGTAATGGCTGACACCCATTGTTATGTGGCAGTTGTGGGTCGGCATTTCCCATCTTGTTCAACCCGAAGCTGGGGCTGGTTTTGCTCAGTAGCATATGGTCTCTGGTGGATGTGTTAAGCGTTACATCTGAAGACTTAGACACCAACTTCAAACTGTGGTCAAACATAACCCATGAGGAGATTCTAATATTTATTGTACTGACATAAAGCGCTATGAAAATACACGGCAGCATTTTAAAATTCTGCCTTATATATATTATATATATATATTCTGCCTGATTATAACAATCGGAGATGTCCGTCAGGATGACCTGTGGGCTGTTTGGCTTTGCTGCAATGTGATTCGGGTGTTAGGGAGCACCAGACATGTTTTAGAATCAGGTTTCTGGCCCATAAGTGATACGGTAGAATCAATTAGGATGGTGTGATGGCTTTAAGGATGGGAAACGATCCATGGTTGTTAGCGGTCTCAGGAATGCGATTAGGCTAAGTAAGCATATTAAATGGGAGGGGGCTTCATTTACCCATGAAGTGGAGAGCTTGGAAGCAACAAGTAACTACGTGCATTAAATTCAGCATATTTTTCAGTTATTTACTTTATACGTCTCTGTTTGTAGATCTCTGCTACACTATTTACTTCTTAAATGGCAATTCAGTGTGCAAGGAGTGCTTCACGACAATTCCACATATTTATTAAATAAAAATCAACACATAGGCCTATTTGTAATATTCTTGATATTGGACAGATGTAGTGTGGAAAAGGCATATTTGATGGAAGCTGAAAAGAAGCCACAAGGTCATTAATGAAGAATTGATATTCTCCTGGAGAATATTACACATGTATGATCTGAGGGTAACATTAACGCGAACTGTGTAGGTGTTTAACTGTGAAAATTGTAGAGCGAAGGGTGTCCCCTGCATGCAGGCCTTGGCTGCTGCTTGTTAATTATATTATCAGGGTGGCATGGTGCTGTATTTAAAGTGGCCCTCTTGCCAGGAATAAGCAACAGACTTTTTTGGATCAAGAAGCTAAACATACAGTAATGAGTGCAACAGTGCACCAACTTCTCAGAGAGTTTACTTGCCTTTAGCCATGGCCCAGAATGCCCAGACAATCAGCTGGCCCAGCTCAGGGAACTAAAAGAAGAATAATGTCATGCTGTTTGGCCTTCCGCTGCAAGACTCGACACTCCACACCTGAGGAGAAAAGTCTCGCAGTCGTGTGGACTGTGGCCACGTTGCGGGACTGTGCCCTCGGCAAGAAATCCAAAACTTGAAGAGTCAGAATCAGAATCTTCTAGCGAAGACGGTTCCGGAACTCGGACGCCATTTCTTGCTCACATACTAACACTCACCTGTTTTTGTCAGTAAAAGCTCAGTTGTACATTCTTACCTGAAACAGAACGCAGACAGAGCTCTGCTGGAGCAGAGCCGTAATAGACCGCTGCTGTAAATGTTTATGTATATTTATATGTACCGTATAATCTGTTTTATCAGGTTATTTATAATGCTACATTAGTAGCATGTGCTGCTAACTGGGCACTAGATTTGTTCAAAGGTCGGTGTAATTTTCGTGTGTTAGTATTTGTATTCTCTGCAAAAGTAACACCAATATAATTTTTGCCCCAACATTTTGTCAGTAATTCTCCTCTTCACCAATTAGGCCCACAACAACCTTGCTGCCCCGTATCTGCCTGATCTTCTCCTACCCCACCAGCCCCCTTGGGATCTCCGATCTTCGTCTTCTGGGCTCCTCAATGTTTACTAATTAGTATTAGTGAGATAATCACATCTGGGTGGTGAGGCATTTAGTTTTGATAACCAACAGCAATGTGTGTGTGTGTTTGTCAACGTTTCCAGATACTGTATATGATTCTTCTGCATAATCAGAAAAACCTCCAAAAAGGGGTGTATAATGACGTCTTCCGAAATAACACAACGTAAATTAGCATGTGCCATTGGATAATGTAATGGGTAAGGGGACAAAACGTAGGAATCGTACATCCACAGTATAATGCTAATCATAGGAGTTTTTCTTAATGCAGCCAAATGAGAGATTCAGCCTGTTCAGGAAGTAGACCATCATTGTTCTCCATGAAAGGCACCGTGAACAGTGGACGGTAGCATAATGGAAAGAATGTTGTATGAAACAGAATAAGCTAAGAAAACAAACGTGGTGTATGGCGTCATTGCGTGAAGCGTTTGCTGCCTGAATCATTTGCTGGAAATGGCACAGTTCCTGCAGGTGATCGTCAGCTGTTAAGTGGCTGCTGCAGGATTCGGGAAACTACAACGGTGCAGCGCAGCAGGGTGAGCAAACCAATTCCTATAGTGACATCGCAATCGTGTGCAGATGTGGGAAGGTGGAAGAGAAATAAAGACAGAGTATCGGAGAAGGCAGACTGTATCCTGGGAGTCCCTGTTCACAAACCCTCGTTTGCTTCGAGCTGACGCTGGAAGGCTAGCACACGCAATTACAATACTTCATCCTGCCTGAACATGATACTAATGTAAAAAAATATACCCCCAAGAATCGGCAACATTTACGCTGCCTTTTAAGGTCCTTTAAACAACTGAGAAGTGGATTTATTTCTAATGCCGTGATCAAAGTTTTCTTTGATATTCAATGAATTTTGCATTTATTAATTTTAGCTGATGACATTGGGAATTACGATCTGACCCACAAGTACATTTATTGTCATCTCTGTGACCACAGTGCCACCTATTGGCTACATAGTGTAATTTCAAGTGTGGTAAAAGACACACCTTTTCAGATGGCGCACGGCGGGATGTCTGACAGCAGACAACCTCCTTTTGTCATTCGCAGAATGTTATACTTCGGGTTTACGGGCAACCATCTACCGGCCGGGCCGTCAAGAATGCGGCCATACAAACGCGTGACCACAATAGGAAAAGACTCAGTGTTTGGATGGTTTATTAGAATAAGAAAAGTGACAGAGAGCGGGGTCTCCATGCTGAGTGACAGACTGGCACAGGTCTACGGACAGGAAGAAAACAGTGTTCACTGTTATAAAGTGTGCACCCGCTTGGTACTCCCCTTCTGCTCGTGCTCGCCGTACGCGTCGGTGCCGCGCGATCTTGCGCGCTCACGCGTCTGCCTGTCGGGCACACTAATTTGCTCACAGGCACGAAGTCACAGACGGTTTTTGGTACACAGGGAAACCGGGTCATGCTGCCTTCTCACACATTAGGCATTGTGTACATTATGTACAGGTGGGGGCGAGCGTGCGTGTAGTCACATGACCATGTGGCCGTTTTTCGCCATTGGGGCAAGTTCCTCCTGAGTGGGGAAAAAGCAGCGGTCTGTCACTGTAGGCAGAGGCTGTGGTCTGTCACTGTAGGCAGAGGCTGCGCTCTGCTCAAGCTCTGCATTTGGCCCCGCCTCCTTCCAGTAACAACAACAACAACAAAAAAAAAAACAGTCTTGACACTGCCCGAAGGGATAAGTTAATACCAGCATCCTGTTGGCCAATGAAACGCACACGTCAAAGAGCAAAAGAAATCAGAGATACCTTAAACACAAACCGAAACATCGATCACCATCAAAACAAACCAACGGAAAATGTGACAAGAATAACCGATGGTGGCTAATATATTTTCTCTACAACTTTACAAAATGCAAAAAAACATTGTGCTTATTTTTTTGTGTTTTATACAGTAGTAGATGAAATGGATCCACAGTACAATCTGACTTTAAATTATATATATATATTACCTCCTTTTTTTGGTTTGAGTGTTTTCGTTTGTATTTCACGGTGGCAGTTTCTGGCTGGGGACATAAAATCTCTACGCTACGGAAATAAAAGTCAACACACAATGTCATTCTCTCTATCACTCTGTATACGGTATTCATAAAAATAGCATCTAATTTGTGGGCGGAATTTGGAAGGGGGCACTGAAATGGATGCCATTTTTTTTTTTAACCTCAAAAAAAAAAAAAAAGAAATTATGAAAAAGCTGTGAAAGAACTGACCGCATTGAAGGGTCACAGCAGTGCGACGCGCAGGGAGATGTTTCGTACGTCACGGAAAGGATGCGGTTCACAGCACTTCACAGCAATGTCCTGGGCGCCCCTGCATGGTCATCCCATGCGGATTGTCACCCCTTGGTTGTATCCTGTATAAATTGGGCAGTTTGGCACTAACATGTGGCACAGAGAACTTCCTGTTCAATAAAAGTGATTGTAAATGCAAAAAGGCCATGAGCGAGATGCTGGGGACCATACCGGCAATTCTGTCTGGAGCTCCACCTCATTACCATTGTTCCAGGTTGCCCCCCACCCCCATACCCCATACCATACCATATTTCTTTACATTACTTCATACGTTAGCTTTTCAGTTTACCTTACCCTATACCTAACCCTAACCCTAACCCTAACCCTAACCCTAACCCTAACCCTAACCC
>JAODJX010000035.1:4130017-4141054 GCA_026776945.1 Isichthys henryi | reverse complement strand
TCGGCTCCTCGGTGCTTTCTCCCCTTCCCCCCACCAACACCCCCCCCCGCCGGCGGCGGGGGGGGGGGGGGGCCGCCCCCACCATTAGCATGGCGGGTGGAGTTCAGTAGGTGGAGAAGCCTGGGCGAGTGAGCTTACTGCTGGGGGAGGCCATGCCGTCCACAACAGGATGGGGATGCAGGCAGGGTAATATATGGGTCAGGGGCCCACCCAGACTCACCAGCCTCCATCTCTCTGGCAGCTAATCTCCCTCCCTATCAGCCTCCTCCCTCACTCCCTCCTTTTGTTTGCCTCCTCCTTTCTCCCATGTCCCTCCTTTAATCTCTCTCTCACCCCGCATCTCTCGGGACAGCTCTCTGCTGCTTCTCCGTCTGCCTGTCATTCTATCTGCCTGCCCACCTCCCCCCCAGACCTCACGGCCTGGTAATGAAAAGTCACTGTGCTCTGTTTCTGATGTAAACCCCTCTTCATTACCGCATGTACGGATCTCCTTTGCCGGCACTCAGGCACTGACACGCTGCTCAGTGAGTCGAGTAATAGATTTTTAAACGGGACATAATGCAGAGCATGCGGCATGCTGGCACGCTTCTGTGTTTTTGTTTCCCTTTATTACAGATGCGCTGAAAACCCAAGGAAACATTCAGACTGATTGTTCGTCATTCGGTGTCAGTTCTGCGTCGTGGTGCGCATAGTCACCGCAGGGGGACGCATTAAATGTCAGGACGATTCTCAGCTTCACAGGATGGGGTGGAGTAGGGGGGGACAATGATGGCTATGCCGGTTTTAGCCTCTTAAAAAATGTCCGGGAGCCAAGTAATTTCATGCATTAAGAAAAACAGATTTTTTAAACTCTGCACCAGTACTATAGTGTTAATATTACAGTAACGCGTGAACTAAATCTTCACCTTTTCAGCATCTATTATTCACTCATATCCACTCCTATTGTGTATGAGAGAGTAGGAGATTATGTTCAAGTGTCCTCACATGCCAGTGTACACGCCTGAACATGCACACGCACAAGGGTATACATGCACGTGTGCGCGTTCAGCCTCGTGCTCTTACATGCACACACGTGTGATCATTCGTGCATCTGCGCACGGCGGAGTTAGACTGATGTGTTTATGCAAATGCCGGCGACCGGGCGCCAACAAGCACGTTTTCACAAGTGAGCAGGCACGTGCGTGTGACTGCGTGAGCGAACCACTTACGCGTGTGGGTGTGTGCATGCGCTGTTCCCTCCCCCTGCGGCTGGCTGCCTTTGCTCATTATCTTCTCGCCCCCGCGCTCCCCCTGTGACCAGTGCCTCCATTAGGGTAGGCCCCCGTGCAGCAGGCCATGTCAGTGTCTGGGGTCAGCGGCCCGTGCAAGAGATGAGGGCAAATCCCAGCCCGAAATCCCGACTGGATTATAAATGCGGCTTTCACGGGCAAGACCGTGGACGTCACGGTTTATTCATTCAGCAGAATCCCCACAATGCCTCCAATACCGCAGGCCAAACCAAAAACAACCAATTAAAAGATTCATTCTAATTAATTAATCTTATTAACTCTAGATTCTAAAGCGGAACTGTTTAAATAGTAAAAGACAGACCTTATCTCTTTAGAGATCACTTTAGTTACTCACCCCAGTCTGCTGGGACCTCCAGACAGTCCCCACACCTGTACAAAGTACTCGATGTTCTTGATTGTTTGGTTCAGGTGTGCTGCGTGTTGGGAGGGAGCAAAAATGTGGACTGTCTGGGGATCCCCGAGGATCAGGCTGAGAAACACTACCTTAAATAAAGGGTAATACCATCCCGGTGTGCTATGTCAGTATCTTTTACAGGAAGACAGTTGCTTGTTTACGCTGGGAAAGCTAAGTGTACCCTATTTAGACACGTGGCAGTTTCTCTCTCTGCGTTTCCTGCATGCCGTTGACAGTGAGACTGTCTTAAGAACTCGGCTCTCTCAAACATGTGAGTGATAGTGGCAGCGGCCTCCGCGAGATCCCACAGCTGGACCGAGGGCGTCCCGGGGAGCGCGTGTGGAATAAACCGCTCCAGCGTGGAACTTTTCAAGAGGAACTCCCCACACTCTCTGATCGTTACTGTGGCCTGAAATTATTAGTAACTGATACCCCATATAGAAAAACAAATATTAAACATACCATTAAAAGTTGTAAATATTCAGCAGGTATGTTTCAGACCACTCCTTTAAAAAGATCATCTACGGCGTAACGATCCACTCGAGGTTACATCTGTTCTTTCAATAGCTGTTCAACCCATAATTTAAACTTAATCTTTCTCATATAACAGAATTCCATTTGTCATTGCCATACATACAATGTTACGTTTTCCACCAGCTAAAACACATCCTTATTTGTATTTGGTTAACACCATTTCATTAATGCTTTGGCATCGCCTCCTTTTACATTTTTTCTGGCAGCCGACAGGAATAATCAAGTTACCGAGACTCGGCTGGGAAAATCCAGGCCGCCTGGGCAGACATGTGGTCGGGTGATTGAGTGCATCTCCCGCCTGCTCTCCGATTCATGGAAAACATTCCGACATGACGTTCCGACTGCACCATTACAGCCCAACGGACCAAAGCGGAGTTCCCGGAGACCCCTCAGTGTTTTTGATGGGTGCAAAAACTTGTAAAGTGTCACCCGGGAGTGTCCTGGGGGAGGGCCATTATGAGGGGGCACCAACTGATTTTGGGAAGCACAGAGCAAGGCACATTACCTCTCACCGATTGCGGGCATTTGGATGCGAGTCTTTAAACGTTGCAAGTCCCTTATGGGTCATTTGTTTACTGCTGTTCTTTGTCTCCTTAAGTACCCTCCCTGGATGTGTTCTCCCCATAATGGCCTTGCTAGCTACTCAGGTGTTTTACGTTTGGCACACAAACCCAAGAAGCCTGCTTTCAAGTTTGCGCCCTTCAGTTGATTTTCTGTCAATTGGCGGATGTGGAACCGTCCGCAGAACTCTGACAGACTGTGATATTCTCCTTGGCTCCTTCCTGGACTTTTCCCAGCTGCGAAGAGTGTCTGCTTCGTCGGTTTTCACGCCCGAATGTATCTGATATTTGACCCACCGTGGCACCCCTCCCCCACTCACGCCACGGAGGCCGACACGCAGGGATCTCAGCGAAACGGGAGAAGGCCTTGAGTATGAAGCCCTTCATGGCATCAATAATGCTGAGAATGTGCTGCCAGATACCCTGCATGAGTGCAGAACATGTCACCCTCTGCTGGGGCGGGGCTTTTTACTCTGCAGACTGGGACGGGTGGGACAGGCTGGGGGTCAAGGCTCTCACACGGGGATTTTTCTCTAAGAGGATACTTGAGTGAGGAGAGGGGGGCGCCAAAGGGGGACGATCCACCCCTTGGGGAATCTTCATTGACGGAAAGAATAACTGCGACTTCAAGGCCAGAACATCCGAGACTCACTGTGCCTTGAGTGATGAACGGCCCCCACGTCTTTGTGTGTCGAGTCCATCTGTATCTGATGTCAAAAATCTCACGTCATTCCCTCGAAGGCATGATATTTCCCACCAAGAATATCTCTCACAGTGCTACGATTGGCGGACTGACTGAATTGTCACTTGTTCCCTCTTTGAGGAAATGTCAGCAAATTGCGATTGTCCACTGCAGCGGCCCGCGAGGCACGCCTGTCTCCGTTACCTCACTTCGGGGTCCTCGTGCTGTGGCTGTCGCCCGCCTGCCCATCAGAACCTCCAGAACCTCACGCTCCACGTTCCCCTTGATGTGATGTGGACCTCAATTAAAGTGAGATTGCAACCCTCTGTTCCCCTAGTCAAAACAGCGCATTACTTCTGGAAATGTTTTCTCAGCACCATAATTGTTTCCATCTGCAGCAATTCTGCAGTAAGGTATGTCATTATATTCATGCGCTTTCAGAGCAGCGTAGACAGAAGAGGCTTGAAACCCAGAGCTAACTATTGCTCCTGTCTCTCACACAGTCACAAAAAGTGCCTCGGAATCCCAGCGCGTCGTTCTTTCCGGGTGTGATTTGCTGTCTGTTCACTTGGACGGACACCCATCCACGGCAGCATGAGCTTCTCGCTCTCGAAGGCACGATTACTGCTGCTTCCTTCGGCTGACCAAACAAACTCCTGTGTTTTCTGTGTCTCCAAGGTAGCTCTGCTCCAGACAATATGTGCTCTTCCTGCTATGTGGGGCCTGGGAAGCGTTTATCGCTTGATCATTATAGATAATAGAAGGTCCCTACCTCCCACTCCAAAGTTTTTTGCTGCCAATTAAATGGGTAATATTGGTTGTTGCGGCCCGTGTTTGACACAGCCCACTGTGTTGCAACTGTCTGTGCAGTGGGAGGTCACAGGAAAAGGGCAAATGTTTCACATTACAAGCGAATGTAGACCTATAATGATTTAAGACAATAGTCTGACCTTCTGTGTTTCATGTAAATCAAACGTGTTCCAGCGCTGAGAGCAAAGGTTCCCGGTTCTTTTGGTGAGTAAATCAGCTTTTTATGACCCGATTTTCAAGGGTACATCAGTTTTCATTTACAGTTTCATTTACGATGTGTTGGACTGCGGTGCGGTTGGAAGGATCAAGGAAGTGCATGTACCAAACGCCCTCCCAGCATGTATCACGCTTACCACGCAGCATTGAGCACTGCAAGCTACCGTAATACAGCTTACAATAACATAGCTGATGACATACAACCCTGCCATCTTTTTCCACTGATGCAAAAAAACCTACAATAAAAGCATCGACCGTATTCTCCGGATCGCATGTGCCTGTGACAATCGCAGGCTCTTACATTTTATGCCGGCAGGTGCAGCCTGAATGGTTTTTCCTGCGGCAGTGGCAAGAGGGGAAAAGTGAGATTTCTCGGAGCGTGGGGATCATTTCCTGGAAGAAACCTCAGCCCAGACTAATCAGTACCTTGGCACTTCAGTCGAAGACGTCCTGTCACTGCATCCACTCCGATCTGCTTGGGATGTGCCCCCTTCTCTTTATCTACCCCCGCGACACACACCCTCGATAATTAGAATGTCCTTTCTGCCGAATCAAACCCTGGATGGATCCCCTGACCCAGGCTGATGTCAGCCAGCAGATTGTGTGTGATCTCTGAGCTTGGGCACCTCCCTCTCGGAGTGCCACTTCCCTCATACAAGGGGGCGGTGCCATCGGTCACGGCCCGGTCTCGCCCCTGGAAACCGGAGCGCCGAAGGCTGCGAAGGGTAGCAGAGGCCCTCCCGCTCCATCTGTCACACGCGCTGAGCATGGGCACAGCTCCCCCACAGGCCGGATAAGGATTTGCACCTAATATTTATTAAACTGCGAGTGAACCGAGATGAGATGGAAATCGATTTTTTCCGCTCACCATTCAAGAGTAACTTTTCTCCCGCAAAGGGGAGGCAGTTGTCCATCTGTCTTCCTCTGAGCTGTCAAAAGTTTGTCCCGATGGAATATTAAGCCTGAAGCGGGCGGGTCCCAATATCCCACCCCCTGATTATAAGCACAGGACAGAGCCTGCCTACCTCCTTTCCTGTGGGTTGCTGATAACGGCGACCATGCCCATGAAGAGACAAACAAACCCACCACACATTTCCCTACAGTGAGCATCGAGGCTCATGTTCTCTGTGATGTTTTATGTGCTCAAACAGATGAAAGGAAAGCAAGAGATTCATCGCAGCACCATAAATATGTTTCATGGGACATTTCTTCATAGGCTCAGAGATGAAAAGCGATCTATTCCATTCTAAGGCCTAAGATTATTGACTGCTGTACCTGATGCTTGCATCATAGTGTCACATTAAAGGTCCCGTCAGTATTGTGATACCGGCACTCTAAAGAGATAACTTCATTCTTCATAACATACGTATCGTTTGGGTGAGGTCATGAAACACTGACTCGATCCAAGCAAGGCCTTCAGCGTGACATGGACGAGAAACACATGGAAAATGGAGGGAAAGGTGAAATGTGGGAGACCTTTCCGGATTTTGACTTATCGTGTCACACACTTGCGTCTATTTTTAAATATATCTCACTGAAAAAATGGCATGGATTGCTAAGTGGCCTGAATTGCGCAAAGGAGAGTAAAATAATAGTCACAAAAGCAGCAACATAAAGAGAGAATGTAGTTCACATTTGTAGCTATTTCAAAATGAATACTAATTATAAAGCGTACATAAAGGAAGAACGTTGTTCTCACGTAGTCAACCAAGCTGCTGCGCGACACGTGAATTTATCTGAGCATCCCCAGAAAGGCCGGATTATCTAATTTGCAGACGGCAAGGAGACCCAAGGACAGGGGAGAGATTTAATCAGGAGACGAACCCCTAACTCTGCACGCGACAGAGAAGCGAACGGGCAGAGCATGGCCAATGGATCGTGCCCGTGTGTGTAAGCACAGTGATGTATATTAATGCGCGCCTCACGGCTGCAGGGCATGAGTGAGCGCACCGGCTGCAGCTCGGAGAGCGTGACAGTACTTAAAGAGCGCGCTCCGTATCACGCGGGTTATGCAGCTTCACTGGGGAAGCAGGGCCGGCAGCTCTTACCGTCGCAGTCCCCCAGGTGGGACGTGTTCCCATGTTCGACATCTTGCTCGAACGGCAGTCTGCAGGGGGAAGAACCAAAGAGTGAGCAGAATGCAGCTGGAAGTGGCAGAAGCAGAGCGCGGCTATCGGCGAAACGGGAGCACGTTTCCCAAAAGCTACCGTTAGCGACTTGCATAGTCAGACCCATACAGTTATGTGGTTCCAACTACGCAAGTTGCTAACACAGCTAGCAACTATGCTTTTGGGAAATGCACCCTGGAAAATTCATTGCCTGGGGTGGCTTCTGGTAGCAGAGGAGGCAGGACTGCAGTTAGCCACTGCAACAATGACCTCACGACCAGCAGCGTTGTCGGCTCTCAAGCAGTGCAAACAGTCCTGAATATCTGCTTACCCAAAACCAGCATGTTAAGGTCTGCCGGACTCGAGATCGACAATTAAAGAGATAGGGTGCATTTTAATTGGTTTAAAATGGTGCTTTTTCCAATTACTCCGGTCAGACGAGAGAGTTGCCCCCAGCAACAAGCGGCACAGGGGAGCACATTACACTAGTCCTGGCATCGTCGTGCTTGGCTGCCAGGAAGACAGGGCAGTGCAGGCTGCGGACACTGGAGGCAGGTTTACTTAACCCACAACATACAGTTCTGTTTATTGTAGGTTTTTTTGCATCAATGGAAAAAGGCCCCATTTGGTTTAGCTCTGTTATTAGATTTAGGGCGCAGCCAGTGAGACTTTCCTTCCATAAGGAATGTCTACTGTGACACGGACAGCTTTGTCTTCCCAGCCATCCATCTCCCCTAACTGCCATGATCACGGAGAGCAGGGGGGCTGTGGAGTGCCGGGGGAGGCAAGGAAAACATGAGGAGAACATGTAGACCCCATGCACAAATGTTGGGAGGGGGACAGGGACTGAAACCCACCCAGGAGTAAGGCTGCTGCCTGCTGTAAATTTACACACAAAAATCATCCATTACAGTACCAACTTTGTTTTTCAACAAGACACCGACCCAAAGCAGACCTCTAGGTTACGTAAGTAATGTATTATCTTGTGAACAAGGAAAGAGATGGATTGTCGTGACAGATGACCTGGCCCCCATAATCTCCCCACCTGAACCCTATAGAGCTGCTTTGGGGTGAGTTTGATCAGAGAGTAAGAGCAAGGCAGCCAACTGGTGCCCAGAACTTGTGGAAGGTCCTTGGGGACTGCTGGAGAAGGATTCCAGGTGGCTACATCTGGAAGCTGGTTGAAAGAAGACCGAGAATGCTATCCTCAAACAAATAGTCAATAGTGAGTCAATAACTAGGGAACATTTTGAGGTTTTTGATGTGTATTGGTTAATTGCCTCAAGTCTTTTACTATAAGGTGAATAACAGCTAAAACAGAGGTGAATGCTTTAACTTTTCATTAACTGATGCATTTTCACAGATAGGGTTGGGGAAATACCCAGAGTCAAATGGCAGGTATATAGGAAAAAAAAAAGAGTGAATCTAATCAAATTTGCAGCTCAAGCCAGTGCAAACTGCCCAGTACCATCTTCGTAATATAATACATTTATGCCACATTATTCAGAGCGGGAACCGTTTACAGGTGCATAAATGCAATCCGTCCTCAAACAGTTATCTCTGTATCACTCGATACCAAATCAATCTAAGGGGCTGACCGCTCTCTGCAAATCGAATTATAAAGAAACAGTATGGTCATAATTATATAAGTGGGAAGATGCAAGGTGGTCTTTTAGGACGGCTGTGTTGTCTACTCCGCTGGCACACTTTCCGTGCTTACACGTGTAATTAAATCAGGAGCTTCTCCTCAGAGAAGGCAGCATTCATTAATGGGAATAGGGTCCAACTCAATCTGTTGCCAGCTGAAGAATACTGTTTCCGTGGCAGGTGGTTAAAGATACAGTGACACACGTGTGCGTACGCACACCCACACAGGGAAACAAACATGTCCACCTGTTCGGAAGACGTCTGCCGAGTAAGACAATGGAGAGAAATGCGGCATGAGCCCACCAGATCGTGAAAGCCGCTCACCAGTCCACCCACACTGTTCCACGTGACACCTGGTGCTGAGGTACAAGCCCTGCTGAATTGGCTCTATTTCTGGGTATATGTCCTCATTCAGGTCATGCTCACCTTGTCCCAGGTCTGAGGAAGGAGCAGGTGCTGCCTCGAGTCCAGCCACAATAGGGGTCTCGCGAGGCGATGCAGTTCCTTAAAGTAGACAGAGGAGCACTGATGAATAGCTGGCAGGTCAGCACTGCGTGAGCGAGCACTGCACAGACCAAGGTGACACCCGGCCATGTGTGTTAGAGCCAGCAACAATCAAGTGTGTCAACAGAGGATGCCGGGCCAGGTCACGGGCCCAGGGTGCTGGTTACGGGTTCTAATGGGGGTAGGAGAGGCTAGCAGACTGTGTGCGCTGTGTGGGGTATGGAGTGCACAATGTAGGGCATAGTGTGTACTACGTAGGGTGCGGTATATACAGAGTGTGTAGTACACGGCATGTAGGGGGAAGTCTAGGGTTTGGTGAGTTCAGTGTAGATTTAGTGCATACAGTGTAGGGTTTAGTGAATTCAGTGTAGAGTTTAGTGGGTTCACAGTGTAGGGTTTATTGTGTACAGTGTAGAGTTTAGTGCATGCAGTGTAGTTTTAGTGCATAGTGTTCAGTGGATTAAGTGTGTATTGTGTAGGGTTTAGTGCATATAGTGTAACTGAAAAGCAATATGACGGTGGGGGTGGGACCAGAAAGTGGAGCGGAAGGCCGGGGTACAAGGGGACCCAGACATGGGGGCTCACTTCATGCAACGGGAGTAGAGCTGGCAGCGAGCCACTGCGACGCGCACCACACAGGACGGGAAAGCCAGCAGCAGCGAGTGGCTGGGCCGGTCCAGGGTGAGTGAGAGCATGTGGCGAGCCTGGGGGCTGCCATCGCCGCACCTGGAGAAGTAGAACAGGGGCCTGCGGTCAGGGCTGGCACTCGCAGACCCAGCAGGGGGCGCCATTCACATTTTACGTATCACATGGTACTTAGCAGTTATTTTAAACAGCATAATCATTTAATAATGAAGTAATGCATTGTGAAAGAAATAAAATGAATAAAACAATTGATGAATTTTTTTCAGGCGTGCACTATGCACTTCCCATGGGAAGTTTAACGGGGACACTCAAAGGACACTGCCATCCCTGCGATTCTCAATGACATCACCTCTAAGCAGCAGACACAGCAAATTTTTCATTCATAAATCAACTTTTACTTACTGCGTATGGGAAAAATAGAAATAAAAAAATGCTTATAATGACAGAATAGCTGAGCTGGGGCTGTGGGACATCGCTCAGCGCAGAAGCGAGTCATTCATCAGCTCGAGCGCGGGCAGAAGTGTCACATATACTGGAGGACAGTGGTATGGAGAAGCAGCCAGCAGTCGCAGGCCATTAGCATCTCCGGTTTACAGATTTTGGGAGTAACATACAGCCCCAAATGACTCTCGGTGTCCCTATATGTGATTTTCAGGGTGAAGAATGCTGTCGACATAATGGAGGAATACAGAGACTGAACAAGATGGAGGGCTCCTCTGATTTCCTCCTGATTAGCCGGGCCCCCGCTGGGGAGGACAGCGACCGGAGGCATGCAGCACCTCCTTCCCAAGCCGAGAAAGGAGCAAATTACTCTCAACTTTCGTATCGCTGGCCTTTGCCTACACTCCTTTGATCTTCATCAACGTCCATTCATTGCCTGTCAGGGCTCTGAATGAGAACACGTGTGACTTTAGTGTAAATCTGTTTTAGCGTCTTGCTAACATCAGGGGCCGGAGGGGGAGGTTACCCCATCTGCAGCCGTAAACCTGGTATAAATCAGGCAACGCGAAAGTGCCAATGGCTGATAGACCCTCACTCTTAAAACGGACCTTAATGACTCCATGACTCCTGTAATCTGTAAATGCTGGCCAGCTAATACCCCATCAGGCGTGGGGGGCCTTGGCTGGGCAGCGGTTACGAGTTCGGCACTCACTTTTCGGGGTTGTACCCCTCCAGCTCCTCCAGAAAGATATTGCTGGTGCTCGCTGCGTTGTCTCGGCTGGGGACAACCAGGAATTTGAGGACAGTGCCTTTGTTAGAGCCCAGGAAGAGGACGGTGCGGTTCCTGTGAGGCCCCGCCTCTGTGTCCACCGCCATCTTGGTCAGCTGGTACCTGACAGGGGGATGCAGCATGAGGAGAGTCTGGCGAAGGCCGACGTTCACATGCAGTCTGCAGGTCGTCAACAACTCTGATTATCCAGCTTATCCCTCAGCAAAAAAGGCGTCACATCGTCAAGGTTACTGGGCGGCTAAATTAAAGCAAAAAATACCGTGCTGTCCCTGAGAAAAACTAAAAAAGAAAAAATTTTACATAAATAGATAGATGGTACATGGATGCATGATTGACGGATGGACAGATAGATAGATAGATAGATAGATAGATAGATAGATAGATAGATAGATAGATAGATAGATAGATAGATAGATA
>JAODJX010000035.1:4103695-4114694 GCA_026776945.1 Isichthys henryi | reverse complement strand
GGAATGGGACTACATGCCCCTATTCCCCAAAGGTATTGTTACAGGAAGGGGACTACATGCCCCTATTCCCCAAAGGTTTTGCTACAAGAAGGGGACTACATGCCCCTAGTGCCCAAAGGTTTTGCTACAGGAAGGGGACAGCGTGCCAATTACTCATTTTTGTTTACATCAGTTTGTGTGGATATTCGCAACTTTGAAGGTGGCAATTTAGACGCACAATTCTAACAATAAGCATGTTACACAGTCAATTTCTGAATGTGCTTTGAGATCAAAAATAACCCAGCAGTCATACCAATTATGTTAATGTCTCAAAACCTTAAAAAGCATTAACATCTTTGGGGGCGCTGTGTGGCTCAGTGGGTTAGGCCTCTGTGCCTGTGATCAGAAAGGTGAGTGACAGGAGACCAAACAAGTTTGGAATATAATTCGGTTGCTCTAGGTTGGGGGCCCAATACGACATACTTTCATGGGGCCCAAAAACAATAGTGGCAACCCTAGACAAATACTGTACCTGTGTGCCTGTCACTGGACTGCAGGCCTACAGTGGCCAATTCAAGACTCAGAAACTAAATAAATTAACAAAGTTAAAATGCATCTGGTCGTAAACTAAATAATTTTCCAACTTTAAAATTCTACAACACTTCAGAACATTAGCCAGTGAGTTTTCTCATACACGCACACATACACACACATAAGAGACCACGATTGCTCTGCAGAGAGGAACGCACAAAAACGCGGCATTGTGAGATTGTTAGAACTGAGTGAGCGCAGTGCGCAGTTGCAGAGGTGCCACAACTAATCGCTTCCTATGACTAATCACTGGAAGTTTCTCATACAATGGATGTTAGAAAGGGACCAGGAGGGGCTGAAAAAGTCAAACTGCTTAAGCAGTTCAATATGCTGTTTATTGTTTATTTTCTTCTTGAAATGTCAGTAATAAATTTATTGGGATAATAAAACTTGAACTGTGGTATCAAAGTTCAAGTTGAGACTGAATGCTTGCCCCCCTGCCGGGGGGGGCGGCGGGGGCCCGGGGGGGGGGGGGGGGGGGGAGGTGGAGCTCACGTAAAAGCAAAGCAGGGGGGTGATTCTGCACGGCAGGGGAAACTGAGATACTGGGGAGAGGAATAGTGAGAACCGGAGTGGGGGGGGGTGGGTTGTGGCAGGGGCTCCGGCACAGTCTGCGTGCTCAAGGGCGTGAGTCACTGCGTTTTTTTCCGCGCGTAAGCATAACGCCATTCCCTGTTTTCCGTAGCGGCAGCGCTACATGTGACTGTTTGGAGACAATTTTACCAGGAGGGAAGTCAAAGCGGCAGCACCAGGAGCCCCCGCGAAGGTTGTAAATCATTTTCAGGCTCCGAGCGTCATGTTCACACCAAATCTGGAATAAATCTGGAGCGACTTCAGCTCAGCTACTAGTTCAGCAGCCCAGAAGCAGTCGTATCGTCTCGCAGCAGGTCCTGGAACTGCACTGCATGTCCATTTATGGTCCTTTTCTGGGCCAACGTCACGATTTCCGGGGTTCACTGCTGATCCCCCTTCCCTCTTGAATCAGGAGGACATTTTATAGACCATATATCATGCAGCTCATAATTTTATCTACCATGCAATTTCTCCCCAGGACGCAAACCAGCACGTACCGCAGGCCCCACACCCCCGACGCCCCGCCTCTCCTCACGGGGCCCCTCTGGGGCCTCCCTGTGTTGGCCGAAGGGGCCCCCCATTGTCTGGGGCAATCTGTATCACCTCTCCCTGATTACATGCTGCGCCATGGAGATATTAATCTGAGGAGCACACATGAGCTACTGCAAGCAAGCTGTTCAAAGGAAAACATGTTTATCTTCACAAATGACCCAAAATAAGCAGAGCGATGAAGACGGAGCGGGCGGGGTGGGGGGGCACAGAGTACACGTCCACAGTCGGGCCTCTCAGCCAGATGTTCCTCAGACTCAGTGCGACCTCAACGAGTGCACACCTAATCCAGCTGGCTGCCACCCCATCACCCACTTCAACCTGCCGGGAGCTGGGGGCTGGGTTCAAATCCTTCAGCTGCCCCCCCAGAATCCTCTCCCCAACTCTCCGGATGCTCTTTGGAGAGCCTTCTGCTATGGCTTGGGATTTCCCAGCTGGCGGCACTGGGATCTGTGGCAAACGGCAGCCCTGCAGCATGAAACGTGAAGTGGCCTGAGATGGGGGGGGAGCCTCTCAGACAGCTTGGCCAAGCTCATCCTGCACGCCCTCCCCTGGCTCACGGGTCATCGCTCCCCTTGATACGGTTTGTCCCTGGGGTTGCAGGCAGGATCTCGGATCAGCACATGCCCGTCTCCGCCAATGGCATCTGCACATGGCGGCCGCCCCCATTCCAGCGGTCAGGGACCCCTTTGCACTTTACGCTGTACCGCTGCACTGGAGACCAGGCGCAACTCCAGGATCTCAACAGATTTGCGACTCGCAATCTGGAGAAATACAGGAGTCTCCACCAGGAGAAACTGCTAAATCAATTTAGAAAAATATTTTTTCAGAGGGACTGAGACAAAAATTGGGTGGCTGAGCACCCCCAAATAGGATATAGAATCACTTATGCTGGAGACCACTCAAAAGACTGAATAACACATCCATTCCTCCATCCATCCATTCCTCCCTCCATCCATCCATCCTCCGACCATGTCTGAAGCTCATTAAAGAACCCTCTTCTTTTGACATTAACTACATTGAAGAACCACAGAGAATCAAAAACAATACAGACACCTGAGTTGCATCTTATAAGATGGGCGGGGCTAGCACTTATCATCTGGGATCGACTCTCTAGTACGGGGTAACGAGGGCATTTTCAATTAGCGGCATAACAAGCTGCCACATCTGCGGCCTATGGTGAGGAAAAGAGGAAGGGATTGCAAGTCGGGTTTCACTATTCCTGCCGGATCACGCAAATATGTCCGAGTGATCAACCAGCTGGAAACATTTCATTACAAAACCAATTACCCTGGTGGCTAATATATCACACCTGACGAAAAGGTATTGAAATGGACTTTCAGGGCTAAAAGGGGAAGGCTGAAGGAAAAAGGGCAGCCATGTAACCAGAAAGCGCTGGGATCCGGGGGCTGCCCGTGTGCCAGCCAGTCCTCAGATCCACACATCCACCCTCTACATCTTCGACCACCAAACCTCCCCACACCCTACCAATTCAGGGCCTACCCCCCTCCCTTTGTGCCTTTGTTACTAACTGTCTCACAAGGATTGGATGTCAGGTGTTATTTTCACTGATAAATAAGTCTTTTTTATTTTTTTTTTGCAAGGGGGTGGATTAACCGACTGGCCTTCACGTCGCTTCACAGACGGTTTTCAATAACCCGTCCTTCTGTCAACCTCAGAGAAGGTGTTTGAGGGCACATGAGTCAGGTGGACGATCTGGGCTGCCGGCAGGAGCAGGTTAGCGGGTGGGAGGGGGGTAATGACTGAGCTGTCACTCCGTGGGAGGCTGGAGAGACGTCAAAGCACTTCGCGGCTCAGCACGCCGGACGCGGAGTCGCGCCCGTGGATCGCCAGATTCGGTCACAAAGCTCGCTGGAAACTGTTTCCGGCCCCAAGGCCGTCGCGTAACTTGAGCGGTCAAACAGAACTTCATTAAAAAGCCACCAGACAACGTTCCTCCTTGTGTAGCTTCACAGACACAGACAGACCATCAAGCTAGCAGTGGAGCGAGGCCGGGCCCGAGCCCCCGTGTCTCCGCCTGGCACCTCACCTCATGCTTCCCCTTCATCCTGCAAATTCTGATGTCATTCTTGTTGGACTCCCAAGTCCTCTTCTGTGAACAGAAATGCAAGGACATGGTGACGTAGATGAAATTCCAACCCTCCATTGCATACACTCACACGCTCCATGTCATCTCCACAAGAACAATAAGGTGTCTTTAGAAGGCCTCACCTTGCTGTAGAACATCTCATCTCCAGCCACATTGTCCAGTTCCACTCGATAAAGATCATCTCTGACAGAGCAAGAAAGAGACACCAAAATCTGTCAACAGTCTATCATCCATCCATAGATCTATTTTCCATATCTTCTTGTCCTATGTAGGGTCATGGGGGCCTGGAGCCGTGGGGCCCAGAAGCTACGGGTGCAAGGCAGGGAATAACCCAGGACAGGGCACCAACCCATCACAAGGCACACATACCATTCACACACCTACGGACAACTTGGCAATCCCAGTTCAGCGTGTTTTTCAAATGTGTGTGTGGGGTGGGGGGGGACCAGAGAACACAGAGGACACCCCATGATGGCACGGCGAGAACATGCAAACTCTACACATGTAGACCTGGGGTAGAGACTCGAACCCTGGTGCCAGAGGCATGAATGCTATATCATATAGAACCCCATTTTAAATCAGATTGCAGGTTTTTTGCCCCTCGAAGTTCCAGTCGAATCTGATGCACAGAGTGGAGCCAGTACTCAACAGAGGAGAGAGCTTTTGTTGGTGAGCAGGCCTGCTGGATGACAGTAGGTAAGCAGGCCTCCTTTTATGCATATAGCCCGGAGGATGTAGGCCTTTCACCTTTGCAGAGCTATTTGTGTTCCATTAGCCTAATTTCCCTCTTACTTAACTAAAGTTGTAACTGAGACAGGAGCTCACAGCCTCAGCCAGGAATTCAGACGCAAGTGAGACATAAGCAAGGGCTGCCCCTAGATACCCTGTATCCAGTCTTCTCAACTTGTGGCCCAGTAAAACATAGTAAGAAAGAGGACTTTAGTAACTGAGTGACCTTGATACTTATGGACATTGGCATCACAGTGAATTATAGAATGCCACATATTCATTAGAGATAAAATAAAAATCTGCAGGGTGGCACTTTCGCTCAGTGGGCAACACTTCAGTTCACACCTCCAGAGCTGGGGTTAGAACCTCATCTCTTCTGTGTCTCAGTGTGTGCAGTTCGCACGTTCTTCTCATGTTGTGTGCATTTCTTCCTGCTAAGTGGATAACTGGCATCCCTTAATTGCTGCATGTGTATGTGCCTGCGCCCTGACATGGACTGGCATCCCAATCAGGGTGCACCCACTACCCGGACTAGGATAAGCAGTTTGGAGATGGATAAAAATCTGCACCAAGCTGTACTCTAAGTGAATGAGGAGCAGATGGTAATGTACTGATTAAGGACTGGAGTTCTGCGAACAGGCAGAGCTGATTCTGGCCCGATGGAGGCCTTTTCAGACAAGGGGCCTTGAATGTTATAATCTGTAAATCTGCCGTAGCCGTGCTATTGCCGCAGTATCGATCTTATCTCTAAGATCCAGCTCCATTCCCCATCTGTGGCACTTCTTTATGGGTCCAGGGCTCGTCAACAGAAGGAAGGCTGTGTCCAACACAAGGTGAGGCCTAACCGCCGATTCAATAAATTATTCACTCCCTACATTTCTTGGTTTGTTAAGAGAATAAACCCTAACGCAGGACAGTGCTTAAGTGGTGCGGCTACAGCTGCGATGGCCTCGCTTTCCCTTTGGCGTCAGTGAGGTCGCCTTCTCAGAACAGACACAAATAATCAAGCAGAAATTGGATGTTGGATAATCTCATCCTGGGTACTTTTCGCTGACCTGTGCTGACACAAGAAATATTAAAAGGCTTTCATGTCGGTATGGATGACAGCCAGGTCCCCAACCCTGACTTATATCATCACTACTGTAACTTGATTTCTGAAGACCACTAAGATTAAAAGATAGCAGTAATGTAGCTGGACATCTGCGGATGCACCAGTTAGAGCTTCAGAAAGCCCTTACCTGTCTCGGGACTGCATCCCTGTCTCGCTGTCTGGTGACGTGAGTTATTGTGCCCTAAGTGACTCACCACTTTGCACGGCTGGTAGTCTCTCACTTACCATCCTACATCCTGATCCCTCGGGCTGCCAGCTGAGGACCGTGTGCCGCCTTGACTTGTGCCTGACTATAATTCACGCCCGGCTGACTGACGTTTCTTCTTCAGTTCACGTGCTGCCAAATCTCACCGGGACCATAGAAAGATGCGATGGTTTACTCCAACTGTATTTGCAAGATCACCATGGGCTACTGGGCTGCACTGCCTCTCTTTGACAGAATTACGTCTGTCATGACGCTCTGCAAATAGCCAGCGGTTCTTCACCAGTTCACCATTGTGCAAACAAACTCTTCTAGCTTTCCTCCTTTGTCTGGATTACGCCCCACGTTTGGCTCTATTAATGAATGCTTCTTCATGCGGCCCATGTCATTTTACCCAACACCTGCTCCGAACAGGCTGTCGCAGGACGCCGTCTGCTGTGGGCCCCGCGCTCCCCGGAATGTAATGCACCTACGTGGGATTTTTTGCACCACGACTTTAACTTAATAGATATTGCTCCATGAGCGGCGATGCTAATGCTAGCAGGATTTTTACACTTGCCAGTCCTCTTATCAGCTGGAGCACTTGGATACAGATTTGAGCAATCGACTCAGCCTCCCCCAAGGTACTTGGCAGCTTTTACATTTATGTTTCTCACCGCTGAATTTCAGCTCTTCTATATAGCACCCAGTCCGTCCCCCCCCCCAGAAAACGAGTAGTTCCTGGGGTGGGGGCAAAAGCTGCCTGTAATTAGATCCTCCTTGCAAGATAAGGCCATGAAATTTATTACTATATTTCTGTTTGGTTGCAGGGCAACCAAAGGTCAAAACCAGACTTCTTGACCTCGATTGTTTCTGCTGTTCCGGCTTTTTCTCAAGCTCTACACTCTAGCTGCCACGTGACCATATTTGTGCTCATTTTAAAGTTCTATTTTGATCTACCTTGATGCATTTTGTTTCTAACTTTTCGGTTACACCTGGGTCATTGTTAATAGCTATCCTTCCATTCACTGGGACATATATAAAGACCTTAGACTGACTACTGAGACTCACTGACTCACTGGACCAGGCTGGCACACGGATGAGTGACACTGCGGTCGGGTATTACCTCGCTCCGACGTACAGGGTCCGGTTGACTTTGAGGACTCTGTGTATGTGTAGTGACTCCTGTCTCTGTGATGAACGATGCGCTCTGCCCAGAAACACAGGGTAAGGCCTGACCACTGTAAGAGGGAGACAGCAAGACTTATCACCTTGTTATATTCCAGAGACGGGGGTACAGAAGGCTGCTGGGGATAGAGGCATCCTGAGAGCAAATCCCTGAATAGATTTGCAGCTAATACCAAATCTCAGAGGGATTCAGAGACCGCTGTTTACATTTTGAAACCCTCAGACATCAGTGAAAGGGGGCCAGTAGTCATTTGGGAGACATTAATCAATATGACCCACTGCTGTTGCTTATCAGTCAGCCTCTGCTCTGCATGGCTGACTAACCTCATATGGGGGGCGGGCAGGGGGGGGCTCTGGTAGCAGCCTGCCAGGGCAAACCCCTACCCTCACCATGACCTGACACCCCAGTGTTCAAAAATAAAAATAAAAAAAACCTACCCTCTGTGGGAATGGAGTGCAGAGGTCCTGGTTCCTCAGGAAAAGTGCCGCTAGCCAATCGGATGAGTACAAAGAGAAACATGAAGGGAGGGGCCATGGTTGTCATGGCAGCAGGACACTGGCACTGTAGAGACATGAAATGAAGGAAGGTCATATATAGTAGTACTGAAGTACAGAGAATAATGGTTTTGTACACTATAGGGCTGCTGTTATCAAATAAACACAGGGCAAAGCAAGGAGATACACACTATCTATGTCACATATCTAAGCACACGTCACACAGATTGTGTAAAATAGCAAGAGAGCGTAGCAGCCAAAGACAGCAGGTTGTGGCATCACAGTTTAAACATACATCATTAATATAAACGCTCGAGTTTCAACAGAAGGACATCCCTGTCCTTGCGGCGGCCAGCCGTTGGTCAGCATTGCAAAAAACACGACCCCTAAAATAATCTGGCCCCCGATAAGAAACGACGGAAACTGCAGACAGCTGGTGTGTCTGGGGAGCCTCAGAGCCTTTATCGTTTATCGGGGAGAAGGAGCTGTACTTACAGAAGGAGAGAAAATGAAAATGACGGCGGGGGGCCTGAAAAGACAGAAACACAGACTGGCGCCTGTCCCTCAAATGAAATCCTCACTCGAATCATGTATTTGATAGCTGAACAAACTAAAGGCAGCTCCTATACTGCAGCAGCACCACGGCACAGACAGGGAAAGAGAACAGGAGGGATGAATGAAGTTAACGCCTCTCCATTCATCTGCATAATGACTTGGGGCCTTTCGCCGGACCGCAGCCTGAGGTGCCGATAAGGACTGTTACTACACACATCATCTCTACACTGAATATTACCGGCCTCAAGTTAATGTGTAAATATCAACACTTCCATTGGTGCATTTGCAAAAGCTACACCCAACTTAGGGTAAGATCATTTCTTCGCTCATTTCTTCCGGCAACAAATGTTCAAGTTACAGTTGTATCATATAATAAGGTATAAAAGCTATTGATGGTTGAAAGTGAGTAACATGTTAATGATGCGATTTTAATGACCGTGATTAAACTGTACAGAAAGCTGCTTTCTCATAATAATGGCAGGAGCTGGAAACGTCGGTTGTTATAAAGGCTGGGCGCCTGCACCAGAACGATGAAGAACGCCGATATTTGAATGTCACCTTCATACACAATGTATGCAAATGGATACCCAGCCTTTTCAGATGGCAATGGCTTTATTCAGCTGTGACCAAACATTTCAGATTCCACAGTGGTTAGAAACCAGCAAGCGATGTGATGCAAATGAAGGTGCTGTCTACCTCCACACACCTACACACACACACACACACACACACACACATACACACACGTACACACACACACACATAGGTTTGTAATTTTACCTTTGTTGGGACTCTCCATTCATTTCTATGGGGAAAACTCTATTCCAAACATGACGACCTTAACCCCCATCCAGCCCTAACCTTAACCATAAGTAACCAAACTAAATACGAGACTTTTGGCATTTTTAGTTTTTTGATTGCATTCGCAGATCTTTGTGGGGACCTGAAAAATGGTCCCCACAAGTTACAGTGGTTGTTAATCACATTGTGGGGGATATTTGTCACCCCAATGTATATACGTGAGACACACACACACACACACACACATTCATTCACTCTAGAAAGGCATTTCAAAAAATGAGAGCGCTTGCAGCATCTTATCAGGATTTATTATCTTTGCTGAGGCATTTTTGAAATTCCCCACAGCCGGCGGTAGGACAAAGCGGGGCCCTGTCACAGCATCGCCCAAACACCCACACCGTAAAATTGGTGGGGCATGAAAGGGCCGGAGCATAGGGCAAAAGAACAGAGCAAGACGTGACGATGGGGAGGGGGTGGTTATGGAGGAGGAGGAGGGGAGGGTGTCACCGGGCCGCCTCTCGCGAGGAACTCCGCTGTGAGTGTTGTTAATAATTTATAAGTTAATGTCAGGCCTCACGCATGCGATTAGCATAATTAGGGACTTCTGCCTATAAGATTTCACAGTGCGGCCAGGTTAGGGAATGGCAGTGCTGCTGCTGGATCACGGCGGTTACACTGCTCTTTTCAGCGCAGCGGAGGAACCCTGCGCACTAATGAGGTCACATGACTCCTGGTCCATGAGCTTCACCCAGCGCACCCCCCCCCACACACACACATCCATCCACGCACCCCGAGCCCCCACCCCCCGCCAGGATTTATGCTCCTCCGTTTGTCTGTTCCGATAGACCTGAATCAATGCAATTACAGGCAGTTAAGCAGTTAATTTGCTAATTAAGGCGATTAAGCAATCGCTGTGGGAGGGGGCTGACTGTCCAGGCGAGGTGTTACTAATGATTCTAAGTTAAAACGATTCAACTGTATCCCAAGACAATGCAGAATCACCTATTTGATTAGAGCAACGTCACTAACGGGGCTAACAAGTTGTAAACATGTACATTCAGCACAGAAGAATGACTGTGATCACAGGAAGAGACAAAGCTAGCGACCCTGGGCCTCATTTCTGAGAGTCTCCCGTTTATACACTCCTGTAATTGTGCTGTATTTCTTCAAATCATCATACTTTTATGGTCACAACAAAGAAAAGTTTAGGAGTGTAACAAGTGAGTGATTATTATTCAGCCGATGTTACCCAGGTCCAGTGATGGCAGTTCCATGAAAAATAACTTGACTTCACGTCAGTGTAGCAGGAAAATGAAGGCGACAGGAAAGCAAGAAGACTGGAAGGAAGCTGGTGTTAACAGGGGAACAAAGAGGCTGTTTCGGAGCGAGTGCAGGAAGTCAGACATTCGGTATATGGGAGACGGAGCCGGCGAGAGTGCACTGCGTCCTCACGGGCTTCGACGGGAAGAGGTAAGTGAAAGCGGAAGGACGGAGAAATAGAGCAGACAACTCGCTTTTCCGAGCGAAGCCCAAGGACAGACGTCCCAGTGGCTGTTAAACCCCCAATAACAGGGCGGCCAAAAATGTACAACATAGGCGGAGACTCTCTCAAAAGCGTGCCAAATCAAATTAAGAAGAAATAGATTTGAGCTAAAAAAAAAAAATATGCAGATTTAGCTTTGGGGTTATGGGGAGCCTGGAGTCTGTCCCAGGAACCACAGGGTATAAGAGGCCTCTCTGGATGGGAGGCCAGGCCATTAGAGGGCACAAGGCTGGGTACGCCCTGGATGGGATGCCAGCCTATCAGAGGGCACAAGGCAGGGTACGCCGTGGATGGGATGCCAGCCTATCAGAGGGCACAAGGCAGGGTACGCCCTGGATGGGAGGCCAGGCCATCAGAGGGCACAAGGCAGGGTACGCCCTGGATGGGAGGCCAGGCCATCAGAGGGCACGAGGCAGGGTACGGCCTGGATGGAAGGCCAGGCCATCAGAGGGCACGAGGCAGGGTACGGCCTGGATGGGACGCCAGCCTATCAGAGGGCACGAGGCAGGGTACGCCCTGGATGGGACGCCAGCCTATCAGAGGGCACGAGGCAGGGTACGGCCTGGATGGGACGCCAGCCTATCAGAGGGCACT
>JAODJX010000035.1:4051879-4064820 GCA_026776945.1 Isichthys henryi | reverse complement strand
TTTTTTTTTTTTTTATAATATTTTTTTTTTTATTTTTTTTTTTTTTTTTTTTTTTTTTTTTTTTTTTTTTTTTTTTTTTTGGGGGGGGGGGGGGGGGGGGGGGGGCCCACTGCCGATTTTGGAGTTGGTTTGTCCCTGCCCATACACAGTTAAACCCCTGGCTGGAATACAACGGCTACATTATTACTTTGCCAGAAAGCTGTCCTCAAGCAGTGAAATGTCCAGCGCTGGGTTTGCCATGTCTCCAGCGCTCCAGTGGCATGGAAGGCCACGAGATCACCTCCGACTCATGTCTGCCAAATCAGTGTTCATGCCAACAAGCTTAGATCTTGTAATGTTCACCCAGCAGCAATCAATGGACTCATAGATTAGTGTCAATGCACAACACATGTAGAAATGCTTTTTTTTCTTGGGAAATCCTTTCTGAATTGAAGGCCAATGCCTGCAACTGTTTCCAAGACATTCAAATGTAGAATGATGGTTCAGTAGGATTAGCTTTATTAATAGTTGATGTATCTTAGTGTGATGTACATCAAATTAGCAGGTATTCCTCATTCCTGTTGTATTATAAAGTATGACTCAGTGAAATTGTGTTAGTCGTGATGGCCTATGCTGTAATTCAGGATCTTGTTCCTGTTCATCTCTCTTCTGCCTAGTGTGCCCCCTTCAGGACTGGAGGACCACAGGGTGATTTAGTATTAAACAAATGTAATTTTAAGTGTGGTTTAGACCCAATATTGGTGCCGGTTTCTTGCCAGTACATCTGATGTTTAATCTGTTTCCTTTATTCGACACAGCCATGGAAAAGGGTGTATGAATTAAGTCACTGGTGCTAAGTGACCTCCTTTTGGTGTTGTAATTTTGGGGGAAAATAGATATGTCATACTGTTAATTATTTACTGATTATTTATAGAGATGTGATCTTTCAGAAGTGTGTTTAATGCCACTGATGGAGCAAAAAAAAATTCTATTTTGAGCAATAGACTCCTGAGTAAAGGCGACGGGCTGCATAAAACTGCTTTTAGTCAGCAGAGAGTTTGCCTGACAAGGCTGTCTACCTGTCCCCTGTCGCGCTGCCCTCCCCAGGCATGGCTGACTTTGCGAGCAGCAGCGATGAGGTCATCGCCACCACGGGGAAGCCGAGCGCCGTGGAGCAGCAGGTAAGACGCGCCAGCTCAGTCATGCCACTGGCCTGCAGAACATCCCGCATGTTTCTGGTTCAGATCCAAGCCCCGGCTCTAGTCATCTCACACACAACTCTTATACTTTTATTCCAGAGATATATTAGCCAGAAGTTTTGGGTGACCTTGGAGCCCCAGAAATTCTTTTTCTTACCTGTATTCTCCTCTCCTTTATTGTCTAGCTTCTTGTGACTCAGGTTATGACTCAGGTCAGGTGCATTACTCAGAGTTATAGTAATAAAGCAGTCTTAGAGTTCCCTGCCCAGCCCTCTGAGCAGGGGCGTGGCTTTTGGTGGGTAAGGGGCGTGGCTTTTGGTGGGTAAGGGGCGTGGCTTTTGGTGGGTAAGGGGCGTGGCTTTCGGTGGGCAGGGTATGAGCTGTGCCCTCTCAAACGGATTGCCTGTCACCCAACAAAGATAAAATTAAGGTACACTGTAAAAAATTTCACTAAATTTACAGCATAATACTGGCAACAGAGTTGCCAGCCAATTTCTGTATTTTTACAGCAAACATACTGCATTTATTTACAATACTGTAATTACAAAATACAGAACATTGCTGTAGAAGTGTAATATTTATAGTAATCCTGTAATATATAATACAGTACATTGCTGCAATTTTACAGAATTATGCTGTTGCATACTGCAAATGTCTTTTTTCAGAAGCAATATTTTTTGCATACCTCAGTTGAGAAAATGAAGAAAACCTCTTATTAAACATTTATTTTTTAGAATGCTGTTTAAAATTCAGTTTACATTTTACCATCTTTAAACTATGTTTAGGTATCTTTAACATCATTTTCTCTCACTGAGCACAATACAGCTATGTTTAGCTGTCCTTCAATCTATTTTTCATTCACTTAGCATGGTATAGCGATACAGAACTTAAACAAAATGATACAACAAAACAAAGGACAGCACCACCATGCTAAGTGAACTGGAAAAAGAAAATCGTGTCCTTTATATACCTCACACAAAATCCCATTCAAAGTCCATCAACTTTCGAAGCAGTGAGGATTCACAGCACTGTTCTTTTTTGGAAAACTTTGCCAGTCTTTTTGGATACCACTTTTCCTTGCTTGGCTTTGGATCCCCGTTCTGGGTTGATGTCGATGAAGCGCCTAAAGTTAAAAAAAAAAAAAAAAGACAAAAGTACAGTTTTAAAATAAACAGTTTAAAACAACATTTAAAAACTTAAAAAATAATGCACACGCAATGTACTGAATCATTCTGTAGCTTATGCATAACTTGTGTAAGCATTAAATTCTCTCACCTTTGCACAAACTCAACGGTGCATGTGGCTACTTCTTGATACTGGAGGTTAAAGTTGTAATATGATGTAAATAGAGCTGAGAGTCCAGATGTAAAGCTGACTTGTACTCCCTCACAGTCAATCTGACTTTCAATGCTTAGCATCCACTTCTGGTTGCTTAGAGTCTGTCCTGAAAAAGAAAAAAAAACAATACATGTCACTTTCAGTGTCATTTACTTGACCATATTATACAACCATTTGAGGATACTTAGCAATTAACATTTTGATTATTCTACAATAGGGTTGCAACAGGATGGCCATTTAATGGTTTACCTTTGTATAAAAATATCAGTGAGAAGGCATATATCACCACCTTCAATAGAGGTTGACTTTGAGAAAGATCAAAGTCAACTGCATGAAAACAATGACACATCAAAATGTTATAAATTCAAATTGAAAGAGACATTTTAATTGAGATGCCTTTCAATCCCAGTTAAGATGGAAAAGCCATTTGCCTTGCTCTTTTGATTTGAAGTAAGTTTGAAGCCTTCACTAAATTAAGTACCCAGGTGCTAGCAGTTCTGGGAACACAGAATCCAATAAATTTTGCAATTAAGTAGTTTCAAAGCATACCACTTCATGTCGACATTAAAGAGCACTAACATTGTGATCAAACATGACATAATTCAATGTGGACATTAATCTCTTTTTGAATTACCTCTGTATTACAGGTCTACCTTAAAAGATGCCACATTGGAAGTTTAAATTTTTACAGTGTAGTTATGTCACTATCAACGTATTTACTCAAAAGATTAACTTTAGCTTACCTAGATTTTAAAGTTTAATGAAATGTTCTAACGTCGCGTCGTCCTTCTGAAACTAACATCGCGCTTTACGACAGATATAATTCTAGACATGCAAGATTAAGAATGACGACCACACTTGTGTGACGAAAACCACCGATTTATTCGAAGATAGCCGGCTAAATGTTAGCATAGCAACATTTTTGTTTAGCATGGCTAACAAACGATAACCGTATGCTCGTCAAAATGCCCGAAATAATAAAACTGTCTAAACCTGGAAAAGAATATTTTCAAAATGAAGGTAATATTTTTTTGGTCGTACTTCTTGGCGACTGCCCACCAACTTTTTCCACCACGTCAGACTCGAGTGTTTCACGGTTAACCAACGGAATCCTGTTCCGAAATGTAAAAAAAAAAACATAGAAGCACATCGTTCGAAAAGGGAGTATGTTAAACTACGTCGAATTTAACTTGCCGTTACATTAGACGTTTAAACGGTCAGCTCGAGCGCGAAGAAAAATCAATCCCAGAATGCTTTGAGTATACAGCACATTGCTGTATTTGCAATGGATCGGCTTGAAAACACCAGTGTGCTGTAGATTTACAGCCTTTCCGTAAAAAGTGCAGTATTTTACTGTGTTATGAAAATACAGCAAAATACTGTAGCTAAATTTACAGCAGTTGGTTAGTGTAGTCATTAGTACTTTAAAAGAATCTCCTTGAGACCCCTCCTTCTCTCATATGAGAGAAAATATGATTCAGTGCTACCACTCCCCCCTTTGAAAAGCTTTACCATTGCCATCCACCAGGGGGTGCCCTCAAACATATAACACAATTCGAGCTCTTGTGTCCAGCCAGCATACCCATGTGCCCTCGCTGGGTTTGTATCCTGATATCGCCATCACTCAGAGTCTCTGAAACGTGTGACACGATCCGGTGTGTATACCCTTTGCCACTGTGCCCCTGCAGAGCGTGGTGGCCCGTGCGGGCAGCCTGCCCCTGGTCAGCTCCGCCTGTGAGGCAGTGCTGGGTGCCTACAGCACCACCAAGGACAGTGTTCCCCTGCTGCGTGGGGTTGCGAACGTGGCAGAGAGTGGGGTCCGTACCCTGGGCGCGGCCGTCGCCACCGGCTCCAAACCCCTGCTGGATATGCTGGAGCCTGAGAGTAAGTGCCAGGCAAAGCTGGGGAAGGGGGTGGGGCAACGAGATGTGACTGTAAAAGAGTCACTTTGAATAAAATATCTGCAAAACAAATATTATATTTAGTTTATTTCCCTGCGAAGGGTTGGCGCCCCATCTTGATTTGTTCCCTGCCTTGCTCTCCTAGCCTCTGGGACAGGCTCCAAACCCCCACAACCCTGAATAGGACAAGTGAGCATAGAAAATAGATGGATAGATACACTTTATTTTTATTTAATGCCTTTCACAAAACAGTTGCCCTAAGGCCCTGGATAGAAGTGTGTGGCAATCGATTATTCCAGTCCATTAAACATAGATGTATTCAACTGGTTTCCAAAATGCTTTATTTAGCACAGATTGGCAGTGTTTTCTCGGGCTGAAGAATGGCTGGTTATGCTCTGTTTTGGTGGTTTTGTAAAAGATTAAATGTGCGTGACCTGTGAATGCTCCTCTCCATTCTTCTGTCTCTCCCTGTCTCACCTGGCCTGGTCCAGTCGCCGTGGTAAACAGTTACGCCATGAAGGGGCTAGACAAGGTGGAGCAAAGCTTCCCCATCCTGCAGCAGCCCGCCGACAAGGTAACGACCCGACAGCTGCTGTCCAAGGGCAGGGCTGACGCTATCTGTATGGCATGTGTTTGTCTGATGGGTGACATCATCAGCAACAACAGGGAATCCCACAGGTGTTTCCTATGACTGTATATAGCAGACGATTGTGGAGATGTGTTTTTTTTCTTTTGTACATCCATCTGTTTGTCCAGTTCATCCAAAGGGTGCAAGGCAGGGGAGCACACACATGCACACACGCGCGCACACACACACACACACACACACGCCACCTCACCATCCTTTGTCTGCTGCATTACTTTTAATATTTAAGACATTGATGCTGACTTTTTATCCCGTTTGTCCCCTGGTGTGTGTCCTATGATCTTTGAAATAGACTGCAATCTCACTGCAGTTCAGTCCTAGCTAAGTAGTTATGAAGATGGATGGTTGGATGTCCACACATTACTGACCTTTGTGAGTTTAGTTGTCGCTAATTGAATGCACAGAGCCCTTTGTGCAGAGTTGTGTATAAAAGAGTGATGTGGGTCTCTCTGGGTTCATGTTTGTGTTAGTGTGACTAACTCTGACCTCCTGGGACTGATTGGGTTTCCACAGCTGATGTCGGACACGGTGGGGATGGTGTGCCAGTCTGTGTCTGGGGTAAAGGAGGCGATGACAGGGGCGGTGAAGGCTGCGGTGACGGGGGGCGTGGATCTGACCCGAGCTGCCGTCAGTGGGGGCATCAGCACTGTGCTGGGGTCCCGCGTGGGCCAGATGGTGAGCAGCGGGGTGGGACTGGCCATCAGCCACTCAGAGGACTGGGTGGAACAGAACCTGCCCATAAGCGAGAAGGAGCTGGGTGAGTGAGAACTGGGCGTGGCTGGGTCCGGAAGTGGGAGGGGCCAAGGCGGGGTCATGTGATACTGCACTGCCGGGTGATTGGCACCATATGATATTAACAAAATAGTTATTGTTTTGTTTGAAACATATTTTACAATTTAAGGTTAATATGCAGTGGCACATGTGGTATAATTGCTGTTATTGCAGTCAGTCCTTAGTTTTTTATCACCTGAAACAAAACTAGTCTAAGAATGATGATCGCCATTTTTCAGTACCACACATTTTGTGGATCTGCTTAAATAACACGTTCATTTTTAATTAGGCCAACATATTGAGATAATCTGTTACTAAAACACATGTATGTTCTGACCAAAAATCGGATGCATACTGCTTCATGGACTGGCTAATTATGGATCTCAGAAAATATGATCAGAAAAGTGTCTGGCAGAGCTGTGAAGATCGCTGAGATCATTTCAGTTCAATTCAGTGATTTTATATGGCACCTTAGACAAGAAAGTAACCCCAAGGCACTTTATTCGGGTGTCTTGTAATGCATTCCTGCATCATTTCCTGCTTTATAAACTCTGTGGCCACTTTATTAGGTAGCCCTGCAGTTTAAGGTGAACAGCCTGCCCTTAGAAACAGCAAATCCTGCGTTAGCAACTCAGTATGTGTAGCAAACAGACAGGATCTAGACCAGCGTTTCCCAGTCCGGTCCTCCGGGACCACCAGCTGCTCCACGTTTTTGCTCCCTCCCAGCTCCTAGCCAGACAGTCCACATTTTTGCTCCTATTGGGAGCTCTGAGGGAGCAAAAATGTGGACTGTCTGGGGGTCTTCAAGGACCGGGTTGGAAAACATTAGCCGATCAGTTAATGTTCAACTAAGCATTAGAATGACGCATGATGGAAGATGCATAACCTAAGCCGGTTCCAGTGAGGTGTGATTGCTGGTGCCAGATGTGGTGATTATAGCATCTCCAACAGCCGATCTACTGGGACTTTCACTCCTGCAGTGGCTCGAATTTACAGAGGATGGTGTGATGAGCAACACGTATCCAATTAGCGGTTCTCTGGGTGAAAACGGCATTGGGTAATGCTTTACATTAACTGCACCTACATAAAGCCTTCATAATGCATTCATAGAACATTCATAAGCAATATGCAAGTATACCTTAACATGCTAACTAACCTTAGCAGCTTAAATATGCATTTATAACAAACATATTTTTGTAATGTTTGTTATGAATGTAAATTAAAGCTGTTAAGGTACGTCAGGTCGTTAAAAGTATACATGCTGCTTATGAATGTTCTATGAATGCATTATGAAGGTGCAGTTAACGTAAAGCATTACCCGCCATTGTTAATGATCAGAGGAGAATGGCCAGGCTCCTTAAAGGTAACAGGAGCACCATGGGTGTCTAGACAGCAGCTCAGTGTAACAGTGGGGGGCAGAAATGCTTCTCTGCACTCACAGCTTGTCTATCCTTAAAGCAAAAGACCTAAGGGAGTCCTCCCCAGTTTCAGCTCTGTGTACCCAGTTGAGTGGCCGTCGGTGCATCTTCCTCAATTGAAGCTGGTGCCCGCTGGCAGTGTCCTTGCATCCAGAGAATATTCCGGCAGTGTGGGGCTTTCTGGGTGTGTCTGTGTCCACTGAAGTTTTTCAAGGGGATTGTTGAGGTAGGGGGAGCCTGATTCCTGTCTTGTGCACACAGCTGCTCTGGCTGAGCCCCCCCCAGCAGAGGAGGCCCGGGCCCTGCAGAGCTGCTCCTCCTCCAGCCCCAGCTACTTTGTCCGCTTGGGCATGCTGTCATCCAAGGTGCGTGACCGTGCGCTGGAGCTGTCGGTGGGCAGGGCCCGGCGAGCCCGCGACGCCACGCATACCGCCCTTAACCAGATAGCCAGCACCCTGGACCTGCTGGAAGGCTCGCGATCCGCCCTGGCCTCTGCCGGCAGCCAGCTGGTGGGGGCACGGGAGCAGCTGCTGCAGCGCTGGGCAGAGTGGCAGGAGGGACGGGGGGTGACGGAGAGCGCCAAGGAGCAGGGGGAGGTAGGAGAGCCCCCAGGAGCCGCCCTCTAATCGGCTTAGTGTCACCCGCGTCAGCATAATCATTCTGTAAATATGGCCAGAAAGGTTTAGGTGTGCCTGAAATGGAGGCAGGTCAAATAGAGCATTGCTCAAAAAACCCCAAGGTTGTAGGTTCAAATCCCAGGGTGCACATACAAATTGTAACCCTCCATTGGACTGTAAGTACTAAGCTTTGGATAAAAGTAACAGATAGATAAATGAAATAGATTAATAGCCTGATGCTAAGTCATCTCCCCTCCAGCCCCACTACACACACACAAGAGTTATAGGTTCAAATCCCAGGGAGCACATGTAAATTGTAATCCTACCTCCTACAGCAAGTATAGAGCTTTGGAATAAAGCATCATGTAGATAAATGAAACAGATGAACTGATGCTAAACCACCGCCCACCCCGCCGCCTCCACAGTTTTGGGGCGATACGGGGCTCGAGTGCACCACCGAGTGCCTCACTGATCATGTCCCTCATGTGCATGCCCCACAGCTGGAGTCACGCGCGCTCTCCATGGTGCGCGGTCTGAGTGCGCAGGTGCGCATGGCATGTGCCGGTGTGGTGTCCAGTGCGCAGGGCCTCCCCAGTACCGTGCAGGAGCAGCTGTCCAGCGCGAGGCGCGCGGCCGACGAGCTGCACTCCTCCCTCCGTGACACCAGCTTCCTCTCCCCCCCCCTCCTGGAGCAGAGCCGCCAGCAGCTGATGCAGGTAATAATGGGCTAAGTCATTCCCGCTATCTGCTCAAATGTAGCTAGGCAACATTATTATTATTATTATTATTATTATTATTATTATTATTATTATTATTATTATTATTATTATTATTATCATTATTATTGTGTATTTTTTTATGTTAATGCAGCCTAAGGGATGTTGTCCCTAAAAGACAGATTGTGTTTCCTTTCTTGGGCAGTTTTCCAGCAAACTCTAAAAACCGGATAGTGATTTTTTTGTTCTGGAAACTGATGTTTTTCCTCCAGAAGTGAATTCTTACTGCTATTTTATTTAAAAAACGGCCATTATGTTACATTACTGAAGATTAGCCAGACCATCCCCATCTACCATCATGAACTGCTTGTGACATTAGGATGCAGTTAGTTAAATGGGAATATAAGTCTGTCCTGCTTCCTAGAGAAGTACAGTGTCACAGATGTATGAAGAGCTTAATTTCTCTACTCCTCTGCCTTGTCCTGTGGGTAAAATGCATGCATCTTCAAACCGATATTAATAATGGTAGCTAACAAAGGAGCTCCTGTTATTGTTATATAATACTGGGTGGCCCCCTAGAGCTTTGGGGCTTCATTGCTTTTATCCAGGTCCTAGTCATTCATCACTAGGTGTAACGCCTTCATTTTTGTAAAATGTGACTCAGGGATGCCATACATTGAATGCTTCATTATTACATCTATGGCAGCAATATCCAACTGAATGCACAAGTAAAGGCATTGACCTGTAAGTGGGTTCAGGTACCAGATCAATCAGGTGGTCGTGTCGTGTTAATCTGTGCCGCATTTACTTTGTTTTACAGATTCGGCAGTCTCTAGATGGCGTTGTGGAGTATTTTCTTCACAATACGCCTCTCAATTGGTTAGTCGGGCCCTTTGCTCCTCTGATCGCGGAGAAGACTGAGGAGGGGCAGCAGGGGAAGGACTGAAGCACCCGCCCATTCCGGACTTCTATGTTTTCCCCTTTTGGGGGGAGGGGGGAAATGTGGACGAGTCTTCCCTTGGCAGATAAATGCATCGGGGTCACTTTCAATATCGAGGGCGTCAGCTGGTTTTGTAGGCCAAGATGTAGTAATTTATGCTGAGGCAAACGGTAAAAAATATGCACAGGAGGGTATTCAGCAGAGCGCTGGAGCATTTGTAAGCCAGGCTTCACACTGCGGTGGTCGGGGATGGCTTTTCTGCAGATGTATACGGCTGTTTGTCTTTCTGTCTGGTATATTTCAGCAAAGATTTATGAGAACCTACAATAAAAAGGCACTTAAAACTATTCACCTGGAATTTAAGCATGTTTCTTTGGCCCTTAAGACCTTTATATAATATGTATTACATATGTCGTGGTCCTGAGCTGGTTCAGTCTCAGGGTTCAGGCATCATTCCTTGGTCAGTAAATCGCTACTCAGATTCACAGTAAAAACTGTCGAGGGGGGTGTTGACTGGTTTAAACCGCACACATCGCGACCCACTGAAATACCCCCTGACTCTCAGAATACTTCTACATTTTGAAGGAAATCATAAAATAAAAAAAGCTGATTAACAAGTACTCCCCCATCCCCTTCCGTGTGCTGCCACACACAACCCCCCTGAGGGGGGGGGGGGTCAGGGGGGGTTACAGTCACAAAGCCTGCATTGTGTGAATCGTGTGTTTGCCCGTGTCAAATGCGGAGAAAAAAATTAAGCATGGCACAAAGACAGTGAAATCCATTTTCTTGGTAGCGGATTTCGCACAACATTCATTATGTGATTCTCTTTGGCTCGATACTAACACTCGCATAAAAGAGAGAATTTTGTTTACAAAAAAAGGTATGAGTGTCCTTACTGTTGAGTTTTTTTCATCCATTTCTCATTTTCAGTCAGATATACTATTCTTTGGTTTAGTTATGCTTTTGTTATTTTTACAGATACCTTTTTGATGGAAAGTATCGCTTATTTTTCATTTTACCGTGTGTCCGCATTACACTGACATAGCAATGACAAAATCTCCTCTGTCCATTGTTGACTCCAAACCTACAATCAATCCAATTGATTTTTTTTAATCGTGTACATTTAAAGCAGCCTGTCTCTTTATTATTAACAGTATTTTTTGTCTTCAGATAGTGAAATAATTTTAATCTCAGGGACTTTTTTATTTTAGATATTCAGTGTTTTTGCTTGTCGCTTTTGCAAACTATAGTTATGAGATTATGGCTGTTTAATACCAGACTAAAAGAGTAATTCGATAATATTAACGATTTGTAGTTCAGTTTGTGTGGGACCATTTTGCATGTAAAATGTCATAAACAAGCCCCGTATCATCCTTGAATGGTTGTCTGCTTCCTAAATTCTAGGTTCATGCTCTGAAAGGATCATCGATGCAACATGTGGCACTAAAACTGCAATAAATGTGTTATAAGCTGCAAAACCACTACTTGCATTTCTCAGAGCCTTACTTATTTCCTAACCTCTTCAGTCAGCAGATATACCGTGTTTCCTACAGTAAGTCGTGTAGGCTGTAAACTTCTTGGTTTCATTTACACTGCAAATGAAATTTCAGCATTTCACTCGCGTGCCATGCCTGACTTGGTTGCAACCATTCCTTAGAATAAAACATCACATAAAATTCAAAACGTTGCTGTTATTGCAGCTGTACCAAGTATTTCGTAGTTTACATTAAATGTTAATTGGTAAGCATGGGTCCATACTACTTCTAACAATAGCTAACGGCACATTAAGATAACGTAACTTTTAACCAATAAACAATGTGTGTATAAGCATCGTCCATCAAAGGACCCTGCACTTGATGCTCAGCTCATAACTTAAACTCCGAAGGTTCCTCGTTCTGAGCTGGCGCTATACGCACGAAGGGGCATGGCATGTACCAGGAACCAGGGTGGTCAGTTCGCAGCACTTACGCTGGGGAGAGGTACCTCATCTGCCTCAAATGGGGTTAGAATCAAATCCATAACTTAATTGCAAAATATATTTTGTTTACAACACATGACAGTGAAACTGTCAAATGACTGCTGCCCTAGTTCCTGAACACACGTTGCCATTTTCTTCAACTTGCGGTGCACTGCTTCATCCCTGTATGCACTCAACTTGCATCCCTGCCAACTACACGATTGTATTGCAGGTACTTTTCTAAAAGAAGAACTTACCTCCCTCGTTAGATAACATATACTATATTATAAGAATGAACAATTTATAAAGAAACAACGCCCCGTACAGTACGTATTAAAACAACGTCTCTCGCGCGCAAATAGACGCTTTTTAGTTCATATACGTCACGATAAAAGAATCCTCTAAGAATATGAAGTCCCTAATCAGGCTGTATGTGCCAAATCATATGAATTGTTATGAAAATATAAAACGGTATCGATGCATTATCTGCGGAGTAAAAAGGTCGGTTTTGTCCGTTCATTTATAATGAATGAACTTAGCTGGGATGTTGAATCAATACGATGGATCTCATTTATAATGATTTGATGAAGGCAAGGAGACGGGTTTACAGAACGGATCGGGCCCCTGATCTGGAGACACCCCAAATGTTTGGGGATCCCGAGATCCGGAACTGGACACCACCTACCTCCCCCCCCTAAAGAAAGTGGGAAGTGCCGGCCGATTCGGTCCGGACTGAGCGGACTGATATAAAAAAGGCCGTCAGTCTGCTGGATGTCGTCACTTCCGCTAGTTACATTATCGCCTAGGTCCCCGGCTATCGGCCGTAGCCGACCAGCTAACCAGCCGCAAAGGACGGCAGCGCCGCTAGCGCTGCGTTTAAAGACCAGCAGCCCCCGAAATCTGTCATTTTCCCCGCGTGAGAAGCCGCTTGTATCGCCGGTATCTACGTTTGTTTCCTGAGAGGAGGACGGCCCTCAAATACCAAAGCAAATTGCGGGCAAAACCTGGTATGTATGAGCTAGCATAGCGCGCTAGGTGTAACGGTTTAGCTGTTTTACAGTTATTAATATTTTAGCTGCTTGGCGTAGCCTATTTAAATTATTGCGTAGTATATTTGCCCCTTTTCCTATCCGTTTTTAACCCACACTCGTGTTTAGGGGATTTGAAATTTAAGGTTTCAACTTGTTAGCTCGCTTCCGAGCCGCACGAATTCCGATGTAGCCGTCGGACCGGAGCGGGGCGGCTGGCTGCTCGGGTAATTACACGTAGGCTTTGTTTGTGCCTTACGCCAGTATTGGCACTAAAGTAGTATTGGCTAGCTATTAATTCGAATCAGTATGTTTTATGTCGAGTTGATGTCGACGTGATTGTTTTATCACGCCCCCGCCCCGGGGTGGCGCGCGCGGTGTGGGGCCGGGGTTCGGCAACGGGGGAGTGGGTGGGGGGGGGGGGGTTGGGC
>JAODJX010000035.1:4037155-4051788 GCA_026776945.1 Isichthys henryi | reverse complement strand
TATTGGCAATAATGAAGTTTTGGCTATCTATTAATTCGAATCAGTTTTTTTTATGTCGTGTTGATGTCGACGTGATTTTTTTATCCCCCCCCCCCCCGTAATGTCCCTCACGGTTTCGGCACTGAAATCGTAAACGGGGCAGTCAGAACTGGCTCCAATTAATAGCCCAGCGAGAGCTAACAAAGCCTTTCCCGTATCTAGACACGACGTTCTTTCGGTACATTTTGTCTTAGGGAACGACGATCGGGCCTTTTACCGGATTTGACTTTAAGTAGGATGTGTTTTTTTTTTTTTTTTTTTTCCCCCTCATCGTTCTTTAACATACAAATGTATCATGGAGCGTTGTTTTGAGAAACTGATTAATATTCCAGTTTTATTATTTACTAATAAAGGTCAGTTAGCCATAAAGCTTTTGAAACTAGGTGTATCGGTGATGTCGAATGAAACTTCTCCTTCTGAGTCTTAAACCTGTGACTTAGTTCGGAAATCTTGTTTGACCACGGCGGTTCATGCTGCTTAGCTGCTGCCTAGAGACTGAGGACGCTCAGGTACCTGCGTATGTTCATAATTTAACTTTTTAATAGCTGAGTAATGCAGTTGGAGAAATCTGACGTTTAACTTTTTTTCGCCAGGGAAATTTTTGTGCATACAGTAGCAAGTACATAGAGCACAGAAGATCAAGCATTTAGTACAAGGCAGAACAGGTGCAAGGACAGTACGCACAGTGCGAACGCGTGTGGAAAGATGTACACATATATACATAAAGAATGCATAATACACTAATAAGGTCCTGAAAGAATATTATGAAGTATTAATGAAATGAGAACAAAACAAGTCGCTTATTTTTTCTTTTCTGGCGTTTGCAGATTTTTTGACATATACACTGAAACATCCTTAAGCTTTTAGACAAACAGCGGGGATTTTCATAAGGCCACCCATCAGTTTTATGGGATCGTAAATAAATGCAGTCACCTGTTTCTGCAGTATACTGTACGACTGAGAAGAATAGATTGTTTGGCAATAAGATGTAACCTTGTGTCAAGGGTTAAGCAATTAAACGTGTATGTCGAGAATTATAAAAATGTTTTGAAGCTGAAACGATGTCATCTCTGAAGATAAATGTCCCATTTTTTCCCCACCAAGAATTTTTCATTGCAACAATCATTTGTCAGTTTAATTATTAATTAAATGTCACCTGCTTCTTCCAGAGCTGCAACCCCATTCCCCTACCCCGCCCCATCAGTCAAAGAGCATGGCTCAGGAGACCAATCAGACACAGGTGCCAATGCTGTGCACTACAGGATGTGGCTTCTATGGTAGCCCTCGCACCAGTGGCATGTGTTCAGTCTGCTACAAGGAGCACCTTCAGAGGCAGCAGGGTGGTGGCCGTACAAGCCCTCCTGGAGAGAAAGGTGAGACTGCCACTGCCCCCACTGGCAAATACTATACCACCATGACTCTTTGGTGTTTGCTATTCCTTCTGCTTTACCTTTTATTATTAGCATCCATGCTTGCTGTTATTAATGTTAGTATTGTTGGTTGTTTTTGTTCTTCGTATTATGATTATTTATTCTTTTAAATGGTGGTTTTTGTATGTGTATGTTACTGGATGTCTAAGTTTCCCCACTGGATCAATAAATTATCGATCTAAAACCTTTTCTTTGTATATAAATCATGTTGGTGCCATGTCTTATGTCTTATGACATTGCTGTTTCTTTAACCTCATGCACAGCTGCTACGCCACCTGCAGGATCTTCTGATGCCATTGGCTTTTCTGTGGAAAGTGTCCCAGAGCCCAGTACCGACGAGGCTGCCCAGTCTGAAGAAAGGACATCAAGGTTTGTGGAGAAAGATCTACTTTTGTGTTGTTTCTAAAGCAGATTTGAAGACACTCTGTCAGGTGCACCTTTTAAAATTGTGTAGGTTGTGGAGTAATGTTGCATAGCAAACATCAAACAGATTTTGTGTTCTTGTCCTCAAACTGCTGGTTTGTCCTGGTGTCAGCTCCCCCAGTCCAGTTACGCAGCAGATGACGGCTATGAGCATCAGCCAGGAGAGTGCAGCTGCTGACTCTGACCGGGCTGAGGAAGAGGAGGAGGAAGGGTCACCCACTCCCAAAGGTAATGGTTGCATTTTACATTGAAGTTATTGCAGCATCTTCATTTCTCTGTGGTCATCTTTGTATGTCTGTTGACGGAAAATAATCAGCAAAATCATGTACATTTGACTCCCCATATTCTTCTGGGTTAGGTTCAGTGCATCCTCATTAATATTAACCCCTGGTGTGTGCATTCTTCCATTTTCTAATCGTAAGCTTTTTATGAATTCTCATTGAAGTGAATAATTTACATGAAAGATTTTTACATGTGCACATTTGGCGAGGTATTTCATTTGGAGAGAAACACATTTTTAATGCTGCACATGTAGTTTCTTGGACGTTGCAATTCATTTTCTTTAATATAGTGTCTTTCGCAACAGTCATCCCCCCAAGGCACTTTACATGGGTGTGTTGTGGTACATTACAACATCAAGACAGATTTGATGCATTAAGTACTAAAACAGACACTGGATTTTATATTTAGACAACCTTATAACAGCTGGTTCAGTTCACCTCTTTGCAGCTTCAGTTAACTGTTTATTTGAATAATGACCATAATTTTTAGAAGTTAGCTGGGAATTCCATTTATACTTTTCTTATGTTCACTATAGTAAGTATCTTTTCCACGCTGAGCGTACTTGAGTTAAAGTAACGTGTTTAACCTTTTGTATACATTTACTCTGCGTTGTGGTTTCCAAGGGTAGCTTTATTTTTATGTTTGTCATGGTGCCTGTAATATAATTTCCCTTTGGGAATGTAGGACACTTATCTTGATTTATTTTTGCGTGATGCTCCTAAATGCACCATGCAAACACTTGTATTGTTCCTGCGTGATACTGTCATGGTCTGAAAATGGTTCATGCTATTGGGAAATCGAGTCATCACGAAAGATCCAGACATGAGGTATTTGTTTGCCCATTTTATCTAAACTTGTTCTGCAAGATTGTGAAATTGAGTTGAAGTGTCATTTTGTAATTCCTTTTGATTGCTGCTTTTTATTAAGGTTTGATCTAGAAATGTTGTCAGTTACGTTCTTGACCTTTGCGGTTTTGGATGTCGTGAAACATCATCATAACTGTCATGAGATATTTGCAAATGAACTTAATGTCTTCAGATCACGTGAAGCTTATTGTTGTCATTGGTGCTTTATCAGAGATTTATTGTGGATGTTATCAGGTCCGGCCCTGGAAGCAGCACAGGCTTCTTCTGATGGAGACCAGACCCCTGATAAAAGTAAGAAGAAGAACCGCTGCTTCACCTGTCGGAAGAAAGTGGGCCTCACAGGTACGACTCAGCAACTCGGGTTTGTCAAGAGCTTGGGGTTTATTTCAGGACCAAACTGCCATTGTTTTAAAGGGGCTCTATTATGCTGTTCTGGTTTTTCCCGTCCCTTTATTGTGTTATATAGCTTTACGTGCATGGAAATAGTCTCCAAAAGGAGTAACATTCGCCACAAAAACGCCTAGTTGGAATTCTAGTCCTTGCTTCCGTGACATAGTGAGGTCACCTCGTAACATTAATCCTTACTGGCCACCTACCTGCAAGGATCTGTCTGCTGACAAGACAGAGGTGGAACTTGTAGGGCAAGCTGACCAATTGGAGCACGCTGGGCTCATCGGGGGTGAGGCATAAAGCTCTATAAGTGTGTTTCAGATGGATAGTGAATTGAGGAAAATGTGTTTTGGAACATTGAAGCATGCAAATGTATTCTAGTAGACCCTAAAAATAAAATCATGAACACTGAAAATGAGCGTGATAGGTCCCCTTTTAAGGAAACTGCAATAACCATTGGATTCAATGGCCATGTGTTAAAGTAATACAGAAGAATCATTGTATTCTGCAAATGGTGATATTGAGGGAAGTAGGCAAGATTTAAGCACTTTTATTGTCATTGTGTAACACAAAGAAATTACTTTTCTGACAACCTCAAGGTGCATTAATAAATGCCAGATAAAGCTTGTACAGTGTATTGTGGATCCAGCATGACTTTTATGTATTCAGTGTAAGATTCTCATACTTGGGGTTTAGAGTTCAGCAGGTTTATGGTTGTTGGGGGCGGGGGGGTATTTTTAGTCTGTTTTGTATATGTATAAATTGATTTGAAGCTCTGTCCTGATGGGGGGGCGCTCAAACAAAGTATATCCAGGATGAGTGATGTCTGATGTCATTGATGGCATTGTCAGTCCAGTAGAGGTCCTTCATGTTGACGTGTCTCGGAAACTTGGAGCTGGAGGCACCTGTGATGTGGTTTTGGCCTTTTTAGTAGCTCTGAAGTCCACAATAACTTCTTTGGTCGTCTTGATGTTTAAAGTTGTTAGTTGTTAGTGTCGCATCAGGCTTTCAGGCTCTGAACCACCTCCTTATATGCTTTATCAATGTCTGATACAAGTCCAGTCACAGTCCTAACACTGATTTGTGTCTTAATAGGTTTGCATGCAGTGACGTTCTCAGTCTGTTCATAAAATGTACACTTTGGCACTCTCTCATTTTCTAGGCTTCGACTGCCGTTGTGGGAACCAGTTCTGCGCCATCCATCGTTACTCTGACAAACACGACTGCCCCTATGACTATCGAGGAGCTGCTGCAGCCCGTATTCGCAAGGAGAACCCTGTAGTGGTGGCCGAGAAGATCCAGAAGTTGTGAGAAGGGAGACGGAGAGTCCCTAGAAACGCAGGCTCAGAACAAATGACATGCAGTGCCGGATGAAATGACTTTCTTCACTTGTACTCTGTAGGGCAAGGAGGGTGGGGCTTGCATATTCGCCATCTTCCTTATTACAAGTGATGGTGCGAGTGGCCCAGTGGCTGGTCTGGATGTTTGTGTTCTCCTTTGAGAGAGAGCAAAATGGTAATGTTGCATTTGGGAGGTATCTGATACTGCTTTGTGGGGGGTGGGGCATTTTTAGTTTTAACCCTTTTTCTGAACTTTTGAAGTGTGTGTGTGTGTGTGTGTGTGTGTGTGTGTGTGGTTTTTGTATTTCCCCCCCAAATGTTAGGTAAATGTGCTTGAAATTCACCTAAGATGCTAGAGCATCTTTGGCAAACAGTTAAATAGCGATCTGTGGGAATGAGACGTGAGGCACAGTTAGCAGTAAATGCAGTATTGGGGTAACCCAAGGATGGTATTTTCCCCAAGTGAATGGACTCTGCACTATTAGCGCTCTGATGTACGAGGATCCTCCCCCTTTAAAATACATGATCTTAACCTTTGTCATATTGAAATAACCTTTTAAGAGGTGGAGGCTGTGAAATTGTGAAGTGATTGAGAGTTTTTTTTTTTTTCTTTTCTCTCTTCGTGCGTATGATACCAGAAGATCTATATTAATATATTGTAGCTAGCTTTTTTTTTTTTGTGTGTGTGTGTGATTGCATTCTATTTATTTTCTTTTTGATTGGTTTTTATTGAAAGATTGCCAGCATTGCGGTTGAATCATGAGGTTTGTGCTTTTGACCTTTTTGGATTATGCATTTTTGATTATATATCCAACAAGAGAAAATACAATTTATTATGTAATGGAGTAGAGTCCTGTTAATGCAATATCCAGTTTATGGACAGGGGTAGTTCATTGGGTAGAAGTTGAATTGATCTGCCATGTACTTTTGGGTGAGGAGAATTCCTGCATAGTCCAGATACTTTCAGAATTACTTTTTACATTTCTAGTGTTGGTACATTAAACTGAAGTGTGAGATATTAAGCTATACACACTTGTCCATTGCTGCAAGAGGTAGTTCACAATTTGAGCAGCACTAATACGGTGGCTGAAAAAAAGGTTCTACTGTCAGCGAGTTGATGAAGAACTGGTCTGTAACGATCAGCAAGCAGTTCCCAAGAGGAAACATCTCATCTTAATTTTCCTTTGGTGAAGAAAATCCATTTTGTATGTGAAATTGTACTGGACTGATTTGACATAAAGCAGCAATGAAGACAATATCTATATACCCTGTACATTTGAAGAGAAAGCGTCATTACTTGGATACAAACTAACTTTCCAGAAATTAACATTCACTGATAGGCTGCCTGGATACACATGCAACATTAAGTGTATTGACTGGTAACATGTATTATTGAACCCTGAATTAATGGGACTCTATTTCAGATGTAAATACCATATGGTTACTATTAGTATAATCTCGTATGTAGGATTTTCAGATGAGTGTGAAAGGGTTAAATATTTATTTGGTGTGTACACAGTGTTTGCCATTGCTCAGTTGCAGGTTTTTACTCGTGAGAGTGCACATTGGCGCTGCTGGGATTTAGCGCCCCCCACTGGCAGGCTGTGCCTCTGTCGAGTTGCTTCTTCAGTGCTGCTTGGCAAACACAGACAGATGCACATCGGTTTGTTTGACATTTCAGTATGGCTTCTGTTTGCTTCAGGTTCTGCTTGTTATACTGTTGAACTGACCTCCAGGTTGAATATGCTTCAAGTCTCTGTTGCAGATGGTAAGCAACTTTGCCCCCTTTTTTCTCTGCACCATGCAATTTCTTAACCAGACCTCTCATTGAAACACATTGAATCCCAGTTAATGCAGATGATGCTGAATGTGTGCTATATATAAAATTTTGTAAGGTATGACATTTTGGGGCATTTTAAAATGGACAATTTCCACATCTCCCCCCTCTGATTTACTCTTCCTGTGTCAAATACCCTGTGATTTTTCTTTCTGGACTTGCGCCAGCTTCCTCACATCCACCTTTTTGTAAACAAAATTTAAGGCTTCATTTTTTATGGACCTAAACCTCTTGCAGAATGGCCAGGTGAAAGATTATTTGGAAGTACTGGCATTTGTCTTCACAAGGTGATATTGACGACTTCCTAATCTGAGCCAGCTGTCATTCATATTGATTATGGAAGGAAAAAGTTTTTGCTGTGTCAGGCAATAATTGGTGCAATTTTTCTGTTTTGCAGTTTGGTTTTTGCACAAGGCAGTTGAGTGTCTTGTGTAGCCTGAAAATGAGTGCAAATGCAATGAGCTTCGGAAACGAGCCCTGACATTACTTGGACATGTATGTTTGTGAGCTACTCTCCTGTTTTAAGGGGATACATGCTACATGTGATTAACCTTCCACATAGCCTTATTTACTTTGGCCTCAAATAATGAGGCTGGTTGCTCCAAAAGGTGGCTGGGTGTCTTGGCATGGTTGTGAGGTCTGTAGTACATGGTGACAATCTTTCATACAAAGTGAAGCATGACCTGGCACTGGCCCTCTGGATAGGACCAGTGTTTTTCTCCAGAAGCTGAAGCAGCACCCCATTGCATTGTGCCGTTTCTTTGATGAAATACCAGCAGCCATGTTTTGGTGACTTACATACTCTACTGTGGTAGTTCACACTGGCTACAGGAGCCAGGGAATTGTACGTGGCAATGCACAGTCAATATGATTTTGGCCCTTGCTTTCTCCTAAGGAAACTGGTTGCCCACCTACTTCAGTCATCGTCCTCAGCAGGGCAATGTTATGGCGAATGAATAGAGGTCTTTTTCCATAACGTGCAGTTGGCTTGGATCTCCTTCTATAGCCTGGTGACAGCTAGTGGGAAGTGTGCAGTAATAAATGGAGTGGCTGAATTATGACCACAGCATGATCGGCGAAGGAAGAAGTCACTGGATTCGTTTCAGGGCAAGGAGCTGCGTGGCAGGACGTCCCAGCAGTCAGAGCATCTTGATTATTCAAAATACCAGTCAGCCATGTTAGACATTCTACCAGGTAACACTTTGTTTTTATAATCTTTAGGATTGTATGGTGTGTCCAAGTATGTTTAAAACAATAAAACAGTTTATTTTAAATGTATATATTGTCAGTTTAATAAGCCTTAAAGACCCCACTATTCCTCTTCTGAATTTCTATGAATTACCTTCCTCTGGATCTTACATTAATCGCACCTGCTAAATATAATTCTATGCTGTCTACATACAAAAAAGCACATTTATCATTGGCCTACAGCTATTGTAAGATTATGCCAAAAGTTCAGATGCCTGTCGGGCTGAACCCTAATTGGCTGGGAGCAGCGTGTAGCTCGGTGCGTTAAACCCCGCGCCTGTGATCGGAAGGTTACTGGTTCAAACCTGGCCTTGGCAGAATAGTTATGGCTGTGGGCCCTTTAGTGAGGCCCTTAACCCCCAGCTCCATGGGTGCTGCTAGAGAGTGCTGCTGTTTGCTGCCAAGCTTGCTCTCACCTGTGAGTGTCATGGATAGGGTAGGCAAAAAAGTGATTTTTCCCCACTGGGATCATCAGTGTTATTGCTATAGGCTGCTCATTTTCCAAAGTGCATTATTGAAATCAAAAAGAGGGCTGAATAAACTCTGAATAATGTTGGTATTCAATCAGGTGACCGGGACATTAAATACAAGACCAGGATTAGACACACCTGCCCTATACCACTTCAGAAATGTTCTATAGTTTCCCTAGTGTCTCCGGGGGAATCTATAATCTGTCATCTGTTGAGCAGGGAGCTTGATAATTAGTTGCTTTCAAAAACATTCCTCCCGTTAAGGGAGTATGAACTGCATATCAGTGCACACTTTTCTGACCGTCTAGTGAATTATGTGAATTCTTTCTAGGAAATGCATTACACCCATACTGAACTGCAAACTGCTTTGTTCAGAGTTCACTCCTCTGTTCATCCCTGCACATCTTCACACTGCAGTGAAAGCCATGTTCCAGTACCAGCTGTTTGTACTTTTTGTTTTACCTTTGGTTTCGCTCGTTTATGAGTAGTTGTAATGGACAGGAAGTCTCTCATAAATGTCATCTTAAATCCTAGTCATCTCCCTTGATCGCTCTTTATCTCCCTTTTTACTGCTTTCAGTAATGAACACGAATAAGTTTTAACCTCGGTGCTTATCTCTTATTTCTGACCAAATAAAACATGTATATTAACATTTGACCAAAGATGATATTCCCCCAGGCTGTCGTCAGAAGTCCACACCACACAGCGCTTTTAACACAAGGAATGTGGCGAATCGACGCCGCGCAGAAATAAGTGAAGCGTTACACCTTTTAGATAATTCGAGCGCACCAAACATGGTACATATTTTATTACAAAAATATATTGTGTTTCAGTCTATTTAGAACGTAACTATACTAAGAAAAACATAAAATATGTAATTATACCTGACATCAAAATGTATATATGTGATATTTGAGCTGCGACTGCTTTGATTATCTCTATATTTAAATGTATGGAATGTGGTTACAGCAGCACAGCGAGGACAAACACAGCGTCGCAAACACGGACACACACACACACGCAATACGTCAAACTCACAAAAAACACGCCCCCCTCCAGCGGCAATAGTACGCTGCCGGTGCGCGTGTCGCTTACGCGTAACTTCCTGTTTCGTCACTTCCCGGTTCGCCGGGACAGCTTCGGGAAAAATTCGGGAAAATTAGACGGACAAACAAATTAATATATTGTCGCGTTAATGATACTGGCTTTTATTTCGATCCATTAATGCTTACGACGAATATTCGGGACGCCGGGCTTTTAAACGGCATTTAACGCTGTCGTCTCTATACCCGCAGACTGGTTTTATTTGAACTTGAATCGGTGTTTTCACTAGAGACGGTGGTGGTTACGGTGTGACAGCCCGCTCCGGTTAGTTAAAACAATGCGTGTCCGTTTCTCACCCTGACATCGGTGCGGTCGTGATGAAATTAACACCGAGAGGCGGTTCGGTCCATGATAAGCGTGTAACAGGCTGCCGATCGGCCACGAAGAGGAGGCGATCATAACGAGCATTTAGCTTTCTCCACGCTGGTTGACCAATAGGTCCCTGGGGATGTTTTGAGCTAGCTTGTTAGATAGCCGCATTGCACGTCCACCAGCAACCGACCCGGGAGATCGGACAGCCGGTTATCCGGCTTGCTGGCTTGCCAGTTTAATCAAGAAATATCCCGGCACCTGTGCTCGATGCATCGCGTTAGTCCTTCATATTAATTTAGAGACATGGATTGTGTGTTAGAATGGATGAGAGAAATCATTTTGTTGATCGTGCGTTAATTATAGCTTTCGGATAGTTTAGCTATGTAATTCTGTGTCCCTTCTCGTTTTTTCTTGCTCTGTAAGGAACGTCATACTTCATTAGCCCTGATTTTCAATGCCCGACAATTCCGAGTTTCCTAGCAGCAGTTAATAATGTAACGATTAATGTTTTTGCAACTATACACATTTTAGTTTATATTTAGGTACTGTGATGGATGTGTTTAACAGGACAGAATTCGCTGGTTAGTTTTGGGATATCGAAGTTACTTAGGCGGTTTTGTGCGTGTAATTCTTTATCAAAGGATCTGCTTGGAAGTCAAGATTATTTATCAGGTAATTTTCTTTAAATCATAGCCAGCCTCATTCACTACAGCTGATTGCTAGATACGAATTTATAACCTCCACTGTCTTGAGGTCGAATGATTTACGATAAAATTATTTTTTTTTTGGTCAATAACAGAGTTGAGCACATCCTTTGCTGTGAAGCTTTGTTAGTGTTCTGCTTAAGTGGTGCTTAGTACATCTTTAGGATGTTTTGCTTGGTAGCGCCTTGCATGATACTGAAGTGTGTTTCTCTAGGAAGGCGTGCTTAGAAATAGCAGATGTGTTGCTGTGTGTATCTTGTTCTTCAGGGTGACACATTTCGGCCATGGTCATCCCCCTTCTCTCCCTCTGCAGCAGAAGATGAACGGCCTGTCTGTGAGTGAGCTGTGCTGCTTGTTCTGTTGCCCCCCGTGCCCCGGCCGCATTGCCGCCAAGCTGGCTTTCCTACCCCCTGAGCCAACTTACGCCCTCCTGCCGGATCTGGAGACTGGGTCAGCCGTTAGTGGAGCAGCGGGAGGCCCCAGCCTCCGGTCTCGGGGCTCCGGTGGCGGCAGCAGTGCTGGTAGTAGTAGCACCGTCCCTGCAGGCGGAACGGCCAGCGGAGGTGGTGGTACCGGCGGAGAAGGCAGATGGAAGCTCCACCTGACGGAGCGCGCAGAGTTCCAGTATTCCCAGCGGGAGCTCGATGCCACTGAAGTCTTCCTGACCCGCTCCAGCCGTGGAAATAAAATCGGCTGCATGTATATCCGCTGTGCGCCGACAGCCAGGTTAGTGGGGAGGTGGATGGACCTGTCAAATCAGTAATGATAATACAAGGAAATGTGCTGGGAGTATGATGGAGTGACAGCTCAGCCTCCTCTCCCACCTTTTCCCGCCAAACTCCTATGTAGGGTTCCTGATATTGGCCCATTCTGAAGCAATTAACCCAGACTGTTGGTCCATGAATATGTATAGAATATGATAATCATACAATCCTGTGCCCACTTTTTTGATCATGGCGTCCACTCATCTTATCAACTGAAGTTATTAGCTTTACTTTGCACATGTTGCAGCATCTTAATATGTTTAGTAGATTGAAAGTAAGTATGTGGGTGTCGTGTTTACATCTGATTTTCATAAGGCGATGCTAGTATAGTACTTTAATAATTTGCCAAGTGATGTTTTGCCTGTGTTTTTAGAATAATAAGGGGAATTTATAAATGGTGTATTTTATGTTTAAATTAGCCACTCAGTAAGAATAAACTTTCATTGAGGAAGTGAATAAGCTCATTCAAATTAAGTTATAAATCTGGGAGAAGCATAGTAAGACAAGGTGTTATGATGTACAGTGTCTGGTTCAGTGGTGTTTGATGTGCGCCGTTTCCCCCGGGATGCTTTCTGTGCCGTGTTCGTGTTCTCCTGCGTTCCTCCTAAAGGTCGTTCAGTCAGCTCTCTGCGTTTCTCCCCAGGTTCACTGTCCTCTTCTCTCACGGCAACGCAGTCGATCTCGGCCAGATGAGCAGTTTCTATATCGGCCTGGGCACACGCATCAACTGCAACATCTTCTCCTACGACTACTCGGGCTACGGTGTCAGCACGGGCAAGCCCTCCGAGAAGAACCTGTATGCTGACATCGACGCTGCCTGGCAGGCACTGCGCACGCGGTACGAGGGGCAGTTAGTGTGCCGCTGTGACGCTCCGGGTAGCTGACAAGCGGGGGGGTTACTAGAGGTCTAAGAGGAAGGTGCTCGTGCGGTTTTCTCATAGATCTGTCTCCAGGGAGACTGAAGCTTCTGTCTTAAAGTGTTGATGACTCAATCTGTTCATTCATCCATCTGTCCATCCATCTTTCAACCTCATGCAGGGTCTCAAGGGACTTGAAGATTATCCTTAAGCAACACACTATGTATGATAGGACTGGCCTGGATGGAATGCCAGACTGTCAAAGGACAGACACACACACACACACAGTGATGCACTTCAGCTGCACGACCATGAACTGTGGGAGGAAATCTGTACTCAGAAAATGGTAGACAGGAAATCCCCGCCCCGGAGAGGCCCTGCCTTGCATTTATCTCTAAAAAAATAAAAACATTGAATGGACGTCCAGCTAAATATGTTGTGGGGTTCTAACATTGTTTCATTGTTTGATCTAATGATGTAAAATGTGCTGAATTAGAAACCAGCTCCAGATACACGGGGGGGTCATATGGTGAACTGAACTGTGAACGCAGGTGCGCCTGTAGCCGTAAGATGGCGTATATTTGAGGAGGCAGGTGACGGTTTCCCGCCGGTCTCTCTGGTACAGATACGGCATCAGTCCGGAGAACATCATCCTGTACGGACAGAGCATCGGTACCGTGCCCACGGTGGATTTGGCATCGCGGTACGAGTGTGCCGCTGTGGTGCTGCACTCCCCCCTGACCTCAGGCATGCGGGTCGCCTTCCCGGACACCAAAAAGACCTACTGTTTCGACGCCTTTCCTAAGTGAGTACGGTCCCGCTTCCGCCACCTTTACTCTTCCTGGGTTTTTGGGGTTGGTGAGGAACTTAAGCTTGGTGTCGTGTCAGCGGGCCGGTGCTGTCTGGTGGGCAGCCTCCCTCCTGATGCCATAACCTTTTCCGTTCTGTCCCATAGACGTTCTCCTGTAACTCGAGCCCGCGAGCGCCATGTCACCTTGAGTTACTGGCTAAATAGTATCTGGTCTGATTCACCTGACACCAGTAGATGGTAATATGCCGCAGTGCCCGTACGAGTGCGGATTAATTAGCAAACCCGCAATCATATACAAACTCTCACTTGTTCCTCTTTTCCCTCTCCATCGGAATCTGAATTTTTTTTATATAGTCTGTAAACCGTCGGTATACTCTCTCCCTCCATATTAAGTAGTCTGTGAGTAATATGGGGTCATTTTAATTCGATGGTGAGATCTTCCACACTGCTTGATGTCAGACGGCACCACGCATATGTGTGAAAATGACAGAGCACTTCTCTCTGTGCTCCGTAGAGTGTCGTCCTGGTGGGGGGGCTAGCCACCATTCTCCCAGTGTGATTCAGAGCTCTGCATGGTGCTGCCTGTGTAGGACAGGTGATGAGCGCCTGACCAGCCTGGCAGATTCCATATGACAACGTTTATTGTATCCCCCCCCCCCCCCGGCAGAAATCCTCAGTTCAGCTCCCCATCTCTGAGAAGGGTAGCATCGACTGTAGGACCCAGGACAAGAAAAGCACATTGATTTGAGTCTTTTCCATCTATCCAACACCTTCACCTCCCACTTGTTTTGACCATGATGAATGAGTGTCTGTAATTACAGTGGAGACTAAAGGGTGATGCTTCACAGGGGGGGTGATGGAGGAGTGGAGGGAAAATCCCTGTGAATCGGAGTCATTCCTGAGTGCTTCTGCGCTGGGGCATCGTGGCTTGGTGTCCCGTCCTGCTCTCGTCGGGGTTCTGGCCTCTGTGCCTGTGCTCTCTGTTCGCATCAGCTGGCCTGACTTCATGATACTAACGTAAACAATGATTACAGTGGGTTGTATCGCCTGATAAAATGTAAATTTCATTATGTGCTTTGAATCTTAACTGGAGCCCCCCTTTTTATCTGACCGGCTGTTGGCAGAAGCTGCATTTATCACCGGATAAACGTTCCGTGCATTTCCCAGTCCGGATACCCGTCAGCCAGCTGTTCTGAGTGTGTATGTGTGTGTGTCTCTCCATGTGTGGCAGCATCGAGAAGGTATCCAAAATCACATCGCCGGTGTTGATCATCCATGGCACGGAGGACGAGGTGATCGACTTCTCCCACGGGCTGGCCCTCTTCGAGCGCTGCCCCAAGGCCGTGGAACCTCTGTGGGTGGAAGGAGCCGGGCACAATGACATCGAACTGTACAGCCAGTACCTGGAGCGACTGCGGCGCTTCATCAGCCAGGAGCTGGCAGTGCAGCATGCCTGAATGCGCCGCCCCCCCCCCAGCACGTGTGTCTCTGTGTGCAGGGGGGGCGCGCTATACCGAGCCCTCCTTCCTCCGAGCTCACAGCACACACGCACCAGCCGTTCCTCAGGTGAACTGCTCACCCAAGGCTGTGTGGGCCCGCCTCTCTCTCTCTCCTCCTCATCCCTCATTGTTTGTCTGCCCCGCCCCGCGCCCCGCCCCCGGCGGCGGCGGGGCGGGGGGGGGGGGGAGAGTGGGGGGGTGGGGAGGGTGGGTGGTGGGGGTTTGTGTGGCAGCAGAAGGGAGGGAGGGGGGTATGG
>JAODJX010000035.1:3993420-4026891 GCA_026776945.1 Isichthys henryi | reverse complement strand
ATATTCTCACAGCACCCATGAAATGTGACCATTGTCACATGGTAGCATTGCACCTGATTGCGGTGCAGTTCCTGTAAGCTTAAAGCGTTTGCCGTAGAAATAATATACATGCTATTTGTAGTCATGCTTGTGATTCGTATAGTCCTTATATTAGGGGTGATACCGATATATGCTTGCTTCGGCTAGAGCCACGTTGCTGTATGTATTGTTTTTTTATTAGAAACTGACGAATCCCTCGACGATTTAGAATTTCGTAGGTTCACAGCCTTACCATTTTTCATCTATGTTTTCCTACAGGCGTGCACGGCAGTGCACGAAAAATACGTTTTTATGTATATGCAATACGAGCACTTTCCTTGCAGGTACTGCCTTTATCCCCGCCGAGTCTGCGGGCGTTTTCCCCCACCGTGCGGTGCTCCCGTCCTCTCTGACCAGTACTGTGAACGCCGAGCACATGGTAGTCTGAATGGCGAATGCCAATCCCACAAACCTACTGCGCCCGCATTTACGTTTGTCTTGTAGAAGTCCAAGTGCTTGAAGTGCAATAAAGGACGGAATATACTGAAGTTCATTACCTTCAGAGGGCACCTCAATTGCTTTTGATTCCAGATCTGAGTGCCTACGCATTTTACTGTACTGCATGTGAAATCGCGTACGCCACCGCATACGTAAAAGTTTCTCATGCAGTTTGCTTGTTGTGTCACTAGATGGCGCATCTTCCGCTCCGCTACTTCGCACTGCGTCTTCGTGAGGAAATCGACTTCAGGGACCGATTATTTTAATAATAAAATCTTTTACTTTCTTGTCGTGAAAAAATTAATTAAAATTCGATTTGTTATAAGTAAATGAGGTACTTTGTTCTGGTACTCATGGGTGCATTGATTTTTTTGCTAATGATATGATATTGGGTGGATGAATGAAAGAGTTCAGTGCAGGACTAAGGCTGCCATTTCCACAAGGTTCTCGTGGAGTTGTTTCAGCCAGTATAGACTTTCTCCTTTGAATGAACAGCTTTTCAATGTTACCAGTGTGGGGGTGTCCGTGGGAGTATATTGTGGGAGACAACCCCACCAATAATCAAAACCCCCTTAAATGGGTGAAAACCTCAACCCCCCAGTACTTTGGGCTATTTCTACATGCTTAGGCTGTCCGCCCTGCATTGCCCGGATTCAGAACTGTCTTGGGGTGCAGAGTAGCACCATACTGATACTCTCATGCTAGATTTTGTCTTTTAATAAGGTCAGGAGGAGACGAGGAAATGTGCAGCTTCTGCAGGTCCCCGAGGTCCAGACTGGGACGTTTTACCGTCCTTTAACCCCTTGCCATCCTCTCCGAATAGGCATGCAAATTTTTGTACTCTTTCTGGAGTACAAACAGCCAGACGAAACAATTTTGCAACCTTGATTTCTTTGATTCTTCTGAGGTGTCGATGCTTCTGGAAATTATTGGTTGGAAACCCCGTGGTGGAAAGCTCAGACCAAATATAAATCCAGACCAAAATGTTTCAACCAACCAGTAAAGTATAAAGAGTCACAGTCACAAAGTGCTCAGCTGGTTGGTTGAAACAAAATTTGTACTTTCGGGTCCTGAACTTTCCACCCCGGGGTTCTCTCATTTCACTCATCTGATTTTATGTTTTATTTTCGTTTTGATTCATTTAATCGTGTGTTTAGTAATTGTCTCTGAACTGCAAAATAAAACCCATACTAGTTATGGAAGCCTGGGCATTTACCAGAGGCAGGTTTATAAATAACTAATTTCAGTGATGGAGTTATAATGTTGCAGTATTCCTCTTCATATCCAGAACATTGATACTACACCACGCAGACACAGTGTTAGTAACTAAAAGCAGTACGCACCTTGACAGTGTAAACACACACTGTTTGTGATGTCAGTGGTTACAAATCCATATAAAGGTCTTTGAGCATTACAGTCAAATGAACAGTAATGAACCGTAGCCTTAGTTCAAAATTTCAGTATTGTGTTCCCTGTTTCATTCATTTTATTTTTGGGAGGGGTTTAGAACCTATGCCATACTGGATGTAGAAAATTACTTCTCTCAGGTGTGTTTTGTCCTTTTATATGGAACAAGTTTTTTTTATTATTTCCTAATTTATTGTTTCCATGTTATCTGTATTAAGCATCTTTTATAGATGGTTTGAAGTTTGGGACAATTCGTTTGCTAAAAGTTACAATTTTTAAAATATTAAATAAAATCCAAATAGGGAAAAAGTTCTGTGTGTCTAACCTGACCATGTTACCGCATCTCGAAGAAAAATTAATCTCTTGGGTTCCAATCTAGTACTCGACCTTATCCTGCAGCTGCATTTTCCCAGCTGACGTTGAATCGAGAAAAATGCGTAAAACAATTTTGAGTGAATATTTATTGCAGTATGATATTCAGACGGCAGGAGCGTTTTCCCTTCCCCTTGTCGCATTGACCGTATTAGGGTTTGCCATCACTGTCCAATGAGGAACACGCATGTCCGAAATTCCATTATTTCAGGATTTTTTTTTTCAGAAAATGCTTCCCAAAATAAACATGATAAACATTCACATAATAAAAAAAAAAAAACATAATGAGACACCTTTAGCACCATTAATAAATACTTTAGGAAAAACCCAACCGCAACATCTCTCACCAGAAATCATAAGCCGGATATTGAACGTAATCCAGAGTCTTCGTACTGAACAGTTTAATGTACGAGCGATTTGCTTCTACCGAACTTCACGCTCCGATCGTATCACTGCGCAGGATACACAAGCACTGCGATATCTTCTGCGGAGTGATACGATTCGCGTGTGGAGCTCGGTCGAAGGAAATAGTTCCGACAGAGTACGTGTGTGTCTCTGAACCTCCTCTGTGTACTTCAGTACATGTAATTTGACGCTCATTTGTGCTGTTTGATCCCTCAGCAGAGCCAGAAGACACAGTATTTACCTGATTTCTAAGTATTAGTTCCCCCCCTTAGAATAAAGATTCTTAGAAAAGAACAAGCAAATGGTACAGCCAATAGCCTTTCATTAATGCATCATAAAATAAACACACCTCTTCTGGAAGCAGCCCACCTTTCCTAGTGGGTCTCCCAGCCAATTACTGGCCAGGCCCACACCTGCTTAGCTTCAGGTGAATTACCCCAGTCTGAACTGCAGGTGCTATGGCTACTGTTCTCCCCCTGTCATTGTGGGGTTTCCCCCTGATACGGCAGTTACAAAACCATGCTAAGATGAACTGGAGTTGCCAGACTGTCTGTGGGTGTGAATGGTGTTTGCTCTGCGTTCGCTCAGCACCCTGTCTTGGGTCATTCCCTGCCTGGATGGACGGACCAAGCCTCTGGATGTAGTACTACAGGTATATTCTCTCGTGTATTACAGGGAATATTCTCTTTCTTTCTTTACCTGCTGGGTGCAGTGCAGCATGTATACACTGCTCTTCCTCTTCCTCAGCACCGGTTCCTCATCCAGCCTTTTCACTGTGTGTGGCCACTAATAGACAGCGAGTCCTTCTCTTTGTCACTGTTGCAGTGACCTTTAAGAAAGACAGGAGACAGGCAGGACGTCCTCTGGTTATATGTTTTATTGTCTTATAGGTCACAAGACTATTTAGTATATTTACCAAACTCCCATTTGAGCAGCTGCCCCTAAGCCTGGCATGACCATCCTCTGTACCTGATTATTTTGTTACATGTGGCATGTGGCACAGTCTCTGGCACAGTTCGCTGGTTCAAGCGTTGGCAGAAAAGTCACATGTCTGTGGGCCCTTCCGCAAGTCCCTTAACCCCCAACTCTGACACTGATCCTGCACTGTGACCCCCCCCCCCCCATCAAGCTATGGAGAGCAAGGTGGGGTTGGCAAAGTGTTCCAGTGTAGTTGTTCAAATAAAGTATTTATCGTCATTACATATTATAGTAAATGAGTATAACAGCAAGGGCCCTGGGTGCCATTATGGTACTCAGTGTGATAAATGCTCATGAGAGGACAGTATGGCTCCCCCTGCAGGTGGCACACCTGAACTCCACCTCTGTATCCTGTATCGGCACACGGCAGTACTGCGATACCAGTGCCTTTTACCACGACCATTACAACACAACACTTCTGCGTGTCAGTACCAGCTAGCCCCAGGTTTGGTACCCTGACAGACAAGGAAAACTCATCCACCCAGATCTTTGATGCTGGTTGTAACAGCTGCTGAACCTTGTTCTAGAAGGTTCACAGGAGCTTAGTGCTCTGAGGCAGACCAGCCGCTGATGCTTTTCCTGCACTTTGTCAGTCCATCTCCCCCGTGGAGAAAGGAGGCTGCAGTTTGTGGAACCTTAAAGTGCGCAAGGGAAATGCTGCTGAATTTTGAAATCACACTGGTACTTATCTATGATCTGTGTATCGTTGAGTTGACAATGATATTTAATACTCACTCATATTTTATCTCACTTAATAAAAATGTAGAAACACATTAAGATAGGGTGACCGGATAATTCATAACAGGGAAGATATTTTGAGCCAGGACAGGATTTGTAAAGCATCATTTCAATTAAAAAGACCTGGATTTCACTTTAGCACTGGCTTCTTGCTTTGTGCTAGTAAAAATCAAGTTACAACACCTGCCTTATACTATTAACATACAATTTGGCGCGCCATATACTGGCCGCTGTTGCACTTGTCAGTGGGGGTAGTTATGGGCTCGCATAGGATGACTCCTACCTACCGAGCACGAATTTAACGGTACATATATTAGTCGCGTGCCCTTTCGCAACGCACAATTAAACAAATTAATACATTTACTGACAAAGGCAGAATGTAAATTCCCAAGTAGATGTTCAACGCGGAAACGTGTTAAAAGTTACCGATTACAGGCGTTTTGGGGATATTTTGGTTCCCCAATAAGTTACATCAACAATGGAGACTAGCTTAGTTGGTAAAACAAGACTGTCAGCTTTATTAAATCGAACTCGGATACGTTGCTGGAAACACATCCAACGTCAACCCACGTGAGACATCATCCGCAGGCGCGTAGCACCTCTTCTGCCGGACAACAAATGGAGCTTAAAAAATCAGGATGTTCTTCATCACAGATATGCAACCATACTCTCTAGTAGAGAACATAGGGTTTAGTTCATGATGTTATTGTGCAATCTTACTTTGGAATTATTTAGCATCTTTTCTTTGTACATTGTGCAAATATGCGTCCCTTACGTTTTATTCAGACACATCGACCTGACACGTTGCCTTTGGTTTACAACCGTTCCTAATTGTCTGCAGTTTTAATAATAATTTAAAAATTCCGCTAACCGTTTAGCGTCTGCTGTCCGCCACCAGGAGGCGCTGACATGTGACTAACTAGTTCACTGCGGCAGTCTGGGGAGCGTTTGGCACAAACAAGGGTAATTGGTGACATTAGAAAGACGTCCATGAAGTTAGTGATAAATTATTTATTTACGTTTGTTGGTACAGAATTCTTTGGTGAGGAAGGGGAAACTCAAATAGTGAGGTGGGTAATTCCATAAGTGCAGTGTCATACGAGAACGATAGATATTTCATTAGTCTGGATTCACCTCATCTGTGCCCTCCGGCTACTCACGCAGAACATTGTCTTACACAGGCACACTATTATCGTATCCCGAAGCAGTGGAGTGCACAACTCATTAATGTAATGTGTGCACACTTGTTAAACCCTTGTTGTGACTGTTCACCCAACCCATGGCGAGGGCACGGAGCGAGCATGCAGGCAGCGGATGGAAACGAGATGCATGTGTCAGAGGAACAAGCAGCACGTGCAGCAGGTCAGTCCACATCCAGCCGGGGGAGTCGTAGATGCTGGTGGCGTTTCAGCTGCAGAGCAATATGGATGCACAGGACGACTCGTTCTACACACTTTCTCCACAGGCACTTAAGTGACAAAGGCGGCGGTCATTGCTGAGGCAAAGTGGGAGAGGGTCACACGAGCGAACGACGGTGCTGCGGCAGCATGTGGGCCTGAAAGGGCCGAGATGGGTCCGTCTGGAGGCAGGAGTAGCCATGAGGGAGGGTTATCCATGACAACAGCAGCCTGCGTGGTGACCTTTCCTGTGACTTTCCAGGCCTCTACGTCTGTGTTTAACTTTTAAACAATTTAATAAATCGAACAGGTGGGAATACAAAACTATTCACAGATCCTCCCGTACATCCCGCAGTAAATACTTTCTTATAAAGCCCCCCCCCCCCCCTCACATACAAAAGACAGACATATTTAACCTTGTGCTGAATAGGGGTTATACAGGTAAATGACCACTACGTAGCGGTACCCACCCCCCCCACTCCATAGTGAGCCCCTCCCTCACAGTCATTGACAATAGCCAAAAGTCAGCAAGCGCAGCTTCCGGACTCTGGCTGAGCCTCCAGGGGACATGGGGCCCCGGGCCCTAAAACACCAGTGATGCCTCTCGAGGACCTGGAGCCAATCAGAATGCAGTGGCAGCAATGCATTCGTCACACAGCTCACAGTATGAGAGATGCACACCCTGACAGAAGACCGGGTGGGGGGGCGGGGAATACAATGGTTTCTGTCATCACTAATGGCAATGGCGTCCCGAAGGTCCTACCCCTATAGCAGGGTTCCCCAGTTCCAGTCCTGGGAGCCAGAATCCAGCAGAACTGGGAAATCTGCAATCTGCCCCCCCAGGACCGGAGCCGGGGAACCTTGTAGTGGCTTGGACTCAGATGATGAGGGGAGAGCTGCGGTCGAACAGCAAAGGACTGCAGTGAGACAGAGACTCTCCTACACACGTGGTTTGTATTTGTATGCCCATAAATGGTGAGGGGGTGGGACATGGGGGACACGGGCCAATGGAGAGCAGCAGTCCGGGGGGGGGGGGTCTCTCCCTTCCTCCTCATGTCCAGTCTGTCCCCATAATCTGCTCCCCAAGCTCCCCTCCCCCCACAGGAGTGTCACAATGTGACCTTGCTGAGTCTCAGCGACAGGCTGGTCCTCTGCTGCGCACGCGGGAGGGTGGAGCTGCAGCGACTGCGCAGCTGGACGGGGCGCCCGGCGGAGCCACGCACGCGCAGCAGGAAGTCGAAGTTGGCCGACGTGTTCATGGCGTAAAAGACATTGGCGTTGTCCGGGATCACGAGCTCTGGGGGGGGGAGTGGAGAGGAGGGAGGAGGAGGAATGCATTAATAGGCACCTAAGAACTTCAAAAATCACATAAAACAAAAGGCATTTAGTGCTGAACCATATTCCCGTACAGAGCTTAACACATGGCAGCCACACGCACTGTACGTCCTTTATGTCCACAAATGTGACCTGCTTTGTTTTTTCGGAACTTATTTTTAGAGCAAAACAAGCTCATTACTGTTTAATGAGAACAAAATCGGTGGATCAAGACGGGGTCAGAATGCTGTCCCTCTCCAGCAGTGTAACTGCGGTATTATGGCGCAGGGAAGGGGGACAGTGAAAACATGAAGGAGGTTTGATGAAGGTAAGAGAGAAGACAGGAGCTCCAGATGCTCTGTGGTACCTCTTTCCTCAGAGATGACCTGCACCAGCTCGTAGGTGTCCGCCGGCTCCCCCTCCAGGTGGTGCTTGTTCATGGCACGCGAGATGACCACTGGAGTTTTGTCCTGGCTGGTCAGCTGATGACAGATGAGGTTTGTTAGCAAACAGACCTAACAGCCGGAGAGCATCCACACTCACATCTGTATCCTCTCTCTGGTCAACCGACTTGACACATTATGATGTCTTACTCCTGGGGAGCTGCTAATGATTGCTTGGCTTAATGTCAGATATTCACTATCAACTCAGCGCCGGAAAACGACACACTTGTCGTCTCAGTGACGTTACTCCTCTTTTCGGTGAGCCGATTTCCAGTACAGGTCTCAGCAAGCAAAACTACGCCAGTAAAAAGAACCCAGTTGTGTAAACCAGTTAAAAAAAGGGAAAATAAAGTCCTTCTGCATGAAATATCCCCTCATCAGTTAAATCAACTGCAGCAATTACAAGAAAAGAAAACTTTTCACAGAATCTCATTGTTGGCGACACCCACACACATAGGATTTTGCACTCGTATCTTTGTGGGGACCATCCATCCATTCATTAATAATACCAACAGTGACGACCGTAACTCCTACCCAGCCCTAACCTTAACCATAAGTAACCAAAGAAAATACAAGATTTTTTAGTTTTGTGACTGCATTCACAGATTTATTTATTTTTTTTTAAACTGAGTTTCCCCTTATGGGAACCAAAAAAATGATCCACAACATCTAAACAGCAGCTTTTTGTCACATTGTGGGGACATTTGGTCTCCACAATGCAATATACACACAACCCCCCCATGCATACATACACACACGGCGTGTCCAGCAGCATCCACTCACCATGATGCTCTTGTACATGTTTCCGTTGCCGTGCTCCAGGCTGACGCGGATGATGCAGGCGTCCTGAGCCTGCGTGTTGTAGGCGGGGGGCAGGCTGGGGGACGAGGGGGAGGCAGGGGTCAGGGAGGGGGTACGGCGGTGGGAGCAGGAGCAGCCTGACGGCGTCGGGGAGGCCGGGATCAGGGGGATGCTGGCTGACGACGACGACGTCGTGTCCATGGAGTGCAGAGAGGAGCAGGACGAGGATTCTGACAACTGGGGAGGGCAGAGAGGAAGGAGAAAAATCAGCATAGAAATCACACAGAAAGTAGCTGCACCAACACCAGGATCGATATCGCGCTGTACCTTCTGTGCCATGTTAGGCATGTGTGTGGGCGTCAGGCCCTCGCTGTCTGACGGGCTGCTGGAGTCACTGGAGGACACGCTGACTGAGTCCATGCTTTCCCCCGAGCTGCCAGCAGGTGGCGACCGAGGGTTCTCCCTCACAGGAGAGCTTGCGGTGCCAGTTTCGGCTCCCAGAAACAGCCTTGAAACGGAAGGGAGCGGGAAGAGGAGGGGGCATGTAAACATCTCAAACACTGCTGTGCCAGCATGTGTCTCAGAGGAAGCACATCTGTGACAGAGTCTCAGGGAAAGCAGCACATTTCCCAGCAAGCGCTACAAAACCACGATTAAACCAAGTGCTATTCTGAACGACTTCTACAGTGTTTTATATCCTCCCCTTGGAGGAACAGACAGTGCCCCTGCCAGCTTGCCATCCTGTGGGTGGACAGGTCAACTGCATAAAATCTAAAGAGCCCTGCATCCCAGGACGGAGGGCGGCTCTCACGTCATAGCTGTGCTGGGAAAACGGTCACGCCGCTTAGTCTGGACTCAAGTTCATATGTTATTCAGAATCATAAAACTTGTTTTCCGGGAGGAATCTGTTCATGATTAACGGCTGCTCAGTACGCAGAAAGAGAAAAACAGGCAATACACAGTACCACAATACAACTGGTTCAATATAAAAATCAGTTATACTTACAGAGACTAACAGATGACTGAAAATGACAATAACTGCAGCAAGTATTGAACTAGGAAAGTAGATATTGATAAAAGCAGAAACCAATTGATTCACAGTCTGATAGTCGTCGGCAGGAACAATTTGTTATGTTATTACAAACACTGCTGACTGCTAGAATTTCTAGACCCAAGAGCTACATTTCGTTCCCGATCTTTGGGTCAGGGGTTGTGGTCACACCATCTGGCAAACAGCGCAGGTCTCTTACAGCGTATACCATGTCAAACCAAAGCAGTCGCGGTCTAGCGAGGGCCGCCGGGTCCTCCGTGCACTGCGTGACCTCACAGGCGAGCGGTGGGTGTACGGTCAGTACACTGCGTAATGTCACAGGCGAACGGCGGGTGTACGGTCAGGAACTCACAGACTCAGCCTCTTCACCATGCTCTTCCTCGCCTTGGGGGAGGTAGGGCTGCAGTCTCCCACTCCCTCGATCTCACAGGACAGGGTGTAGCTGGGGGGCGGGGGGTGTACAGAGTGAGGGACCATGACAAACCCAGGAGGACATGCATAGGTGAGTAGAGTATATGTGTGTGGGGGGGGGGGGGTACCTCTCCTCTTCAGTGAGCTGGGGCTGGCAGTGGAACCAGCGCAGGAAGCGGCGGTCAGGGTGCAGCGAATAGCTGTTACAGGCCGACTGCAGCAGCTTGATCTGTGCAATTACTTCAAACTCCTGCAGACACAGGGCAGGAGGTCAAGAGTGGCACCTCTATACCGCAGCACGCCACCACTGCAAATCTATACCCAGCGGCACCTCTATACCGCAGCACGCCACCACTGCAAATCTATACCTAATCCATACCCAGCAGCTCTCTCGTTCACTTTAAATTGATATGAATTAAAATGTTGAACATTAAGGGATTCCTTCAGTCAACAAGTAATTCAACGAAAACTCTAATCACTACATGAAGACATTAACCCATACCCAGCCCTAAGCTTAACCATAAGCAACCAAATGAAATACAAGAGTTTTGGAATTTTTACTTTTTTGACCATAGATCTTTGTGGGGACCTGAAAAATGGTCCCCACAATGTGAAAAAACTGGTTCTTTTCTACATTTTGGGGGTCATTTGGTCCCCACAATGTAATATAACCCTAATCCACACACACATATTCATCAGGGCCACAGCAGTCTGGCAGCCAGCAAACTCACCCTGCGCCTCTTCTCAAAGTTTATCAGACTCCCCTGTGAAACAAAGAGGAGCGGGAAGGTCAGCATGCGGAAAGAGGAGGAACACCACAGCGCAGCACTGCGAGACACACACACAGACACACACAGACACACACACACCCAGGGCGAGGCTGCGGCCAGGAGCGGTCACTGCAGTCCGTGGGACTCACCTCAACCAGGTCCGGCAGGGCCGTGTCCAGCATGGTTAGGTCTGTCAGGAAGGTCCCCAGGTAGGGGATTGTCCCCTGCATGGCACCCTGAGGAGAGACCGCAGAGGCGTCACATCCAGAGTGGATCCCGGCATCCGCTATACACTACCACGTCACCCTGCTGCCCACCCAGCCCCCTCCTCACCATTTCTTTTTGAAGCTGCAGCCTCTTGTGAGATCGTTTCTGGTGCTCCTTAGCACAGCTCTCCAGACTGGCAAACTTTGAGGTGCCCTCCTGGGATGGGGAGTGGAGAAGACGACATATTCACAACGGTTTCCATAAGCACCTCAGGCTAATGATGCACTAGTCATCTTCACACCGGCATCCATAAGCCCCTCATGCTAATGGCCCATTAGCTAAAGCTGTTAGATGCTACATTTGCGACCTCTGACAAAGGAGTCATTACTAATGGTCAAGGAGGATGTTCCACAAAGTAGATTTCACAGTTAGCTGGGTTAACTTAAGCTAGAAGTCTTGATTGTCCAACAGGAATGCTGCTTACCTAAACTCTTATTGGACAATCATGACTTCCAGCTTAAGTTAACCCAGCTAACTGAGAAATCCTGCTTGGTGGAACAATCTCTAGGTCTCTAGGTTTGCACAGCTCACCCTCATCAGCAGCTCCCGGCTGGTCAAGTAGTTGTTGTGATCGGAGAAAATATCCGAAAGTTCCTCAAACACCTGCATGCTGTCCCTGGGAAGCGATGAGGATGGAGAGAAGCTTTTTAAAAGCTTTTTAAAGTGACACATATTAATACGGGATGACTGACAGAGGCAGAAAAATTGGCTGCGATACGGGTAGAATATCGAGAAGAGATTTACGGCAGAACAGGGGGGTACAGACCAGTAGCATGGACGGACACTCACTTGTGCACGGAGGCCCACGCCCTCTTCAGGCGGTACAAGGGATTGGATTGCAGCGCAGAGATAATGGCTCGCAGGGAGGAGAAATTCTTGCGAATTCTGCACTCCTGTCAGTGTCACACACATGCAGTGAAGACCCTCAGCATGTACACACACACACACACCCCAGATGACACGGGGATGACGGGCCAGCTTACTTGGGCAATGTCGATCCAGTGCTGGATGATTCGTGCGCGCAGGTGGGGGCGAATCTGTCGCTGACGTAGCACGGTGCTGACCACACAGGCCGCCACGGCGTTGAACTGCGTGATGGTGGCTCGGACGGTGGGGGCGCTCTGCTTGTTCTGCTTCTTGTCGCGTTGGGACCATACAGAGCCCAGGCAGTGATGGGGAACCACCTTCTTGAACAGAAGCTGCAGGGCAGTTTCGAAGATGGAGGCAAGTTCAGTGGGAAAGGAAGGGGGGGAGCCCAGCAGTAAGCTTCACTCATCTATCAACATCCTTACCGCATCCATGTAAGTCAACTGCTCTGCCACCAAATCAGTACCAAAGGACAGGAAGTCCTGCGTCTCTGGTTCCACTTCCTCTTCCTCCCCGAGGCAGCAGGGGCTGTTACCCTGTAAACTGCCTGCACAGAACACAGAACCAGTATTAGCATGATGAAGATCAACGGCACGAGCAGAGGCATCCAGGAACCTTGACCCACCGTCAGTCTCAGACTCCAGGTTGGCCCGACCCTGCAGCACCTCCAGCAGACTCTGCGCTCTGCGTAGCAGCTCCGAGCCAGGCAGCGCCCTCTGCAGGAACTCCATGACCCTGCGCAGGCTTGGGTATGAGGGCGGCTCCTGGAAGTCCTCGGGACACTGGTCCAGCCAGACCCGCAGGATGGAGGCGAGGGCACTGACACAGAAACAGGAAGGACGCCGATTAAAAAAAAAAAAGGCCACTCTGTACCAGAACTGTATGAACTGCAGCTTCTTAATTCAGGGGTAGGCGATCTTATCCAAGAAGGGCCGTCGTGGATGCAGGATTTCGCTGAAATTCCCTAATTAGATTAATAATCAGAGGATGGATCTGCTGAAGAGTCCTCACACCTGGGTGTGAACAGCTGACCTATAGGTTATTCCAAAACCCTGCATACACACTGGCCCTTTGCAGAGAAGATTGGCTGCCCCCCCCCATCAATTCATCAGCATTCAGCGCCCAGACCTCTGCTCCCCTGGCCCATGCAGAGCCCGAAAGCTCCAAACACAAACCAATATCCTGCAGCCCTCCAGGACACTCGTTATACTCAGAGTCAAATGTTCAACACAACCAGGGAAAGCAGCCAAGGTGGGTAAACTGGACAGAGACGGATGGGCATCCATCGCCAAGGACTCTTACTTCTGGATTTCCGCCCTCGTGTCAGGCCGCTGCTGGTCTCCATCTCCCTCGTCCTCCACGTTGCCATATCTGAGAGAGAGGAAGGCCGGCCTACGTGTTGAGTCGTGCAGAATGCGGTGATAGTAACCAAACCATGTCCTTCGATCCATCGGCCCCGTCCCCGACTCGCCCGTACTTATCAAGCAGCAACTGCAGCACCCCCTCGGTGCAGGCAAAGGCGCGGTAAGTGGACAGGAAGATGCTGGTGTAGGTGAGGTCATTGTCGCCGAAGGCCGTAAGCAGCGTCTCCACCAGTCGCTCCAGCGAGCCGGCGCGGATGCTGCGGATCTTGCGCGTCTCCAGCTGGCTGACCGTGTGGCCTGGGGGGAGGCGGTCCCCATCCACCTGGGGGCACCGGCGAGGTCAACAAGCAGAAAGACGGAGGAAGACCCCAGCACAAACTTAGATAAAAGATGGAAGAGAGAGGCCTGTGTGCAGTTTGTACTCCGCAACAGAGCAAACCCCAATCTGCTTTCAATCGCTCGACACGGCCCCGCCCCTAAAGCCACGGCCCCGCCCCTAAAGCCACAGTCCCGCCCCTAAAGCCCACTGAGGACCACAAAGAGCAATGTGGCTCACTGGGGCCGCCGGCTAATTGGCCCCACCTGCTTGTTAGCAGAGCAGCGAGAATCAAACACTGTACCGCGTCGAATCTCTCGCCAAAGCAAGAGGCAGGGCTGGCGTTCGTCAGATACCACAAGCAAAGACACGGCCTTGTGAACGACCCAGGAACTGTCTGCTGACTTTCCTGCCCCCTGTACCACTGACAAAACAATGTCACTCAGTAAATAAAGTCTAAATTATTTAGGGAGACTAGCCTACCAGATACGTGATCGTTTCATTGAGGTCGACCGAAGTACCATCTATCCAGCCCGTCAAGGGGATTGTGCGGGAGATGAACCTGCCCCCCCCAGTGATTTAGCCCACAGCCATACGAGTCACAGTTGGTTTTAAACTTGCTGGGGGCACCCGGCTTAAAAAAATAAATAAAATGAAGCGACTGTGCTCTCATCAGAAGGAATGACAAGTTACACTAACACTCACACTAACGGCCATTTTACTGCCAACTGTGTGCAAGATTACAGGGCATAAATACGCGAATGGGCATCCGTGTTGAGGAGAAGCGGTAAGAGCAGTGGGGGTAGGGTTTGTGTGGTGTATGGAAGGGTAGGGAGGGGGTCCGCTCACCCCTAGCCATCGTGCTCCCTTGTTGGCCGCCTGCTGGATCTGGACCCTTTTCAGAGTCACCTTGTATATGGGGCCCTCCTCCGCCTCCTCCCCCCAGTCCGGCGGGGGGCTGTGCGGAAAGAGAGAAAGAGGAAAAAAAACAGACAACATCGGGTTTACAAAGCCACCAAAACAACAACAATGAAAACACAGTGAAGGGCGACAGAAGACCTGTTTTGTTTAATCAAGGAAAAAGGATTAGATAGGGCAGTAGAAGGAGCAGAAGCAGGGCCCAGATGGTGTAGTCAGGGCTGAGTAACAGCACTGGAACGTCAGTACTAGACAGGAGCCCCCCGCCCCGCCCGCTATACGCCCCCGTATGAATTATGTGCTCAGGGCCGAGATCCGAGGAAATCTGGATATACTTCGTGAGCGGCGTTGGGATGATTGGGCTGCATAACTTAGCGCTGCAATGTGGAGGGTTAAGCATCCACAATGCGGCACATTTTGTCTGGCCATCGAAACGGTACAAGGCGGCATAACAGACCGTCGCCACACACACGGGAAGCGAAGCCACAGAGCCACACTTCACAAGCGGACAGAGGAGCGACAGTAACGGCATCCCTTCGCCCACGCCCCCACTCTGCTAATTACAGGAAAACAATGAGGGAAAGATAGGAAAAAATGACCAGTAAAATCAGACACGCCCGATCGCTCACCATTAACCGGAAAAAAACCGAGTTTTCCAGGACATTGCGGCTTTATAAACTGCCAACATTTCCTAATTATAAAACTTGAATTGCATATCAAAAATGCATCCAGGCCGTGACTAGGCAATACAGCACTTTGTGTTATTTAATTTTTTACGATTTTACGAGGTAATGGACTATATTCAGACACTGTAATAGATTGATTATCCTGGGCTCAGACAGACTTTTCCCAGGAAAACTTTTGACAGGGACCCATAAACATCAACATTGCCAAATCAATAACAGCGCTGTTTTCTGACTCTGACACACTACACACAAGGACAAATCAGTAAAGCGAGTGCGTCGCGCTGGGAGCTGGCGAAGTCCCGCAGACACGGCCGCCGGCCAGCGGCACTGTACGCGCCCCAGCGCTTCCTGTACAGTGCTGTGTGATAAATACCTCTCACTGACTCACCCAGTCCGCACTCAAAAACAATAGCGGGAGATCCAGTAATTCACTCAGTAACCCTGCTGATTCCGCAGTTTGCTCAGTCTCTTTGTGCAAACCATAACATTTCTGAATAGATTTAAAAGAGCGCATGTCCCGCAGGGATGAACGATGTGCAAATATTTCCTGCATAAATTCAGAATTAATCTCCCGCTGTCACACACTAACAACTTCTAAAGGCAATGCAGAGAAACGAATCCATCAACCAAGTTTGTCTAATGGTGCATAAGAGATAACAATAATATAGTTTTGCATCAACTAGTAAATATACAACATGTACTAATTATAACATTGTTAACGTTTAAAGCATCGTCCTTATGTCTCAAACGCATTTGTGGAAATAAATCAGGCGTAAGGGAGGCCGGTAACAATGGGACTTGTTGAAACTATAAATGAGGGATGCGCGCAGCGGGTCGCCGATTCACAGCAAACGTTTCCCGTTACCATGCGCTTCCCAGGCAAAACGAGGTGGGCGACAAAGACGCGGAGCGGCCGATCAGCGGCGGCGCCGGGACCCCGAACGCGCTATTGTGCTTATCCCGTCGGCGCAGCTGCGGCTCGGTCCGATCCCACTCCGCAATTGTCCCATATTCGCTTCAGCTGCGCAGAAACTTTTACGTGCCACGTTGAACAACGGAACGTCTTCGGCTTTGAACGTCTCTTGATTTACACGCATCGATCTCCAATTACTTTAATGTTTTTTCTTTTTTTAAAAAAGTTCCCCATCCGTATAAGCCAGTTTAAAGAGAACTGGCTGGCGGCACTCCTCCCTCCCATTCTTCTCCATCCGCTACTTTCCCAAACTTCATGGATCTCCTCTCGTTCTCACAGTCCGGGCTCACGGAGCTCAGACTCTGACAAGGCGAATCGGAGCCGTGCAGTCTAGTAAACAGCTTTAGGATATTATTACCATCTTAGCTCTCCAGGCGAATTTCATGGTCAAGGGTTCTCGCATGGTCCGGGAGATGCATTAGAATCCCTCTTCAGTTCACAAACGCAAGAAACGAGTTTTAATTTCCTCCATATGATAACATCCACGGCGACGTCGCCCTCCTCTTTAAACCTTTTCTCTTCCACCACACACACATGCAATCCGTCACAGCTCTCTTCGGCTGTCTCCTCCCCCCCCCATCCGATCCTTCTTTCTTTCAAGATCCGTTCTCTCCCTCAAACCTTCCCGTCACTGAATGACCGAGTTCCGCTCCGCCCTGTTGCCCTGAAAATCTCTCCCCCCCCAATCCCCCCTTTCTGCCTTTTCAAATCCACCAGCGAGGGGGAGAAAACGGTTCTGTGGGAAGCCGTATGTCCTTTTGTTTGAGGAGTTTAAGTAGGTGAAATTTTTGGCCATGTGTCCCTTTAAATTGATTACATCAGGACGGTTTTGTTTACTGAAAGACTGGATTATGTGAGAAGTGGTTAGTGATATGTTTGTGTGAATGAGGACTGCAATGTTTGTGTGAATGAAATTTATAAAAATGGAAGAGAAACTCGCATTTATAAATTTATTTATAAAAAAGGGGAAACTGTCAAACTGTTCAGTTGAAAACTGAAACTTGGCCAAATATATTTGTGCTGAGTGACAAATGATATGGTCCCATATTAATGACAAATGCAACTGTATTTACAAGTGCAATTATATTGGCGGACTCTGACAAATTATTCCCCATGGACCTTATGTGTGTACTGGAAGGCTTTGGGTTGTAATCAGAACCAAAGGCCATGTCATGCAGAAATACATCACTGGACAAACCAAGAATCACCAGATAACCTTGTGTGTGGTTGTGTGAGAACAACGTGGACCCAGCCGTCAGCTCTGAACCGACGTCTGCCGTGACGTCACGTCAAACTGAACGTAGTAGCCAAAACGCTGGTGGGCTTGACGCAGGAGAGACTGGAAGATCACCGAGCATGCAGGGAAGCCCTCTCCGTACTGGCTGGGGCCCAGTTCCCAGGCTGGTGGCTTCTGTTGTGATCCCCCAACTCTGGGGGGTCTGGGAAGCATTAACGTGTTATGGGAGGGGTCGCGACCTTTGGGCTGCCACTTGGGACAGCTGCCTCCCTGGGGACGAGTGACGTCACCCTTCCGTGAAGCTATGCCGCCGAATGTCACCGGCGGTGATGTCACACGCCGGGTTACCATCAAGCACGTTCCACCCTGGTCCTCCCTGGACGCCCTCGTCTGGACCCCATGTGACACAAACCGGCCGGCTGCTTAGTAAAAGCTTCAAAGTAGAGCTTAGGGAATCGGCCGGCTCGCGTCGGACAGGCTGCGGTGCGTCTAACTGCTGATCTGCATTAAACACATTCGATTAATCTCGTTCTGCAGAGTTGGGACGGGGGCAGGCAGCACGCAACTCCGGAAAAAGAGAGTTTGGTTTTGTTTACTTTGGGGGTTAAGTGGGGACATGCTGCCTCTTTTAAAATGCCCTTCAGAAAACTGGAAAAGTCTCTGTATGCAAAATGCTGGGTCCTTCCCTTGATTTACTCCCCCCTCCCCTCGCTGTATATATATCTGTATATATATTCTCCCTCTGTTAAGAGCACAACTCGACTGGGGTTTGGGGAGGAGGGGGTGCAGTCAGCCTGGCTTCTGCTGACCCCTCCATGGGTCTATGTAAAAAAAAAAAAAAAACCGCCCAGGACAAAAACAGGAGGAGTGGAGGCGCTGTTATTACACACTGCTGTGGGGAAACACATTCCAGGAAATATCCCACATCCTGGCAGCAGCCTCTCGGCTCGCTGGCTGCTCTTGTACCTGACCATGCAGCACATTCGGACTTTCTCAGTCCGGCCCGTGGAGACCCACTGTAAACGCTGCCTTTTTCATCCCCGTTAACGGAGCTCAGCTTAACTGCCATTTGAATTTCTGCCTGAGAACTCATCTCCACATTTCAGAATAATTCGTCTGTGATTTTCTAGGCTGTATGTTCATAATAATACGCAGAAGTTATTTTTTCTATGCATGACCGTTAGATAAATCATATCTATCTACTGCATGCACATATTTTTCTCATTATTAATGCTGTAAGTCACTGAATAATTAATGAGAAATTTTATTTTTAGTGTTATTGTTACTTAGAATATATATTGATTTGTTATTCCTTTTTTAACCAGGACATTCTTTTCTTGATATGACATGTGGTTCAATATTTGGCAAAAAAGCTGAACCAAGCCATAAAAAAACATGGATTCCATCCCCAGGAGAAGCTCTGAGCGAATGCTGGAAGAGCACACGAGCTGTACAGCAGGGATAGCAGTCCTACAGCGGCCAGGGTATCAGCGAGATAATCAGCAACGTAGCTGCCATCATTATAACATTGAGGCAGACTGATTTACTGACAGCCAGGGTGGCTCCGCAGAGGCGTATACATCAGGCGAACAGACAGAAGCCCCCGGATCGACTATATGACTCATGTATGAGACCGGCTGTTTAGTGACTGTTAAACTGACCATGGATGAATGATAAACACTGGATAGACCGCCAGAGTGGCAGAAGGGGACAGCAGGCACATGGAGGAACCGAGGACAGGCGATTGAAGGAGATGTGGGAGCCCATCAAGGCGCATGGCAGGCGATCATCACACACAGCCAGCAGGACCTCGTTTCATGGAGAAACTAGCTACACCATGGACAGGGACTACTCTGTGAACTGCACTCCGCCAGGAGGTCCGGTTTCACCCAGCCTAAAAACCGCCAAAAGAGTGATTTCTGCACAGAATCCTCAGATGGCTTGAGCTCTGACATTAGCTGGCAGCAATCTATAACCCAAACATTAATCTGCAAAGGCCGTGACTGAATAAAAAGCCTTCCAAGGAAACTCCCTGATTGCGAAAGTACAGTGAAGACGATTCCATCAGCATGTTCTGACGAAAGCAAAACACACACTGAGGATTACTTTCTCAGAAACGAAGTTCACATGTCTACTGCTGAAAATTACGGATGTTTACGAAAACGAAACTAAGGGTTCGTGGAAAAAATATGTGCATGGCTAATGTTTTTCCACGTAAGAGTGCGTGCATGTGACCAGTTTAGACTGGATATCATATCCAGTCATATCGTAAATCTGAATATATGACTGGGCTAAAGTATCCAGCAACCAGTGTGTGATGAGTTTACAAGAGTCCTGCATAAGATCTTCATAACATTTCCATAAGTTATGCTTTCATGTGATGTACATAAACATTCTAAAAAGTTGATAGGATAAGAGTTTGGAAAATGGATGGATGGATCTTAGCCATTGCAAATAAGAAAGTCTTCAATGAGTCCAGAATACAAGTTTCCAGGCCCAGAGTGGCCAATCAGGAGACTCGGGAGAATTCTTGGAGTGACCAATCAGGAGTCTCGGGAGAATTCTTGGAATGACCAATCAGGAGTCTCGGGAGAACTCCTGGCCAATAAACTGTTGTGCCAGTCAACAAAATAATTCCACAAGTTTAAAACAAGGCCGGTTGGAAACAAAAGAATTTTCCATTTAAAATACTGCAATGACACTTCAGAATGGTAACCAGCAAATTTTATCGCACACAATAACCACGGTTGCTCTGCATGGAAAAACATGCAGATATGCAGCATGCGTGTGCCTATTCGCTTGAGCACAGTTGCGGAGGTACCAAAGCTAATCACTGCTTAAACAGTTCAATAGTTGCTGGGATAATAAGACTTGAACTGTGGCATCATTTATCAAAGTTTCCCCAGACAAAATGGGTTGGAATTGGACATAAAACTCCCAGGCTGACAATTACTGCCACTCCGTGCCTGAAAGCTTCCTAAGGCAGTCATAAACACTATACTGCATCATGCCATTTTAGGAGTAGATGCTCCTCTTCCAGACATATGAACAAAGAGGACTGTAGGTCCAAATTGTGTTCATTGGGCTCCTTTTTTCCGTCTGCAACATCAGTTTTTTTTTCTGTGCATTAATTCCAGATAGTACGACTTCTGGCCGCTACTCCCACCACGCAGCAGCGTAGTGTGCGCTCTCCCAGCATCCTAGTTCTTTGTACTTTCATGTACCCTTAAAATGATGTTGAAACTTATGAACATTTCAAGTTATGAACGGCTGTTCGGAACGAACCTCGTTCGTAAGTAGAGGAGCATCTGTACATGCACATTTATAACCTGAGTTCATTTAGGTTGTAATAAGGTCTTGTTTAGTGAAAACAGAGGTGATGTCTTCTACTAGTTGTCTCGCATCCCATAACCAGCCTGTCTTTCCCACTCCTACCCAGGCCTTGGGTTCATTGTGGTCTCAAGAAGTATTTCTATGGTTAAGTATCAAGGAAATGACATAAATTCTGCTGGTAACCTCTCTGGCAGGGGCCCGGAACACCTCCCCCGCGTCAGCACTAGGAGGGGCCAGACCCAACGGTCTGGACAGGCACTTATTGTTTGACATGCTAATCATTATAGTTTCAGCTGCTTGTTTGCTATTTTGTGCTGCTAATGTTGAAAGCTACACAAACGGATAATCCTCCACATTGTTCGGGGATTTAGGATGTAAGCATTTGCTTTTTGCTAACAACTGTCTACTATCACTTCCCTGGGCAAATTCTTAGTTGAAGATTCCAGTAATTAAGCCTCTTTCCAAAAGCTGGAAGCCATTATCAGTGCTACGGAGAGAAAACGTGCATCTTTGGCAGTAATATGCTGCTTTGTCTGCCGAGACTCTCATTCGGCACAGGCTGAATCCTCAAGACGAAGTGGCCTGTTATCTTTCCTAATGGGACTCAAATCAAACTCTTTTCTAATGAGGAGAAGCAGGAGTCCGTGGGTGATCATTCTTCCTTCGGGATCTCATGGAGCATGATGCACGAGGCTTGGGGTGCTGACTCTGCCTGGGCGTACATTTGCATCCTGGTGAAGGGATGGGTAATTGATGGATTGCTCTTTGCACGGAGAACATCGCACAGGATGCTAACAGATGAGTTTTTGCAAAAGAACATCTTTGTGTGATGTTATGAAGTTTGATAAGGACTCAGAAACTTCACTTTTTTAACTTTGCTTCTGTTTTTACTCTGGCTTAACTCCAGGCACCTATTTCCCATTTTAATCCTTTTGTTGGCATAAATCCTACTCTGATCGTCCTGCTGCTTGTCTAGTACAGGGTTGCTGGGCAGCTGGACCCAATCCCCAGCGATATGAAGGCAGGGGGATGTCCTGAATGGGATGCTGATCCGTCACAGAGCACACACCAAATCATACACTATGTACTGCAGAAAGACACCCAAGTCTTCAACACACAAGTTGAGTCTTCTGTGATTGTGCGTGAATGGGTTTTAAATAAGTATTCATGTGCATGCACTGCATACTGATTCGCCATCCTTCTGCAGACATAAGCCCTCACAGGGGATCGACATTGGAACACTGTGCATCATACCTCAGTCACCTCCCAGAATGCACTGCACACTGAATCGCCATCCAACTGCAGACATAAGCCCTCACAGGGGATTGACATGGGAACACTGCATCATACCTCAGTCACCTCCCAGAATGCACTGCACACTGATTCGCCATCCAACTGCAGACATAAGCCCTCACAGGGGATTGACATGGGAACACTGTGCATCATACCTCAGTCACCTCACACAATGCACTGCTCACACAGAAGGTGGTGTTTTCCCGTAATTCTGACAGGCTTACCATGTAGGAGGCCCTGCCACTCTACACTTGGGCAAAGCTTTTGATGGCAGTTGTCAGGGGATCATGTTTTTTTTTTTTTTGTTTACAACGGATTTTCCTGGCTAGATGTAGATTGTAGTGCTGTGGAGGAGGGCCAGGCCACCTACATGCAGACCCATCCCCCACCTGCAGAGGGTCGCTGTGGTGTCAACTCAGGGGTGCCATGCATAAACGGTCCGAGCTTCACCTGTGCTTTTCCTGTCCAACGGAAGAACAGCCTGTCTGATTGCTGCAATTTGAAATGCCATCGAGACAACAGAACGGAGTTGCCGAGTCTGGCCTGTACTTACACTGCCTGCAGTTAAGCACGCCACCTTAATCTATTCATATCCGCAAATTAAATGCAAAAAGCTAACAAGAACGTACTCATCTTCATGGCTACAAAGTAACCGCAGAATATAGATTTTCCGCTCCCTCGCTAAGTGCTGGATTATCCCCCTGTTCTACTTTCCTGACGGGTTGCTATGGCTAAACAGGAAAATTGTGGGAGTCACGTGAATATGGGCTGTAGTCTGTTTATGAGTCTCTTTATGGTTTTATGTCTGTAAAACTAACATGTCTTTAAAATGACATTAGTGAGATTGAGTTTTGATTCGCCCAGTCGTCCCTGCCATGACCCCAATCCGTACCTTTTGCTGAGTGAGCACGCTGTGAGTCTAGGTTCACTGACCCCAGTGTGCTATCTAACTAGTGTTTTGTTCTATTCCAGCTGCTGGACTCTCTTTGCACGCCTCTGTCTTTGTGACCCCCGGGGTCGTCTGACTGCTAACTGATCACAGCAACTCGTGCTTCACTCTGGTCCCGGGGAGGAAAACAACATAATTAGAGCGGAATCGGTCCCCCGGTGTCTCGTCACTGACTCCCCTCGTTTGGCGACTCAGCCCCTGAAGAGGAAGGAGCCGCTTTCTGGATCTTAGAAGAACCACCAGAGCAGAAACGGCTGCGATTTTCAGGTCAGCAGCAATGGAGCCTCTTGGGGCGACAGGTGAAAAATGGGAGATAGGTCAGATTGCAGGATACGTGATGAAGTCAAGGGCAGACATGTACAAAAATAAAGTGAAAGATGAACGAACACGACAGGGAGGTGGATCTCAGGAGGAATGTGAGTGGATTGATGGCCAACTGCAGTCTGTCATACACAGAGGTAGGAGACTGATCCCAACTAAGTTTGGTGGACTGAACCATCGGGCCCCACAGAAGGGGGACTGGCTTAGATTTCAGAGCATATCATCTGGGGAAACACTCGCTGCCTTTGGGGTTTCATGCACGCTCACATGCTCACTGGTGCCTGGATTTAGAATTACACAACCCTCCCCCCCAAACCGGTATCAATGATCCAGCATTATAGTTCCTGTTGCTGTGATGCAATAACATGACTGTGCTGCCTTGTAGGAAGCCACGCTGCAGTTTCTGTGAATGGAGAAGATTTAGGCGGCTGACTTCTGGGCATAAGCACAGGCAGCTGCGTCACTGGCCGTCAGACCTCCCAATGACTCAGTTCCCCAGAACTGCAAGCCAGCACTGGAATAATCAATAGCTCCCAACTCCCAGCGGCCCTACTGGTCCACTGATCTCGTTGGCTGGGCCTCAGCCATGCTGGCTCTTGGAATCGCTCTGTCCCAGGGGTCTGGCCACCGGCCACTCAACCTTGCCGGATCGTGCCATAAACATCGGTGGCACCAATCATCGGTTTGCAGCGTTCCAACCTGTGTTAGTCACAGAGTCACTCGGGAGGGGGGGGCACTGATGCTGACCTACAACATAGTCAGAGGAGTGTGAGTGTGCCGTGCCAGAATCAGGACCCCTCCGTTCTGACCCCCCGACTTGGCAAATTCTACCATGGGGGATCCATATTACTATTATATTGAAAATGGCAACCGCAGGAGGTGCAAGGTAGCATTTTCTCAGGGTTGCCAGAATTTCTAGGTACGCCCCTGTCCCCAGTTACCACATACTCTGAGGAAGTGCCTCAGATTCTTAGGCTGTGACTGACCCTAAAGAGTCAGAGAGGCAGAGAAGCGGAGAGACAGAGGCAGAGAGGTGGGAACGGGGGGCGGCGATGAAGTGTGACCTGATGCTGAATAATGCGTAACAGGTTTCAATTTTACAGCCAGCCAGACAGCGAGAGTGGAACAGACACACAAAGACGGACAAAATGGCGGAATGTGGAGGTCGGCACTGACCCCGTAGACAGAGATGCCATCCAAGATGCAGAGCTGAGCCATGCTGTCCTCTTCCACCAGCTCACTTCCATCCATCTTTGGAGATATGAGTTCGGGAGGCCAGGGCAGCAGTGGCACCAGGGGGCAGTGCAATATCATGGCACCAGGACAACAGGCCAAGCTGGACATGCTGCTCTAGGGCACCGCAGAACCTTCCAGAACATTCCAGAACAAGCCAGGCTGTTTACTCCCTGGGGATGATGCTGGCTAAGGTCTCAATGCTCCCAATCCAGATGTAATTACAGGCTAGGGTTTCTCACTGGTCTATTGTGGTCCCCTGGGCTGCGACTGGGAATTCCCAATTTACAAACGCGTCCCAGCGGCTGCGTGTAGCTTCAGCTTTCCTGCGACTCCACCACCACCGCCGAGGGATTCCAGCAACCCCCCCCCCCCCGATCTCGCCCTGTGTCACCTGGCTTAATACCTGTGGGTGGTGCCTCAGATGTGCCCGCCCCCCCAGCAGGTTAAAGTCCTGCCATCTCTCAGCATTGGAAGGGGCAGGAAGATGGCACCGCTGACTGACACGGGGAGGGGGGGAGAGAAGCACAGACAAGCGAGCAGGGAAGAATTAAAGGGGACTGCTGCGTTTGGTATATAATCAAACATACAACAACTCAGGAGAGAGTCTTAGTAATCTTAGTAAACGGGCCAATGGTGGGGAAAAGCACCCCGGCACTGTGACCGCCCCAGCTCTGTGAGCGCCCCGGCCCTGTGAGCGACAGAGCGTTTGGAGACAGAGCGTGATAATTGTAGATCTCATAGTATGAACTCAATGGCCAATATTCCTGCAGGACATGTGTTTCACATGGGAGGGCGTGAAAGCAGCCGGATGTATGTGAAGGAGACCGGTGTTGGAATGTGTGCACATGCGTGTGCGTGCAGCAAGGACAGGAGTCAGCCTCAAGTCAACCTTTATAAGGAGGGTTAATGAATACCAGCCCACGCGCTCACGCGCTTCACAGGCAAGCTACACGGAGATCTGCACCGAATGGCTGAGGGGAGTCAGAGAGGGTGGGCCAAACGCTAAGCCTCGGCAGAGTTACAGATAGTGAACATCGCCCGATGTTGGAGGGGGGGTGTTGATGAGGAGATAGTCGGTTAGTTAGGCCAAACCAAGCTTCCTGCCTTAAGTAAATCAGAAGCCAGTACAGAGAATAATAACGCAGTGGCTGCGTTCAGAGCTGCGTAGGGGGTCCGCTGTAGAGGATCCCTGCCACCGCATCCCTTCTGTTTTTGTGCCCCATTCGGGGGGGGGGGGGGATGGGGAGCAGCTGGGTACTTTACAGGATGACAAACCGACATGTTATTAGATCACGCTCCGCCCCCACCACAGCCCCACCAGAGCACCCCAGGCCAGGCTGTGCAAACGCAGGAGATGGAACTTCGAATGCTGAAGGTGACAGTGGCTTTCTGGGGTCACTGCGGACAGCGCACTGCTTAAGTCCAAAGCAGCTGTAAAGGACCTACTCCGCTGTCACCTCCACACCACCCCCCTTCCAGTTCCTCCAGGTGTTGTTCATTCCTCTCTTTCTCTCTCCACCCCTAAAGCACATGATTACGCCCCCCCCCCCCCACCACATGTGCTGACGCAGCCCCACCAGAGTTTATACAGCTGGGACAGCCTAACGCGGTTCTACCCAGGGCATGCGGCGAGCACACGCGCAGAACGTGGCCAAAGTGAGCCAGGCCCAGATGTCTGCTCTGCATGGGCTCGGTGCCGCCTAGTTACTGCACACCGGTCAATGGCTGCTCAGGGCCCGATCCCCCGGGTTGGCGCCCAATTTGCAGTACGAGTTCCCTGGGCACTGACCCTCAGCACAGGAAAAAGGAGCTGCCGGAAGCGAGGCCCTGTCCTCCGGGAACTGCCCGAGTACCTCCAATGACCTTTGACCGCGCTGTTTGAGTGCAGCTCGCATTCTGGTAATATAAAGCCTGACAGGTCGTAAACAACTTGTGCAAGTAACTCTCTGCCAGGCACTTCTGTGCTAATAGGTGCCAAAGGTCTGCTGGTCCCCCCACCACACTGGAGGTTTACAGCCACAAACAGGCAGGGTGGGGGCCCCGGAGGGGTGCAGAGATCATTACAAAAATAGTCGGTGCTAAGCCAAGACTCTCAAGGCATCAGAGTACCTTAATAAACCTTTTTCTGTCGCTTGTGCCCAGGTATCAGATGTAGCACAGTTTCTCACTGTAGCAGAAGGCAGAGTGTTGAGGGACTGTAACCTGCATATTGGTCCAGTGGCTGCTGTTCTGGGACTCAAAGTAAAATCCTGCTATACGAATATGTAAAAATGCAAGATGTTTCGAACAAAACATGAGCTACACAACTTAAGGCGTGATGTCATTTCCTGTTCAGGATGTCCGGCATGTTGTCAGCGCTGCTAAGCAGACACAAGTATCAATATATCAGTATTCCAGATTGGACCCTTTAAAAATTATGTGAGGTTCTATGCTGCCCTCCACAGGCCATGGGAGGAACAGCAGGTTCAGTCAACTGATAACGCACTGAGTGCACGACACGCGAGTTATGATAGTGCCGCCAGTACAGCTGGTGCAGATGTGGTATGTAGGAATGCCGTGAGAAAGAGATGGACACTCGCCAGGGGGAAAAGCAGGGGGCGTAAAGAGGACAAATGACAGGCAGACGAGGAGAAACAGACCGAGCAGAGCTGGCACACCCCTCCCAGAGAGCCAAGCCGCTGCGGCCCCCCCTTGCTTTTACGCTACAGGCTTTATCTGCATTCTGCCTCGGCTTTTGGAAACAGTCTGCTCCCCAGATCTTTTGTTCACGCCTGGCGGAGCACAGACTCACAGAGAACTCAGAAAGCCAGCCTTGATGCTGTTCTTCGGTCCTGTGGTACAACTATCTATAGGCAGGTGTGAGTGAGAGAGTGCGACTGAGCTTGCCTGAGAGCAGCCGGGCTCTGCTGCCATCTGCAGAGAGCGAACACGCTCCCCCCCCCCCCCCTCCATCAGCAGTGCTCTGGGAGGGCTGAGTCATTCACTCAGACACTTATGTAACTGTGTTCCTGCTGTCCAAGCCGCTGTGTTCCAAGTTCACTCTCGCTCTGGGTCACAATAAGCAACATGGGGGGGCTTTATTAAAATGGTCTTGTGTGAACTGGTCATTACAGTCTGTACTGGTTTACTGTTACTTATTGATTAATGTTGCTAATCTGTCTGGTTAACAGTGCTTTAGGGTACCTCGTACTTTTTAACCCTCTGCTCCCCCAACTATCAGCAATAACACATATGTAATCGATGAGCAATTCCAAATGTCTTCTTTGTTTTTTTTGGGACGCCCCCTGCAGGTTGGGAGGGGATGTGCGGGCCTCTCTCCCATGAACCAGAGTATCAATCAGGGAAAGTTCTGCAATGTGTTTCACTTTCCCATACACCTCATAGTTCTAAGAAGGCCAGGAGGGGAAATGGGCGAGTCACAGCTGGCTACCCTCGCCTCGGCCTCTAAACCTCTCTTTCAGCTCTGGGGGGGTTTGTGCATGGTGCGACTTTGCTGGGCTCTTTACCTCCTGGAGGACTGGGCTCCAGTTTTCCCAGCTCCCTGTAAGGCAATTCCTTGTGCATGCTTGCCTTACTCATGTGGTTCTGTACATAACGCCAGGGTCCGGAGAGAGGGCTCAAGAGAACGATCTCGGACACACTTCCTGTGACAAAGGAAAGTGTCAGTTAGGGTGCATATGACAGGGCCATGCAGCGCCCTCTAGAGGAGCATATATGGGCAGGTGTGGATTTGCCGTCTGCCCAGTTCTAAACAAAGGTATGTGCCGCTGCTTCTGGGACGGCCAATGAGGGTGCTGTGCATTATGGAATGGGAGGTGTCAAATTCTAACCAATCACATCAGAGAAGCTCCAAGAATGGGCATTCCCAGGACAAACAACTACAGCAGCCTAGTCTTCTCTATATTTAAATGTACCATCACACAAAAACTCAGAATTCTCTGTACTTATTTGTGTCAATCTCACACTGGAAGGGTCACATCTCACCTCCCACCTGCAGCACTGCCGTTGATGACACACCAGTATGTCAGTGTGGGTGTGTATGCCCCCCCTCCACCGGAGAGGAGCTGGGACTATGTACAGGTTTGAGGTGGGACATACTTGAGCAGCCCCCCCCCCCCCCCCCCTTTGGACACCAATACTTATGCACACCCACATGAAATGGAAAAATACAACAAAACACAGTGACAGACATTCATACATGCGCATGAACATACTCCAAAACTCACACATAAACACACAGACACACACACACATTTCTATTCATATCTTTGTGGGGACCATCCATTAATTTACATGTGAAAACCCTAATCCCAACTGACACTTCTAGGTTTTTGATTGCAGTCGCAGAATTTTCTGAAAATTGAGTTTCTGCATGTGGGGACAATTTCATAGTAACAGGGTTTTATCACATTTGGTCCCCACAATGTAATATCCAGTTACAGTGTCCATGCAGTGTACCTCAGCAGTTCCCAGTTACAGTGCCCCTGCTGTGTACTCAGTCTTCAGTTACAGTGCCCTTGCAGTGTACCCACAACCTTCAGTTACAATACTCCTGCAGTGTGCTCGAAATTTTCAATTAGTGTGCCTGTAGTGCACTTGCAGTCTCCAGTCACAGTGCTGCTGCAATGTACCCGTAGTGTCCAGTTAGTGCTCCCGCAGTGTACCCACAGTCTCCAGTTAAAGTGCTCCTGCAGTGTACCCGCACAGCCTCCAGTTACAGTGCTCCTGCAGTGTACCTGCACAGTCATCAGCACATCTCTCGCTTACCTGAGGGTGTTCGTCCATTGGACCGGCCGAAGAGATGTTTCTTGACGATGGAGACAGGAATAAACTCCAGGCCCCCCCTCACCGCTTTCCCCTAAGTGCCGCCTTGCAGCTACCCCCCCATTGCTCTCTGTGTTCTGTTTGCCCCTTCTCCGCAGCCTCCCGCACATGTCCAGAGGGGCCGTGGCATGGGGAGCGCCATCCCGCAGTGAGCTCCCGGCCTATGACTGGAGCGCAGGTGCTGGCTGTGAGTGTGTGAGCGTTCGTGCTTTTGCGCCTCCTCTCAGGCTCCCCCCATATCGCTCCGGCTGCAGCGCCGTAGTCGTGACTCAATCAGCTGACCGCCGCTCCGCTTTCCACATCTCCAGGCCCCTGAGTCCCCTCCGTCTCTCCCGGCACCACTCTGCTGATGGCGCCCTCCCCACTCCCTCCTACTGTCCGGAGTGCGCGCTGCATCTGTCTGCAGTGTCTGAGCACCACGCCCATCTCCTGATCATTACTAAGCAGTAACTGGAGAAAACAAAAAAATATTCAATCTACTGGATCAAATTTCTGCAATACAGTTGTGTACATGTTTCCTTACTTTTTAATTTCTTTGCATTTACTTATTCCAGAAACCTTTATCTTATATGTATACATGTATTTATATAAATATGCAACTGTTGGGCAATCCCCTACCTATCCTGTGACTGTCGTCACTAAGTACTTAGTGGCTTTCTGTGCAATGTTCAATTCCACCAGCAGGTGGGGCTACAACTCAATTCTTCTCTCTGACATAAAATGACTTGGAGAGATACGAACAAATGGCTTATCGCGTGAAAGCCTTTAACGGGGAACTCACACAAGTTCATACTTCTTAGCAAGTGATGAGAAGGCAAAGGAGGATCCCGAGGCTACCTGCCCCTGCAGGAGACGGTCTGGCTTGCCAGTCTCGGGCAGGGCTCCCTTCCTCTGTGACCTGTATAATCTTCTGGAAGCTTCCTGTACCGTCTGCCCAGAGCGTCTGTGGCCACTGACTAATGTATATTCCAAGATCAGCGTCAAAACAGACAGACAAATAGAAACAAAGAGCAGCATACACCTTCAAGGGGAAAATGGAACCTAAATCCGATTCAGTGACGACACATCATCTAACACCAGCTTCCATTTTGGGTCAAAGGAAAGTCCAGTTCAGCCCAGGGTAAATCCAACTGCGACTTCACCCTAAAGCGTGTCTGTTTAACAGTTATCCCAGTTTAACCTCATCCATTCAAGCCGAACAGCAGAGTTGCCCAGTCATGTGCGAACAGGACCAGCCTGTGGCTACTGGGAGCAGAATTCTGCTTGCATTTTTGTGGGAATCGTCCTGATAGATCTCTGATTCCTGTCATGGGGGGGGGGGCAGGGGCTTGAGGCTGTGGGATCCAGTGGGGGCAGAATGATACAGCTAGCACTGACAAACGTTGCAGTCACACACACACACTTCAAGACAGATTCACACGCACACATGCATACACACACAATCCGGGACAGACTCACATACACACACACTCCGGGACAGACTCACACACACACTCCGGGACAGACTCACGCACACACACACTACGGCACAGACTCACACACACACACACACACTCCGGGAAAGACTCACACACTGTGCTCTCAGACCACCGTAAGTCCCTTTTATTCCTCTGATTGCCCATAAACCACCTTTGTCACTTTTAAATTACAATAATAACATTTCTTTAAATAAAACACGACTTGATAGAAGATAGACTTTGATAGAAATCTCCATTCTCCATCACACCTACGTCTCCAAATCTTTGTGGTACTCAGTGTTCCCCAGACGTTGAGGAAACGGGAAGATCTCTGGCACACACAGAGAGAAGGTGGGGGGGAGTGGGGGGCTGCAGCAGCTCTGTCCCTCACTGCTGATACTCCTCCCCCCCCAAAATGCACTTCAGCCTGCTGCTCTGCTGTAGACGGTCATGTGCAAGCCATAGATAGTCCCTCCGCCTCGGGGAGGGGGGGTCACAGATCATCGCGGGAGGTGTGGGCGGCAGGGGGGGGCGTTTCCCCCGTCACACTGTTCTGTGCCGCCGGCTGGATGTGGCCCTGCTGGGCCGTCTTGCGGGTGTGCTCCCGGTCCCAGTCAGTGCTCACTGCCTCATCGTCCCAGATGGTGGAAGTCTCTGTGTCGCTGATGTAGCCTGGCTCGCCCGTGTAGTGTGTGGGGTACAGCAGCAGTGGCTCCACGGAGAAAGCGCGCAGGTCCCGTTCTGCGAAGTGCACCATGTACTCCGTCCTGAGGAGGAGAACAGGCAGCAGTTACCGCGGTTATGATGTCACTGAGGTGTAGTACACATCTCTAATTGACTGGCTGCTCAGACTGGCTTTGGCCCCCTGAAATCCTTGGAATAGGTTACAAGTTCACTTTTGCCCTGTCTGGGTTATGGAAGACGGATGGATGGAAACTTGTTTATCCAAACTGTATAAGTGAGTATCAGGTATATCCCAGGTGATGTGGTCCTGCAATGTTCCACTAATGTATTCCCACTGCTTCTGTAACGGACATCAGCACATTTACATATTTAACAGACCCCTTTATCCGAAACGATGAACAGTTGAGAAAGCAGCATTAGCCAGCATCCCTGGGGCCCTTTTGGGGTCAGGGGCCTTTGCTTGGGGGCCCTGCACTGAAATCACTACCCCAATAATACCCATCCCTATAATTCCGGCCCTTTATGCAAAATGACGATGTTGACTGCATGTCGCCCATGAGTGTTCTCCAGACACACACACACACCTTTGTATTCGTATCTTTGTGGGGACTCTCCTTTCATTTCTGTGGGAAAAACCCTAATCCCAATTAATCACAGGTTTCTATAAAATTGAGTTTCCCCTTGAGGGATACTGAAAAAATGGTCCCCACAATGTGAAAATGACAGGTTTGTATCACATTGTGGGGATATCTGGTCCCCACAATGTAATATATACATAACCCACACACACACTACTTGAACACTCTTCCCTGCATCAAGGCAATTCTGTCCCTGTCCTCTAGAAGAGCTGTTTCAGCACCACATTCCTGCGAGGGGGGGGCAGGGTGGCGGCCAGGATACAGGGAGTGTGTGATAGGGGAAGAGTGGCATGGCGCGGGGAAGGGGGGGGTACACCATGCAGGATACCCCCAGGAGGGGCCAGATGAACAGAGAGCCATTGTGTGAGGGGAGGGGCCCCTTCGCATTGATTCCCCCCCCGAACAATGTGGGCCCTGTGCAGGGGAGGGCACCAGCAGGATGTGTGGATGGGGCCCCACGTGCCACGTGGCCCCCGCCGCCCCACTCACTCACTTCGGGTGCTTGTTGAACATGACGGGCAGGAACTCGTCCACGGGCAGCATCCTGCCGAAAGGCTGTGCCCGCAGAAGCTTCCGGGCTCCCTGGAGGGACAGTGCATAGCCCAGCGTCCAGTAGGAGTAGTCTGCCACCACCAGATTGTCCACACCGGCCACCGACTGCTCTGGCTGCTTCACCTGCATCCGCTTCCTACCCACGTACCTGAGGAGGGGGGGGGGAGAGCAGAACGAGACTTTCATTTGCACGTCACATACATACTGGTATGTCTGCCGAGGCTGACGGACACGGCCTGCCAGCGACGACAAGAGTGCAGATGCCCTCACACGAGATCCCAGTCCAGCCCGGCCTGATCGATGTTCTCCATGATGGTCCTCAGCCGGGTCTTGAACCTGGGTTCGAACCGGACGTCGTCCTCCAGCACCAGCACCTGCCGCAATCCACGGTCCACCACCTGTGGGCGCAATGCCGTGTGACGCATTCACGCGCGGTCTCTGTGCGGCTTCGACACTTCCGGTGGAGGAGGTCCCTGTATTATACGGTATTTCTCCAGGCGTGTGGCTGTACTGAGCCTGTTCCTGTATAACAGCTACAGACTGAGGTGTGACTGGGACCTCTGATGTACCTGCGTCCAGGTGTAGTGGTGGCTCAGGAAGCAGCCGATCTCCCCGCGGGTCAGAACACGGCCCGAATATGGGTCATTGTAGCCAGGTATCATCTCGATACCCAATGCCTGGATCTGGGACGTGTTCAGAGCCCTGAGGAGGGAGTGGGGGTGGGGGGCAGGGGGAGACTCAGCAGTGAGGGTTGTGGGGCTATGGGAAAGCTGCCCAGCCGGGCTCCCCCCCCCACCTCTGAGGGCTTACCTGCCATCCACTGCATCCGTCAGCGTCACCAAAATGCCCAGGGTCTCCAGCGTGGTCAGCATCCGTCTCCTTCTGTCCAAACGCCGCTTCTGGTTGATCAAAAATATCTGAACGGGGGCACAGATGAAGGAGGGGGGGCGGGG
>JAODJX010000035.1:3982222-3993320 GCA_026776945.1 Isichthys henryi | reverse complement strand
ATCACAGGAAAGGAGAGAAGGAGAGAGGGGGGGAAGAGTGTGAGAGGGAAAAGTAGATGGCCAAAAATAGTGAGGGAGAGAGAGAGAGAGGGAGATCACAGGAAAGGGGAGAACGAGAGGGGAGAAGATTGTGAGAGAGAGAAGAGAAGGACAGGGAGAGGGGGAGAGATCACAGGAAAGGAGAGGAAGAGGGTGAAAAGAGCGAGGTCACAGAAAAGGAGATACAGCAGAGGGCGAAGAAGCAAGAGGGGGTGGTGGAAGGAACAGCAGGGAGAGAGTTATGGGTCTGACATCAATACAATAATTATGAAGAAGAGACCAGCGCTGCATTACCTCATCAAAGCCCATCCTATCCTGGGCTGTGGGCGGGACATACAGGTTCTCAGATGGTCCAACGTTATGGTCAACTGGGGGGAGAGCGAGGGGTCATTCACACTGGCATCCTGACAAAGGGCTGGTACCCTCCCGCCTGCAGGGGGCCCCCCACTCACGGAGTGCCTCGGCCACAGAATGCGCAAAGCTCTCGGCCTCGTCCTCCAGGCCCAGCTGGGGCTTGAGGGGCACAGGCAGGAAGCCGTAATGCTCCCTGTTGCACACGTACATCTGCACGCCTGTGGAGAGACACACGAATGGATGAAGCACATGCATATACTGAACAAATCAGTACATATGTGGTGTGCATGTCAGTTCCTTCAATTATGCTGCTAGGAAGCGTGTGTTCAGCGTGTTGATGTCTCAGCCCCCGCTCCCCCCACCTTCTCAGAGCTCATTACTGGCATTAGAGGCCACAGAGCAGCCTCTTGTTTTTATTTTCCAGTCCCGCCCACTTCCTGTGGCGCCTTCCCTTTATCACTCCATCAGACGCGAAGCCGCCAGAGACCGAAATGGCACTAAAACACTCGAGCCTCCCCATTGGCTGGAGCGAGGGGCGGGGGCCTGCCCGGCTACACCCCCTCCACAGCTCACCTCGTGTGCCAGCCCGCCCCACACCCGGAGCTCCGCCCCCCCTCCCCAGTCTGACCTGCTTGCCGCGCAGAGAAGGCAAAGACCATGATGTCGTCGAAGGTCCAGCTGTAGTCCGGGTGCGGGGGGTGGAAGGCCAGGGCGCGGCTGGCGGCCCGCCGCAGGTCCAGCAGGAAGGTGGAGTGCACCATGGGAACCGGGAAGCAGCCCTGCCGCTTCCACTCGCGGATCGGCTGGTACTCGGGGGTGCGCCTGTAGTACCCCTGAGGGAGAAGGCGGGGGGGGGGGGGTCATCAAGAGCGATACCCAACCAGCAAGACACCGACTTATGCTGTTCATTGCTGATTTTAAGCAGAAAGGCCATTGACTGTTTGCAGGTGACGGTACCTGGGGGGTGATGCCACACCAGAAATTGGAGTAAAGGGAGCGTGACTCCAGCATGGGGGCCACGAGTGTTCGGTTCTCAGCTATCAGCAGCGTCAGCACGCGGGGGTTCGTAAGTAGGTTGTCACTGTCTGCAAACTGCGGGGGGGGGGGGGATGAGTCACAATCAGTCCACAAATCGCAGTCAGTGTCACTGGTGACTGCGGGCAAACCAACCTGCAGAGCCTACAGTTGCTGTACATGCAGTGGTGCTGTCACTTCATCTGTAACTGGACAGCAGGTGGCATGGCAGCTAAGGAACAACACTTGAGCTCTAAAGACTACAGTGAAGCTTTCTGAGTGGCACACTGAGCTGCGATTGTGTGAAACACGTGACCAGCAATATGGTGACATGGTGCGTAAGGTACTTAGGGCAAAAATGGGACGTCTACTAGCTGAAAATGACATCCTAAATAAATATAAACATGCTACTCAGTTGTCAGTTTTAAGCATTTTGTTTTCCTGCTTAATCTGTTTTTTATATGGGGGGGGGGAGAGTAGGGCCACTGTCTTTCGCAGGAGGGTGAGTCAGGTGATTACATGGCCTAATGTCTAAATTTTCCCCCCCTGCTCTGTTTTTTTCTGCTTATTTATATATTTATAGTTTGAGTTTCTTTTTCTGCCCCAGTAAGCCAGACCTTAAAATTTATGACCATCGCCTATGTCACTCCCTCACCTCCATCTGTAGCCTCACTGCCTCCACCTGTCTGGAGCCTCACTGTGTCCACCTGCCTGCAGCCTCACTCTCTCACTCCATCTGCAGCCTCACTGTCTCCATGAGCCTGAACCCTAGCCACACTTCCTCCACCTGCCTGAAGCTTCACTGTCTCACCTCCATCTGAAGCCTCACTGTCTCACCTCCATCTGAAGCCTCACTGTCTCACCTCCATCTGAAGCTTCACTGTCTCACCTCCATCTGAAGCTTCACTGTCTCACTCCCTCTGCAGCCTCACCACTGACTCACCATGAACCTGAAGCTTCACTGCCTCAATTCCATTAGCGGCCTCCTAAGCCTCCACCTGCAGCCTTATTCCCTTGCCTCCACTGACCTGCAGCTTCGCCACCTCAGGCACGCCGTCTTACCAGAATGTAGTCTGCCCAGTGTTCTCTTGCTGCTCTCAATGCCGCCTGTCTCAGCTTCATCACGTGACTGAAGCGGGAGATGAACCAGTGCTTCGGCCCCCACTCATCTGTGTAAGAGCTTTGGGGAGGATACATCCTGATTAGAGATTAGTGACAGGAGTGTAGGGGGTTAGAGCTGGATTTGACGTTAACGCTAGAGTCAGCCTTTAGGTTTGGTTTGGGGTTAGGGTTGGTCTTATGGTGATTGGGGTGGGGGGGGTTAGGGCTAGGATTCAGATATACATTATGCACCTTACAATCAAATACTGACCCCCTAGTCATCAACAAATCAAGCCCCCAGAATCTGTATGACCTATAGGATGTTGGCGTGTTGCCTGGTGTCTATGACTACGTTCACACTGCAGGACAAATGTGGCCCAAATCCGATTTTTTGCTCATATGTGACTCAGATCGCATGTTTTCATGACTCAGCACAAGTCACATGGAATCCGATTTTTTCAATTCCGATTTGGGCCACTTCAGTATGTGCTTATAAATCGGATACAGGTCTGATTTTTTGCAATGTGACCTCAGTCTGAACAGCGAAATCGGAATTCACGCGACTTTTACGTCACTCTCGATCGACGTCCGTCACATTTCTGTGCAGGCAGAAGTCGCCATATGTCTCCGTCAGAGTGCCAAACATAGAGGAGAGTACAGAAGTTGGCCAGTGGAGGGACAGTGAGGTGCTGGATTTAATAAGTATTTGGGGAGATAAATCTGTTCAGGCAAAACTGGAAGGTTCATATCGTAACCGGGCAGTTTTCCAATCAATAAAGTGACGTCTTTGTTTTTGCGCGTCATTGTGTCTCTGTTGTTTTGTGCGGACGTGGGCCAGTTCTGTACAGTGAACCGTTCACATTGAAATCTGATGTTGCCGACATTGAGCAGAAAATCAGAATTGAACATTAAGGCCTGCAGTGTGAACGTACCCTATGTGACTCTGACCCTGTGTGGATGACTGGTTTGTAAAGACCTGAAGCTTGGTGTTAAGCTTGGTGCTTGGGCCTTGGGTTAGCGATGGGGAAAATGCTCACCGGGGTTCCCCCATTGGCCTCCACTCCACATAGTGATACTGGCCCTGCATCCGGCGCAGCCAGTCCCGCAGCATGGCCGTAGTGTTGTCCACGTTATGGTCGGTGGCGGCCCTGAAAAGCAACACCCTCGTTTAGGACTCAGGTACCTTAGTCTACATGTGGAGTCAGCAAAGTGCGGAACAGGCCATCATCGGCATCAGAGCACGACAGCCCAGCCCGCTGGCCGGAGCGAACATGGCCACAAGGATTCCGTGACTCAGTGACTCTGAAGCCCAGCCAATCCAAGCGGGCAAAGGCATAAACAAAAAGTACAGCAAATACAGGGAGCAGTGAACAAGTGGGAACCTGGAGAGTGAGGTACATAAAGACATTAAGGCACATACAAGGTGCACTTAGTGTCACGTGGCCTGGCTGTAGCCTATAGCTTTACAACGTTAGACACGGCTGTTCTGTTCACACAAAACCCCACACGCCCAGGCCTGTGAAGGCAAATGCCTGTGACTCCAGGCTCAGGACCTAGACCCCTTTCCAGGTCTGCTGTGTCCTCAATGTCCCCCATACCCACGTTATATTTAGGGGCAGACGGGTCAGCTGGCAGGAGAAGAAGACCACGCTGTACCTCACCTTGTTTACCTCGCAGAAGAGGGGACGCCGTGTTCACGCTCACATACTTAAGGTGGAGTTTTCCACCAGAGTCTGGAATATTCCTCTGCGCCACAGACTCAGCCCTCCACGGGGGATCACAGACAGAACGACAGGACGATGACACTAAACCAGTCTGTCTGTCTGTCTCTCACTCTCTCTCTTACACACACATACGCATATAACAGAGACTCTGGTACAGGCACTTGGTTACAAAGGTTACACTGCTGGCACGCAAGTGCTACACACACACTAAACTCTGAACTGTTTTGAATGTGAAAGCCAGTGAGGTTTTAAAGAAAAATAACTGGAGTCGTTAGCAGTTTAATAACAGTTACCATCATTCACCATGATGTCATTGGAAATTGACCGTATGTGTAAATTCAGTGGCGGATCGCTGACGCATCGCGACGCAGAACACCAGCTCTGCAGACGTGTCCAAAACAGCTGACAGCGAGCCTCTGCCTTCGCACAAACACCTGCCCCGGAGGAAATGAGGGAGGACACAGGGGCTTTTACCGGCTTTTTAAATGGCCAGTGTCCACACTGCTTAGCAAGACAGGAGTGCAGTGCGTGACAGCTTAAGTATCATGCCGGTGAGACGTGCCTGCAAAGGTCCATCCATGGGCGGAAATATGGGTTAGGTCGTAACCTCCCCCAGTAAATCAAAACTGATTAATAAACCCCCCCCCCCCCCAATAATCACGTTTCCCCATAAATGGGTGGAGACTTCAACCCAAAAATGTTCAAACCAAGGTTACGCCCCTGGGTCCATCACAAACAGCACGAGATGATCTACCCATGGTTCCTGGGGGAAAATAACCCTCAGAAACTGCAGCGTTATGTTACGGATCAACAACGCTAGTCACAGAGAGGAGACACACCTCCAGTGCTCACTGTCTATGCATGTTACTTTTTCCATCACAGACTTTAACACTGTATGTCGGTGAACCCGGCACATTCACGAGCCGTCCTTCCGTGTCGTTTCGCACCATGCGGGCAATGATGATAAACGCCGGCGTCTTTAGGCTCGGCGCTTGTGTGTGTGTGTGTGTGTGTGTCTGAAGCAGCACAGCAGATCCCACTTCGAGGTCTGTGGAGTAAATCACTTCAATACCTAATTAGCCAGCTGCACAAACCCTACAAAGTGTTAGCAGCCACCAGCTGCACTGGCATATCTAATGAATTACGCCGGCAGTCACAAGCCTGTGTTTGCAGTGAAAACTGCTTGTCTGAGTTCCTGTAGACATGCGCGTGCCTGTTTATAGTTACGGTTCCCTGCAGTTACATGCATTTACAACTGATGTGCCTACAGTTGTGTGTCTATGGTTAAGTGTGCATATGCCTGTATTCATGGGCATATATAATGGGTCAGTCCAGGCCACAGAAACAGACCTGAGTTCAGGACAGAGCCGTGCAGGAAGTTACCCATACCCGAGGGGGGGGCTCTGTCCTGGCTACCCGTCCTCATCACCCCTCCCCTGTGCTTTCAGTCTGCGCAAGGGCACCCATGCACGCACGCCGGACATATGACAGTGTGACCATGATCGCACGTGTATCTGTGTAGTGTCACCAACTTTGGTCAGCTGGCTGGAGTGAGATTTTTCCACTCGAGACAAGTCTGCACGCGCATTCACATACATGTAACTGTTTTATTACCTTGTAGTCTGCAGACTTGCAAACTGCCCCAGCACTTTTGATCTAGCTAATTTTAGGCTTATAATGGAATAATATAGATTTGCGTGAGTGTGAGGAAGAAAGTGTGAGTGTGATAGCAGATGTGTGAATCAGCAACCCTGTCTATGTGGCAGTGTGTGAATGACTGACTGCATTACTGTAGCGTATAAGGCAGAGGGAGAAAGTGCTTGTTGTAAGGAGGTATTACGGAACAGCAGCAGATAGGGGGTCTGCACTCCATCTCTCCTACTCCACTTCCCAGTCCTCTCTCTACTCACACCCCCTCCTCTTTGATGCCCTCAGAACTGTTCTGACTCTTTATTCTACATCAGAGCAAGGAGAATCTTCCCGTTGATTCTTCTGTCTACAGCCAACATCTGGATACCACATGGTATCGGAATTCACCGGCTCACCTCCTGATATCCTGCCTCCCTCTCCTGCTCCTTGCCTCCCCTCACCTGTCTGAAGGAGACCCTGCGGGCTAAATGCAAAAAAAGATGAAGGTCCTTACGGTGAGGGTTTGCACGACCATCACTCTTTCAGGAATTCAACTACTGGGGCAGGAAGTCACATGTCAGAAAAGGGGGGCTTTTGAGGTGGTAGTCAAACCGGACGGCTCCCCCTGGGCGCAGAGGAGGAGCCAGAGCTGTTACAGGACCTCTCCTTTGGCGCTGTTTGCCAGCCAGACACTGGACTCACTGTTCACGCGGCGACACAACGGAGTGTCTGTGAGTGTGTCTGTGGGTCCATGGGGGATGTCAGTGTGTTTGCTTTGCATTTGGCCATCCAATGCCCCCCCCCCCCCCCCCCCCATGCTGGGGGCTGACGTGGCGAGCATGGAGCAGCAACGGAGACCCCAGCCACGAGGGAAGGAAAGGGGAAAGAAGGGGACTTCCACAAAGCATGATTCCTCATTGTGGGCACAGCGGCCCACGCTGGAAGGGTAAGGGCAGCAGCTGGCAGTAGGTGAGTAGGGGAGATCCTCACTGCAGAAACAGCGCCCTACGCTAGTAGGGTAATGCGCTGCGGGTAACGGCAGCAGCTGGCAGTAGGTGAGTAGGGGAGATCCTCACTGCAGAAACAGTGCCCCATGCTGGGACGGTAATGCACTGCAGGCGTGGGCAGCAGCTGGCAGCAGGCGGGTACGGGAGATCCTCTCCTCGGCAGCTCCGTTTGTTTTGGGGGGAAACCTACACCAGGACAGACGCCCTGGGCTAAAATTACATTTCCTCTCCAAGGAGATGCTGCCGTGTGCTGAATATGTCATTGTCCACAGAACACTCTGGTAAACCTTCTTACCTGACCCAGGGACTCTCTCTCTCTCACTCCTTCCTTGTTTCTCTTTCTCTGGGTCTGAATGAATAAACCATTGTGAGTGTGTGGTGGGGATGCCAGGGGCCCGCCCGCCAGGGGCCCGCCTGCCAGGGGCCCACCCGCCACTGAGCTCAGGCTCCTACACGCCAACGTGGACCGTGAACGTTCACCACGAGCCCCACTTCACGAACGTGGAGGGGAACTGAACAGCCATCTGTAGGTGACAGTAAAAGTGACTGGCATCATAATCAAAGCCGGCCGCCGGTGGGGGGGCTGCCTGTGAGGGGAGGGGGGAATGGGACCAACTGGCACTGCCACAAAGCTCTGATAAGGATCCGAAATCAGACCTGGACACAGAGTCCCAATAATCTGACACCGTGCATAAAGAACCACAGGCAAAACCCAGCAGCATGTGGTGCCAGCACCTTGATCACAGGCCCTTAGAAAGAAATGTCCTCCTCCGATATCAAAGACACGCTAGATAACCCAGTCTGGCTCCTCCATGGGAGGAGGAGGAGCCTAACTTCCCTTTCAAATCCCGGGTGCTTATTGCTTGGAGGTGGAATGGAAATGTCTGCCTGATCTGGCAGGAAAAGACTTGGAAGTGCAGCTCTTGGACGACACTTAAATTCCACTGCATGCCGTTATAAACAGGTAAGAGCAGCTCTCTTGTGCTTTACCCCGGTGTGCAGTCAGTCACCCAAGGCATTGCTGCTAATCGGCGTACAGCAGACAGCTCACCAGCTGAACCGCCACACATCTAGAGAGCAGGCGAAGCCTGGGGGACCGCGGTGAAGTCGAGTGAGGTCACACCGGGGTCACTGACTGTGACAGGTGTTTCCCCATTATCCGATTTGCTGCGGCCTCCTAACGCAGATGGCCTGTTCTGCCTCTTAGACACAGCGTGTGGTATAGCAGACCAGATGCAACACGTGAGAGGAGATCCCTCTCGACTATAAAGGTGACTTCAAAAACTCCTCAGATCCCGTCTTCTGTACGACTGGAGCTATCCAACACATTAGTGTTTCTTCTCCATCTGCATGGAAGGACAGCTGGGATGGCGCTAATGGTGACGCCTTTGGACAGACGTCTGTCGATTCCGCTCTAATTTCCCGTCCGTGGATGAAGCAGAGAGACTCTGTCTACCTGGGATTGCACAGATGCCATGGTGGACACTGGAGGAATGCAGATTGTAAATCTACCCCTGGGTACTTCTCTGCCATGACCCGCACCCCACCCCGCCTTTTCCTAATTCCCTGCATTCTTTCACAGCACACCGAGAGCCTCTCTCACCTTTCCGCTCACTCCCTTTCCTTCCGCCGCTTATCACCCTCCTCGGGGCATCTGTAAGGTGACAAAGTGCTTCAGCCAGCCGGCACGACATGCGCACAAATATTTTGCACATTGCTAAACACGCACACACCTGCGCAGGCGCGCAGGCGCGCGGACACGGCACCGCCGACAATGCAACGCATCGCATGCGACTCTGGAAACCCATTCGCAGGGACGATTAACTTCTGGCAGATGCGTCCTTCAGCAAACAGCAGCCCAGGATCCTGGACCTCAGGCTTCCACAGTTTGCCATTTCATTCTGTCTGCAAAGTGTAAAACTTCACAGAGAGCTACTGAGGGTAGGGGGGGTGGTGCCTTTGGAGAATTTTCCAAAGCAGCTGTTACCCAGGCGCATCACAGGGCCATAGATACCCTGGCAGATTTGGGGAGCCCAGCACTTTTTAAGTATAAATTTGGGGGCCCAGTTGTAAAATGAAAAACCATGCCCCCACCCCACCAAATGGGAGCCAATATGACATATTTCAGGGAGGCCATGATTTCTAACTACATCCCAGCTCTTACCCCTAATCAGAAAAATACATTCAGTGTCCCAGAAGCTGCCCTGCATTTGACAATAAGTATGTCAATGGAAATACTGTTAGGCAGAATAAATTCGTCTGGCCTGCATGCAGGGATCCATCAGCCCACCAGGAAAATGCCAGGAATGCCAGGCGGCCGACCGGCTCTTGTAGGGTGACAAAGGTCGACTAAGAAAAAAATAGGTACTTTCACACATACTAAAAGTTTCAAAGACGGCTATGGAAGAATCACTGCTTGATAACTAATAATCTTAAATAAAGTAACGAGTCCATTGTATTCTGCACCCCTTCAGCTCTCAGATATCCCGGGACAAGGCTTCAGGAAAAGCGGCCAGTCTCATACCGTTATGTCAGCCTTACTCAGCGTTCCATCCGGTAACGCATTGGTAACCACGTTAAGGCGTTACTTTTCAACCGAACTGTTTCCTGCATGCTTACCAAGCCTCCATGATTTATTCCACTACGAACAATTCTATATAAATCAACTTCGTTACAGAACAGTGGTCATATCTGTGTGTTTTAAATCTCATCCTCTGAGACGAAAAGTTTTTTTGGATTCCCAACTGCGTTCTTCCGCTCGCCGCCGATGACTGTTTGCATAAAAGTTTTAAGGCGGCGTGAAATAAATGTAAATAAGTGCAAACTTTGGGAAAAGTCCCCGGTGTGTTCGCTCACCAGACGGCGATACGGTCCTTGGGATATTCCAGCCTGTCAATGCAGCCCAGGTAGCGTGGGAGGCTGTGCGCGGCGTTACGAGCGAGGATGGCGATCATCACTTTCGGCTGCATGAGGGACGATTCGGGCCGAACCGGGTCCTGACTCGCCAGTTCTGGGGAGCAGCGAGACGTGAGAGCGGCCAGCAGCAGGTTCACAGCCAAGACTCCAAGCGCCGGCATGATTTCTTTGCAGCACAACACCGTTACTCCGAAGTGCGCCCTGCAGGGGCTGAATATGAGGGCGAGGGTGGGAGGGATCGCGGCGGGCAGGGGGCGGGGATCGCGGCGGGCAGGGGGCGGGGATCGCGCTGCCTGCATAAGTACCGCTCGCGCCTCCGGATACTGCACGCGCTCAGACAGTGTGGCCGCGAAGGCAGACAGAGAAAAGGCTGAAAAGTCACTCGACGCGTAACAGCAAAGAAGTTTCCTCGTTCAGACTTCATGTTTTTTACCCTTGGTGAGCAGGAAAACATCGCTTTCATTATTACACCTAAACATTAATTTTATAGGCCTACATTATAGCATCTAACACCAAAATCGCGTCGCAAATAAGATGCTATTAAAATGCGGGCTACGTGCGGGCTGTCTCCACCTCTTCCACATTTTCTTTGCCGTTACCCTCTGCACTTTCGCTTTGCGTTATTTCACTTCTCCCCTCTCTATAGACTTCATCTTGTCAACAACAATAAATCCCATGAACCACGTGCCTTACATAATCTCACAGCTAGCAACACCCTGCTCGTTACATAAGGACTTACTTCCCTAATGTTACCATGTTTTTCCTCTGTGTGGGAACGGACTGTTTTTCAAAAGCGTTAAGTTTTTAGTCCGCTAAAAACTATGTCTATGTAATGCCGCTGACAAACAGGCCCCAGTCATATCGTGCCCTCTAGTGTCGAAAATAATGCAACAGCACATTAATCTACGGGCGAAGTGAATTGACGCGTTAAATATGTTAAAAATGTATATTATAATAAATCCATATAAATTGATTTTGCACCTTAAACATGCATCAACTCTCAACATCACATGTGTTCAGAAACTGACATACTAATCGCATTGTTGTTGGCTTGGATTTCAGTTCAATAGTATTTAGTGACCCACGTATCCGTGTTTTTACTTTAAATTGATCATTTTTTCATAGGAGCTTGATGATATTGGGTTGTGCTCACAGATGGAGACCCTTCAATCTACATCTGTATAGTGGCTAAAGAAAGAAAAATTACAAGCAATTGTAGATGTTGGTCAACCTGAACTTCCATCCATCCATTTTCCAAGCCGCTTATCCTACTGGGTCGCGGGGGGTCCGGAGCCTATCCCGGAAGCAATGGGC
>JAODJX010000035.1:3957713-3972068 GCA_026776945.1 Isichthys henryi | reverse complement strand
CGCCTAGACAGGGTGTGGGCACAGGTCCTCCCCCCCTCCGTGGCAGCATGAAACCTCACCTCGCTGCAGTTCCTCAAAGTGCCGGGAAGCTCGGAGACCCGTTTGCTCTCACCACTAAACAGCACCGTACGAAAGGCGAGTGAATCCTTGGGGGGGGGGGTTGGTATTGGGGATTGTGTGAGCTGTGAGCCTGTTTTCATTTTCACACGCTTTTCGCCTGCCTGATGAGTAACCGGCCTCTCGGTGCTGCAGGCACATAAATACGGGAGCAGCTGAGACTTAAATTGCGAACAGGGAGCATAAACACAGTCTCCAGTCTGGACGGCGGGGGGGGGTTGTGTGACCCGTGACAGAGTACTGCAAGGACCCTGCTTTCTGCTAATCGGTGCTGGGCCTCTTTCCTCAAAGGTTATGGGTTTGATTCTCCCTGAGTCGCCCATGTTTCTTGTCGTGAGCCAAACTGACACTGGTAGGCAGACTGGTCTCTGAATTGGCCATAGTGTGTATCTGTGTGGGGGGTGTGTGTGTGGGGGGGGGGGGTCATCCTGTTTGCATGTCGCCTGGCCTGAATATACTAGGATAGAATCCATACTCACCACCACCCTGGAGTGGATAAGTAGTTATAAAGATGGATGGACTACAATAATATTAAAATCGCTTCGTGTTTTAGGTAGGCTTGGCTATTTTCACCTCGGTTTCGTATTTATGGGATAAAATGCTCACAGGGAGAATCTGAAACGGAGGGTACGCAGTGCTGCCCTGCTGGGATTCACGCGCCAAGAGCGTGTCCCACATGCGGGCTGGGGCCGGCGTGGGGTGGGGGCTCCGCTTTGTATGGAGGGGCTCTGCCTTTCCTGCCATTGTGTGTGCGTGACCCAGCGCGGAGGGCATAGTGATCGGGCGAGACAGGGTCTCAAATGCGAGACGTGAACATGCTACACGTGGAATGAACTGCTAACCACCTGTGGTGGGGGGGGGGGGGGGGGCAGAGGGCAGGTCAGGAAACAGCAGGGAGACGGAAACCCTTAGGGTCTCAGCAGTGACAGCAACCTTAACCTCTCTGGTCTTGTGGAAAGGGGTAAGGAGGGGCCGCTGGGGAAACCATGAAATAACCCAGAGCAGGCAGGTCGACAGCCTCCTGCAGTACTGAGGCAGAAGCCAAGCCCCCCATCTACCTGCGGCTATAGGGCTCCAATCCGCTCCCACCCAGCCAACCCCCCCGCCTCGATCTTCACACCCCAATCACAGTCACATATACCCCATGTGCCAAGGAAATAGAGGAGGGGGGAGATACAAGAGAAACAGGGAATGAGGGAAGCATGGCAACCAAAAGCAGGGAGTCAGTGGGAGCAGGGAGAGAGGGGGAGAGAGAGAGAGAACGAAAGCAGCTTCGCCCACCTCTGTCAAAAATACTCTCTGCCTCTGATCAAAAGCACCATCCGCTGCTTAAAGCCATGCTGTGGGGGGGCTTTTGTAACCCACCATCCGTGACGTTTATCCCCCTGCACTCTCCTTAATTCCGAATCTTTCCCATAATCCTCAGAATCTCGGTATAACCGACGCTGTGAGCCTGCCACCGGCGCTGTAACTCTGCGAGCCGTCCTTTTCCAGCCTGGCCTTAGAGCACCCCCTGTCTCACTGCACAGGTGGTTCTGCGTGGGTGTTTCCACGGGGAGCGAAGCGTGGCCTATTCCAGACGACTCGTCAGAGGGCAGGCACCGAGCAGACATCTACGCCGGTAAGAATATTATCACCGCTACCTTTAAAAAGAGCACATTTACCTACACTTTCACCTTTGACCCACAACGGGGCTGACGCGAGATACGGCGAATGAAACTGCACTGGCAGAGTATGGTAGCGTGCAGTCGGCTGCACTGACCGCTGAAGAGGTCCCCGTTGCTGTAGGCCTTGCCCCGGCCCTCCTCGTCGCTGGGCACGGCCGACACCTGCTTGGCCGAGGTACAGCCCATGGCCTCAGTCCCTCGCCCGTCCCCCAAGCATTGCACTCGTACCTGTGGGGTGGGGAGGGAGAGAGAGCGTCCCGTGGGTCATGGGCAAAGCAGCAACATCACTCCTAGAGCCTCAGCATGTTTCTCGTATGCAAATCTATGGTTTTTCAATACCTAAAAAAAATAAACTACAATTGCAGACTCAATGCAGACTAAAACTACATTACCCATTAATCCTCAAAGCAACAACCAATCAGATTTCTCTAAATAAGCATTCTCTCCGCTTAAGAAAAAGTCGCCCTTTTTTGTAACAGGGTAGCATGCTGGTTCAGCAGGTGTCTTAATTAAATAGGAGTGACCCCTGCCCTCACCCAGCAAGCCCAATAATGAAGGCAAACAAGGCCGCTGGACGCAGGACAGCACCACCGTCAGGGTAATAAAACCTCACTTAATGAGACATTACAGGGGGGTTTATCTTAATCCCAGTATTGATTCAGTAGTGAGTAATGGAGCCCAGCACAGCGGCCACACAGACCTTCAGCTGCGGGCGCCGGAGTTCCCGTCTGGCCGGAGATCCCAGGGCTGTACCTGACCCCCCCCCCCGCCCCAACCCCTGGGAGCACAGCTACTGCTCTCGGCTTCCTTTGAAGTCAGCAAGAGTGCTGTGTAGCTACACCACCCCCCCCCAGTCTACCATCTGCTCTGACTGCCGGACAAAGGGCCAGGTGTTTGGAGGAACAGGGGCTGCAACACCTGAGCACACGCTTCCCTGAGCTTCCCTGCTCCGCATTCCCCACACGGGGAGCTCCAGGCGAGCACCCGGCGGCCGACGCAGCTCTGCTTCAGCTCTTCGCTTTATACCTCTCCGCACGTGTCCTAGCAGACGTGTCCACTCGAATGTTTATGCCGCATTTGACGTTACTGTGTGCCTCCGCGCTCGAACGTCTGCTGCACTCCAAATTTGTGTCCGTGCAGCTCTGGACACACTGTGCATGATCGATTCACTAGAGCCCACTTTAAATACCAACATGGATGCTTTTGGCAAGCGTTGGGATAGTTTGCTAACCCTATAGGCTATTAACATGTTAATAGAACAGTTACATACATGTAAACACGTGTGTGAGTGCAGACATGTCCGGATTTGAAAATCAGTCAGGTCAACCAGCTGACCAAAGTTGCCAACCCTGTGAGCTGGTTCTCTGAATTTGTAAAACAGAGAAATGAACACAAACCTCACTCCTGAGGTACATAAGCAGGGAATATCAGAATAATAATTTACATTATTAATAAAAATACAAATACGACATTGTGTGCATGTGCAAAGTATACAGCTTGACCGGAGAACTACGACCGTTTCCATATAGGCGTATGAATGGATACGTGATGTTGCGCTTCTGCAAAGCAGTATGAACCAGCCTTAAATAATCCCCCACTGGCCAGTAACCTGCAGCAATGAGCTCAAGACAACAAGCAAAGTCAAACAAGATCCTCGCATCCGCGCTTTTAACCCCATCCAGGACGTGACTTTTTTGCTACAGACTAATGATATCTTAATCAGGCCTGGCTGAGATCACATTCTCAGCAACTGCTGATTAGAATTAACAACCTTGCTTGGTTAAGAGGAAAGATAACGGCAATTTAGAAAGAGGCATTTTTTCTTCCTCGCAATTATTCCTTATTGCAGTTTTGTTTAACGTCACTGGAAAATTAACGCAAAATTGAACGTAATTATGATACTCGGTGAAACGTGATTTAATGGAGCAAGTCATACAGCCAACGGCTCAATCAAAACTGATTAATTAATAAGCCGGCTGAACTGAAATGAGCAGACGGGCCTGTGAGGGAACTTTCAAAGAAATCAGTTCACTCCAGAAGCACCAGGTCTGACTCAAAAGCTAACTGTGATGAAGGAACTGGGAGAAGGAATAAAGCAGACCCCGACGTCCCTCAACAGACCAGGATTCCTCGATACAGACAAAAACCAAGATGTGTAATTCCAAGCCAGGGCTCAACCACCAACCGATTAACAACATAAAAGGTCAAGATGAAGACACTAATGAAACCGTCAAAAAGCAGGACTCAGTTCAGCCAATTCCCGGTCACATCCCACTCTGTCAGACTATTAACCCACGATTGCCACACTGTAAGATGATGGGTCCCGAGTGAAGGAAGATCTGTGCGATAACAGCCTGGGTTAATCATAAACCCAAAAGAAACGACATGGTGCATGCAGGTTGATGGGGTACGATCCAATTCAAAAGAGAAGAGCCGTCGGTGTGACACAGCAAAGCCTGTCCTGCGGATTCAGGTGAAACGCTACCTTCATATCGACATACAGATGCGAACAGATGTGCTGGTTCAGTTCCAGCACACCGCGATGCTGCCGGTTTCCACAGAGTGTCCATGCCGTGGGCTGCGAGGAGGGTTCGAGGGGCGGGTGTCGAAGTGTGTCGGTGGGAAGGGGTTCATCAAGCCCACACGGCCATGACACGTGGAGGAAGCAGAGCCTGCGGGACACCGGGACGAGCACACAGGTACGCACCCCCTCCCCCAAAAAAAACAACAGAACCAGCCACCATGGACAAAGATCGGGAAACAGGAGAGCAGCTGAGGGGCTGAGCGTGGAGTGAGAGGAAAGGCTGAGGAAGAGAGGAACCAGAGAGACTGGGACTGAGGGAAATCTATGGCTGCTCAACCTCCCCCCCAACCCAAGCAGAGCACTGCAGCACAACCCCTCAAACCAACAGCATAATATTTACCCAGCTCATAAACAGGCCTTGAGCCCCTCCCTTACCCAGTTCAAACACTTCATCAGCCTGACAAGTCAAACAAGCCCTGCCAAAGACACATGGGCGAATGAGCATATGCACGCACGCGCACACACACTGGACTGGGGGGGGGGGGGGGGCAAGGCTAATGATCGAAACCACTCTCTCGTTCTGTCGTGGGGAGAGAGGACCCTGGGGGAGGGGAATAACAGCCCTACTGTTTGAGAGAAGGGAAACTCCTCCATCCGGACCGGGAGGGGGAGAGAAGAGATGGATAGAGAGAGAAACTGCTCGCCCGCTCCCTGGGCCGGCTCAGGCTGACGCAGCCCTCGGTCCCTCCGCAGAGGCGACGGCCTGTCCTGCACGGTTACTCACTTACCTGCGATGCTACTTGGAACCCGAGTCTGCATTTGTGAGGGCAGTGCAGTTAAGGCTGGGAGGTTCCCTTTGCTGAAGGTTCAGAAGCACGCGAACAGGCATGGCAACTGTTTTAATGCTTACTGGTGAAATTCGGGCTCCGTGCTGAAAATGCACCTACAGTCCTTCTGCAATGTCAGCCTAAAGACTGAGGACTTCACACGTGCAGCTCCTCAGCCAATGTGCCACCTACAGGGCATTTAAGTGTGTGCAGGGCAGCTAGCCCCTATACTTTGGAGGTGAAGGTATACATAAATACGGCACACACACTCGTAGATTTTCATGACTGAAAAACATGCACACAACTTTTTGTGAATACACAGCAGACTGATTGATTTATTTACTTTGAAAACCCTATAACCCATCGGGCTACAGTAACGTAGCACCGGAGATGCTTGGTAGCTGAAATATGCTGTTTTCACTCAGTTTGTTTGTACGTCTAACGCATGTTGACTCAGCATTATCAAAATGAAACTCCTTCCATCTCTGAAGTTCACTGAACACAGAGACACACACACACCTCAGCCTGGGTGATGTACACACAAACACACACACACACCTCAGCCTGGGTGAGCTTGCCCTCTGTGTTGCAGAGTCAGTCCCTATGCAGATCAGGTTCTGCTGACCTCATGCCTTCCCCACGCTGCTCTAAACCCCGAATCTGATGCCCCCCCCCCCCAGGACTCATCGCCCCCTAATTGCTAGTACACACACAGACAAAAAAACACAGCAGATACCTGCACATCTCAGAGAATGCAAACATACACAGACATACATACACTCATTTAAGGGGGCCCACCACAAGCCCCCCACTTGCACACTTGAGCTGTAACCATGGAAACCCTCCTCTCGGGATGATGTCACTCTGACATTGCATCACCAACTCCAAATTAGGTCGTGATTTCTGGGATGCTCAAAATGACCAAGAGCGAACAGTTAAGTGCAGAAAGTGGGATACCCAGGCATGGAGGTTTTCGGTTCGACTGGGATGGACCACGATAAAAGTTCGAGGGCAACTATTAATAGAAGCGTCCAGTCTCATAGAGAGCGACTTAAGCGCAGCCGTTGTGCTGCATTTTTCGAGTCCTACACGAGATGCATCGCTAGAAGGGCAGAGGAGAGGCTGGTGGAGGAGGACAGATACAGCCAGGGCTGATACGTGCGGATTAAATAGAAATCACGGCACTCTAATTCACTCTGACTGCGTCCTCGTTAACGGGTCATATTAAAGCCGAATATCAGATTAGCGATGACTAAATTGAAACGAAGTAGCTAGAAACGACACGGATGTATATTAGCATAAGGAAGCGAAAGGAGCTTCTGGACAGCACCGACCCACCGGTAAAGCACGCCGGACCCCCTCGGCGCATCAACAAGTGTCCATCATACGACGAGTCAGGCTCGGCATTAATAACCAGAGCCGACAGTACGCCAGAAAACGCTGCATTTATTTAAAAGTTCACATGCATTACTGCCAGCGAGCTCCGGGACGCAGATGGGGGGACTTTCACAATGGGCCTGTGTCAGGGCTGCCAAGGACCGGCACGGCCAGCGCTACCAGGGCGCCCGACACAGCTATGTGTAATCGGGGAAGACTGGGGGGGCATGTTTACCTTATTTCCAGGAAATAAATACACCGAACGGCACACGCTCGGGAAAACCACCTACACCGAACACCAACACTGCACAAAATCTCCCCAACAACGCTAAATTCCCCCCCTCCCCATACACACCCACCAGCAGGTAACTGGCGGCATCGCCTGGGATACAGTGGACGGTGTCGGCATTGCCTTGGCCGGTAGGCGAGGACGCTGTAAACACACGCGATCACTGGACGTGTGTCCGCGCACCCAGGTGTCTTCGGCTCTCACTGCCCCCAGTGAACAGACATGGCACTGGGGGGGGGGCGTCCCGGTGCACAGATATAACCGATCGCCGCGCAGATATGCCACACTGCCCGGCCAAATCGCTTTATCCAAGCGCGAGAATAACTAACTTAGACTCAAGTTAACCCCCCGCCCCCCTTTTCCTTCTGCTTTTCTCCATCGCCCTCGGGTGGAGAAACGCTTCGTGCAGCCGAGGCGAAAAGCGGCCAGAGGCGGACAGAGTGGAAAACCGCCAGAAATCACATCCCGACCCAGGCAAATAAAAAAGGCAAAAAAACAACAAACGACAAAAGAAACGTTGAAGTACACGGATAAACCTTTCGGACATGCCGCTATGTGGCCGGCGCCTGCGAAAGGCGTCCGTAACCGTGTGACGAGCGTTTCGAGCGCGCACTCACTTGGCCTCGCTGGCTGCGCCGGTTCCGCCTGGTTCGCCTGCAGTTCGCCGAACCTCGCGCGGACAGACGGGCGGGACCTCGCACTGAGGACTGCGGTTCAGAGCCGAATTACAGCCAGCAGACCCGATCAATCGATGAGCCTCGCTCGGCCTGACGCGTGCGTGCGGACAACAACCAGACCAGAGTAAAGGAGCCGAGAGCGAAACGCAGCCGCAGCTCTCTGAACGGACTTCTGGCGTTTGCTCCTCTTACATTTATGCTGTACACGAACTGCCTAATCGCATCATTTGTCTGGGAACTAAAACCTAGGACTCTTTGTGAAAATAACTGATCACCAACACGTCCGAGTTGTACAAACTGTTGTTAATTATTATTATGAATATATCGGAAAAACACATAAAACCAAAATACAGCCTGTGGAGTAGTTTTAGGTGATCGTTAAATCCAGACACGCAGCACACAATCGTTTATTTCAAGATCACCAACAGAGATTTATTCTTAACACAATCGTATGAAAAAATCTGTATTTGTGCCAAAATTGTGCTCGCGTTCTGTTGAGCTCAAAACAATGTAATAATACTATAAATTCAATTTAAATCCCACACGCATATACCCCAAATCATTCAATAATATATTTTCTAAAAGACCGAGGCACATAAAATTTGAAATTTTATTAATAACTTTAATAAACAAGAATGGTCCATTTTCTGGTCAGTCAATAAATTTAATTGAGGTTATTAATGCAATGGCGCCATCTGGTGGACGGCTCACTATGCGCCCATCACCCTTTCACCATGCCGCTTCGTGGGACAGAGTTGGGCTGGTAAAACAATTCGGACCTGAGCTCAGGCTAATCCGTTTGCAAATTCACCAAGTGGACATAGAGCCCACCAGCGATATCTTTCCAGTTTTTTCAAAAATACATACACATTTACATACATACAAGTTTATACATGATTAGGTAAATATACAGAAGTCTTGAGAAGGCTGCATTTGTGATTCTTTGCGCCAGAGCTGCATTGTACTGTAGTCACTCAAATCGAACAGTGAAGCATCAGTTCCAAATCAAATACATTTTTCAGATAAAAAAAAAAACTCATTACAGTCAATCAAATCAAAAAACGTGTGTCCATGGCTTTGCGACCCCCCAAAAAACGCTTTCATATGAAGGAAGACGAACAAAAGTCATGAGGAAAACAAAACAAGCAGTGTTGGAGGCGTGCTGTGGACATCACGGTCCTAGGCTTGTCCATGTGAGGGGTCCAGCGCAGGCTGGGCACAGCCTGATCAGCAGCGAGCGGGGAGGGGGTGGAAGTGACCTGGAGCCGGAGGGGGAGTTGGCCCGGAGTCAGGGTCTGCCAGGGCAGCCAGTCTTATGTGGTTCTCCCCTGTCTGCCTCCCTCCTGAGTCCAGTGCTGGGGGGAGGGCTGTGAGGGGCAGCGATGCGGGCGGCTGTCAGAGCTCGTCCTTCGCCATCTGCTGGAATGCCTCCAGATCCTCCTTCCAGTCCGCTAGGAGGGCCTCCATCGACTGGGCGGAGTCTCCGTCTGCCTCCACCATGTCCTCGGCCCCGGCCTCCCGCTTCGTCTCGTCCACCTCCGGCTCGGCCTGCTCCTCCATGCTCCGCGAGGGCTTCTGCTCTTCCGGAGATGAGGAGGGACTGGTGGAAGCTTGCAGCTCCTCCTCGGGGGAGCAGTCCTCCTCCCTTTCTGCTGCGAGCGGGAGAGAAGTGCGTGTAATGAGGCGGGCAGCCGGACCCCTCACCGCTAACATAAGGGCTGGGATGCCACAAAGCAGAGACCTGCCGGATCCGTCACGCAGACCCCGAATGTGCCCCCCCCCGACTGCCCTGTGACCCCTGCAGGCAACTCTGCTCCATGTGACACTCCGAGTCGGCAGTTACTCCAGGCCATTACTTTATAATCAGCTGCTTGATTCTACTTTGCACCGTCCGCTCACATGCAGCGTGATGCTAACCGGGAGGCGGGGTCACGTGACGAAGCCGGAACGAAATGGACCCCCCCCCCCACCTCCCCGGCATGCGCCGGACTGACTCAGAAGGACGTCACATGTCGGGGGCCTGCTTTTTATTTATAAATTATAATAAATGCTCAGAAAAATACAGGTGACAGGGAAGAGAGAAAAAGGAGGGGAAAATGAGGAGAGAAAAGAAGATACTCACTGCTCTCCAGGAGGGAGCTGGGAAGGGGGCAGCCCTTAAATATGGCGTCTGGTGGTCAGAGGGGTGAAATGAAAGAACAGATGAGGTTACACTATCGGCCGGAAGGTAGTCAGCGTGAGGGCTCTGTGCATGCCCTCCTCCATGCCGGTAACTCCCCCAGTAAGCCGGTAACTGCCCCCATCCACGCCCTCCTGCCCTCTTACCTCGGTCCCTGGCCTTGTCGCTCAGCAGCACCTCCAGTTCCTTGTACTCCCGCAGCGCCTCCTGCAGGATGCTTCCCTCTTTGTGGAAGAGGAAGAGGAGGGGCAGGGTGATGTCATCGGTGCTGCGCCCATCCCCAGCCATCTGGAAGAGGGGCGCCGTGTCGCTGCTGCTGCCCTCGTTGTCGTCTGTCGTCGTCAGCGGGACGGAGAGAGTGCATTAGAGGTCACAAAGCGAATAACAGCAATATGAATCATTTTAGCCGCTGAGTGTCCTCACCGATGACGATCCCTCCGATAGCCCCCGCCTTCTGTATGTGCCGGGCCTTCTCTGCAAACATGCACTGCCCACGCTGCAGCAGTGCTATACGGCCCTCCACCAGGGCGGCGTTAGTGAGCTCCGTGCAACCGCTGTACGGCTCGGCCACAGCCACAAAGCCGCGAACCTAATGGGGGAAGAAAGAGTGACAAGAGGATGTACCACTCCGAATTCGAGTGGTGGGGTGGGGCAGGTACTCTGAAAGGCTGTGATGGAGCTCACCCCCGTGCTGCTCTTGGACAGGTCCATCCCAAATTGTGCCGGGCCGGCGGTCAGCACCACTCTGCCGAAGAAGGGGTGGGAGACGATCTGCACAGCGCGGGGTGGCAGCTGCTCTTTCTGCTGTTGGCTAGACAGCTCCATCATTTCCTGCATGAAGCGCAGGCCATCCTCAGCAGCCACAGCACTGACTGCCTGTGGGAGAGACGCACATTTCAGGCATCTTGGCCTTCACATTACCACTGAGGAGCTTGTACGCTGGATCAGTGCTTAACACGGGTCAGAGTGAGTATGGTGGGTCAGTGTCTGATGTGGGTCAGGGTGCGTAATGCGGGGCAGTGCCTAACACGGGTCAGGGTGCATACGCTGGGTCAGTGCATAACACGGGTCAGAGTGCGTATGGTGGGTCAGTGTCTGACGTGGGTCAGGGTGCGTAGCGCGGGTCAGTGCCTGATGCGGGTGAGGGTGCGTGACGCAGGTGAGGGTGCGTAGCGCGGGTGAGGGTGCGTAGCGCGGGTGAGGGTGCGTACGCTGGGTCAGTGCTTAACACGAATCAGAGTGCATATGGTGGGTCAGTGTCTGGCGTGGGTCAGGGTGCGTAGCGCGGGTCAGTCACCTGAGTGGCATGTTGCACAAGCTGCACCCTCCCGTCCTTCAGGTGGATCAGACTCACTCCCATACGACGTAACAGCTCCAGATGCTCGGGGTTATTGGCCATAAAGTCCCGAGCACGCAGGGGGGGGCGACCCAGGCCTGGTTCGCTATGATGTGGGGGGAGGGAGACCAGCATCACTCTCAGCCTGGCCACCTGCCCTGCTGTGCTAAACATTCTCTTCGTCTCACATACCTGCGTGAGGCGGGGCGGGGACAGCTCTTGTCCACGGCACTCCTGATTGGCTCCCGCAGGCTGCGGGGGAAGGCGGGGTCAGGGAACAGCAGGCGGGTGTTGGGGCAAGACCAGTCAAAGTTGGAATCGTCGAGCTCTTCCCAGGACTGGAAATACACGACACATTGCAGTTGGCAGCAAGTTAAAGACACGGCCTACAGGAGGTGTCACAGGAGCAGAGAATACCGTGGTGTTGGCGACAGTGAGGGAGTGTGAGCGCTGGGCGGTGGACAGCGACAGGGGCAGCAGGTGAGCCTCTGTGGTAAAGACGTAGTCCTCCACATCGAAGGGCAGGTCCTCCGGGTCAGCGAAAAGGAGGAAGAGGTACTTAAACATCTCCGCTAGGAAGAAGGAATCCATGCTGCCAGGGAGAGAGCGAGGAAAGGACTGAGGACAGGCAGGGGTGCAGAGGAGCAATCGCCCCCATAGCCACAGCCCTTGGGCCTCACCGATCCTCATGGCTCCCAGTCCGGACGTCCTTCATGGCTGCGAAGCCGCAGGGCACGCGGGCGAAGCGGTTCAGGTTCTCCAGCACGGTGCGGCCCACCTCCAGGTAGTACGGGTCCCGGGTGGCCTGGGGGGTGTCACATAAAGGCTCCCGTCACTTATACAGTCCCCTCCTCCACATGCGTACAGCAGCTGGCATGCGTACGGCCACACTCACCTTAAACAGGAAGTAGGTGCTCTCCGCAAACTCTGGCCGCAGCGGGTGCTGGGCCCAGTGTACCCGGAAATCTGTGGTGAAAGCCTGAGGGGGTAGAGGGAGCGGGACAGGCAGTGAGGGAGGGGCCGCCGATGCAGGAAGAGACAGGGCAGGGAGAGAAGTCAGAGGTAACCTCAGGCAGGAAGTTGTGCTTCTTGGTGACTTGATACAGCATCTCATGGGTCTCTATCGCTGGACGAATATCACCCTTCAACACCTGAGAGGCAAGAGGAAAAGCTGTTCATTCTCCGCTGGAGATCACGGATCGTGCAACTCGCAGCAATACGTGGCCTCCCCGGGCGCGACCATGGACTGAAAGCCCACCTGGAGCCCCGGGAAGAAGGCCAGCAGCGAGTCCATCCAGGTGCGAGCGGGGAGCAGAGGTTTGTGGATGTGCACGTCCAGCAAGAGGGGCGGTTGGCTGATGTACTTCATGATGGATGCGTAGTGCTGGTACAGCCAAAAGACAGGGGGTCAGTATGGCAGGGCGCGGCTGTGTCACATACTACACTAAAACTACACTAAAACTACACTAAAACTACACTGCCAAATCCAATGCCAAATACGCCACTGCGAGCATTTGGCAATTATACTGCCAAAGCACTAGGTGATGCATAGTTTTGGATGTTGCATTCATTGTCTTCCCACCCTGTGACATATTCAATTGTTGAATCACACAGTTGAACCAGAAACACAAACATTTAACAAAGTACCCATTTATCAAGTCCTGGTTACATTTACGCTGCTCCAAACTTCCCGTAGACAAATTTGGAAAAATGTCGAGCAGCTACAAAGTCACTTCCCTCCTCAAGTTGCTGCCTATACTGCTTCTTACAAGTCTTGTAAAAAAGGAATAAACTCAGTGAAGGGAAGTGAAATTGCCGCCGTCTTCCTGAGTGTTTCGTAGTCCTGTTACTACAATGCCTAGGGTGGGTTATTTAATGCTAGATATAAATAACGCCTGGGATGCACGCTTTCTTCGCTCTCATGAAAAATTAATCCTACCAAGCAGACCGATCACAGTTCTTTGCAGTCTGCATCACGACGACGTTCAGTTGCGTTTCTGGGGAGGTGCGTGTCAGGCTGCGACGCAGCTCATACTGCTACAGCGTACTTATGGCATTGATTTGATGCAGAAGTATATCAGCCTTTATCGGTTATGAGCATTTCGATGATTATAAAAATAAGATTACAATAGAGATTTGTGTGGAAAGGGATCCATCAACTCATGTCCGAGTCACGCTTCGAACATAAGGACATACGTCAATTGGGATGCATCTCAATTAGAACTGAAATATACTACATAATATAAGATACAATTTCATACACATTTCAATAAAAGTTTGTGGAGGCAGCACAATCAGTTTGTTTTGGACCCTGCCACGCGTTCACCACGTCTGCTCCCAACGTTATGGGGACATAAGTAAGATGGGACATGTTTGATGGGACGTATGTCAAGGGATGACTGTGTCATGGAAAGATCATGAAATTGAGTCAGCGAAATCAGCGTGGAGGGCTGTGTCCTTAAACCCAGACACGAGGACGCTGTAAAGAGCAGAGGAGGGCCAGGCTGGGGGGCGGAGGCGGACGGAGGCTCACGATGTTGAAACGCTGCAGGAAGAGGTCGTCCCCCAGGAGGATGTAGGCCTTCAGCAGGTACTCATAGTAGGAGTCGACGCCGGCCCCCACGCCGCTGTCTGCAGAGGAGCAGCGGTGATCAGCTCCACCTCGGCTCACGCCAACGCCCAGCGCAAACACCCACCGCTCTGTTTTCTTAACAGCCGCTTCTTAAGTACACAAGCAACACATCACGCCCGGCCATCTGCACCTTAAATCCTCATCTGCCCCCCTCACCTCGGCGCACCCACTCTCCAGAGTGGATGTTGATGGTGGTTCCCACTAAGTTGCTGTTCCTCTGCCTCTTCTCCCACAGGAAGTCCAGAGCTCGTCTCGCATGAGTCTGGAGGAAGACCACAGTGGATGGACGCCCCATAAATACAGACTGACCAAAATGGCCACAGGACAGGAGCTTTGCCACATACAAAATAGTGCATGTTACCATAACTAGGACATTATGGGGGTGTTTGGTACTTAACTCGCACCTCAAATATGGGGTCCCCAGTGAAACGGCTCAGGGCTGCGAATTCCAGGATGATAGTGCCGGCACAGGCAGTACAGGTGTCCGTCTCGGTGCCCGTTCGAGTTTCAGGACCCCTCACACCATGCCGTAGATTCACCTACAGAAGGCAGACAGTGTTCACTTATCAAAATGGTAATTTTTTTCCCCCCCTAGACAAAATATGAGATGACCATCATGCTTTGGATCGGGCATAGCCATGTGACACATTAATTTGGGGGGCGCGGGGGGGGGGGGCGGGGGTGGGGGGGGGGGGGGGGGGGGGGGGGGGGGGGGGGGGGGGGGGGGGGG
>JAODJX010000035.1:3898505-3915972 GCA_026776945.1 Isichthys henryi | reverse complement strand
GGTCGCCTGCCGCTCCGCCGTGGCCGCGGCGGGCGGCGCGGCGGGCCCCCGCCCCCCGGCCCCCGCCCCCGCCCCGCCGCCCCCCCCGCCCCCCCCCCCCCCGGGCCCCTAATGTGATCCAGATGTAGAAACCTGACACTTCGGAGGGCGGCAAACGGGGAGAAACCCTCAAGGAGAATGAAAGAGACTGTAGATGAATGTGGGGGAGAAGAAGCCCAGCTCTGTGCGCGTTATAATTCTGCTGAAGAGGGGGTTGCGTTTGAACAGCAGCACGAATTGTACTGTTCAGCGCAGCGGGTTTTTCATGCGGCGGGGCCACACCCTGCCCCCCGGGCGCCTTCTGGAAAACCATGTTACGGCAGCCCTGCTTTTTCCGCATGGCGAGATTGTGGCGGACACCACTTCAAATGCCGTTCGCTCAAGACTCGTGAAATTCTGGGACAGGTTTCTTTCCCCCCTCCTTTTTGCGTGTTTGTTTACTTTTCTAGCAAGAGTTTCCAGTTCCGTTTTAGATATGGCTGGCTGCCTGCTTCAGATGCCGTGAGATCACACTCCTCCCATGCCAGTCAAAGCAGTTGCCAACTTGCGAAAGGGGCCTGGTGCCCGCTGGAGGTGCCTGTTGCTGGTGGCTGCCAACATGAGGCTGTCCCTGTGTCCTCCCTCCCCAGCAGAACACAAAGCACATCGCTCATTATAATTGTCTGTATGGGCGTTTCAGGTCACAGCTGGCTGATGAAAAGGCTCAAATGGCAGTACCCGGAATGCACAAGTAATAAGAGCATTTGTGCTCTAGAGAGCCCCACAGTCGATTGCTTTTGGAATTAGTTGGGCAATAACTCACTTTGAGTGAAGTTTTTCCTTTTCTAAATTGGGTAGTTTTGTCCTTTTGTGAGGGGAAAGGCTGGTAAGCCTAATAACAAGCACATTGCCCATGCCCTGCAGGGGCTGAAATGGAAAAATCCCAGATTAACCAAATTAGGGTGAAGGTCTTCCGAGCAGTCTGCTGTGGCTTTCTGTTAACAGCAAGGTTAGAGAGAACAGTCATTGACTGCTTTTCGACCAAAGATGTGGTGCTTAGGGTAGTAAATACGTTAAGTTCAGCACCCTATTATTTTATTCCCTGAACGGGGAATACATACGGTTATGGGACTGGTGTATTGTAGACATCCTCAATGCAATAACTCGACTCAAAAAGTATTTGATGGATCTTTTTAAAAATTATTACATATTGAGACATATTGCCCCCAAAATTGAAGTAGTTTCGGACACTTGATTCCGTTAGTGTTGTTTTCCAAACTTAGCAGATGCATTGTAAGGGTGAAGGTTTGGATCTGATAACATTTTTAGACAAATTGCACTAAAATTGAAGCAGTGCTGCTTAGTGATAGCAAAAGGAAGGGTGACTGCAGAAAATACTTAAACCTCGTGAACAGGATAAGTTTCTTTGTTCTTTTTACTTTGTTTAATCTTTGATGGACCTTAATACCCCCCTTCATAAAAATATTATGTATGAAAATCTATACCTGATGCACCTGAGACAAATTGCCAGAAGGGTCTGTAAAAGTAAATGGTACTTTCTTAGTTATACCATTGATGTGTCCGTTGCGATTCTTACTGTTATGTCATGGAAAATGTTGGTCAAAGTGCAAATGGAAAACTAACAGACACAAAGAATTAAAGTTAACCACTGATTGGTGGTGAAAGATTTAGCAAATTGGCACGCAAGTGGAAGGTGCCGTAAATGTATAGGTGTGCTTGCAGAATTCCGCGTCAGGAGTAGGACTCTTGCTTTGCTTTTTACATTTTTGGTTGATCCATCTAGTAATTCTGGAAATTTTAGAGGGGGGGGAGATTGTGGGAGGAGTAGGGATTAGATGGGTGGGGGAAGGGGGCACGGGGAGACGGGGCTGTCTGGAGAATACATTGTTTTCATTCCGACGGCATCTTTTCTAGTTGGTAATACTGTCACCCTAGGGCCATACAGCTCTTCAACGTCACATGGAAGGGGAGGAGTGTGATGGACTTAAGTGTTTAGGCCTGTATAGCACACTGCCCTCCTGTTATTTTTCTTTGTATTGTTGCAGTATGTCTGTGTGCCTGTGTGTGTATATTGTGTATGAGCTACTGGACACCTAAATTTCCTTCTGGATAATTAAAGTATCTCTGTCTGGCTGTGTGTCTGATAAATTAGTTCTTCTAAAATAGTGTTGTTATGTTTAAGCTATATTTCGATTCCACGGCTGCCTTTGAGTGCTGTCAGCTATGGGTTTGCTATAAAACAACTACAGCAGTTATGGTCGGCCATTTCAGCCGCCTTTAATAGGGTGTCAGTGCCTGGGTTCTGGGCAGAAACCTTCTTGAATGGGTTTGGACTGGTCCTGAAACTTTCCAGAGATTGCATCTTGCTCTCACCGTTATGCAAAGTCTACTGTCTTCCATTTAAGATAAAACGATGAAATGCTCAAATAAACCGTGAGTCAGTTTTGCCTGGTGCAGGTACTTGATACTTTGATTTATGGTTATATGATTCTTATTATGTGTCATACCTTTGAATGTCAGAAGCCAACCTCATTCACCCAACGCCTCCATTTTCTCTAAGCATCATATGTGGATGTTTATCAAATTGACCTCCAGATGCACTCTGTTTTCATTCATATTCACACTGTGCCGGACACACTTTTAAGACCTTATTCTAAGTTGATAATATGGAGACAGACAAAACGTGTAGTTTGTAAACCACAATGATTTCAAGACTCCTGATTTACAAGACAAATCACGTAGTGTGAACAGTACAGCAGCCTGACGACATTAAGAGTTATGTGTAGCATTAGTAAATGGGCATTCAGGTAGGTTTTTCAAGGTTTCACTCTTTGGTTTGCTGAACCAAAATGTGCATTAATTTGCCAGGCATTACCCCCCAAGCTAGTACATTGGGGGTGTTCAGTCTGGTGTGGTGATGGAGCAGGTTATGTTGCATTCTGCTCGCGACGATGCACCATGGTTAGAGTGACACAGGCCCTGGAAACGGTAGCACTTGGAGAGAGTAAGGGGCACCAGACGTGAAACAAGCTCATTTAAGGTCACGACTGCGCTGGCCGCTTCGTGATGTCTGCTCTGCCTTCGGGCAGAGTGCAGGGCAAGCACACGTGCAGCGCAGACGCGGCAGAAAGTGTCAGCACTCTCGCTCACCATTTAGCAGGTGGGTAACCCGAGCCCCCCCACGGGAGCTGCGAAATGCAGGCTGCGGGCGGGCCGGCCAGTGTTGGCACCTCTGCACAGCAGTCTGCGCAGACACACGCTGCTCTGGGACCGCGGGACGCAGCCTGTGGGCAGGATCTGGGCGTAACGCTTTGTCATACAGTATTGTCTGACCCGAGTGAGAGTGGTGAAAGGCAGACGTCTGGCCACACAGGCAGCGCCGTGTGCTAATACGCCCGACAGTCACTGATGACAGGCGCTCTCTCTCTCTCTCTCTCTCTCTCTCTCTCTCTTCTTCAGCAATGATGTGATGTGGATCTTGTAATGCAGCTACATAAGTCACATTGTCTCTTGCCCTCAGCAAGCCCGGGAATTTTGTGACTCTGTGTGGCCCTGCCACATCCTGTGCAGCTCTATACACATGCACACATTGCTTCTCCTGCTTCTGTGTACATATATATATGTGTGTGTGTGTGTGTGAGCGAGTGGGTCCATATGTTTGGCCTATATTTAAATCCATGCCACTCTTCTCGTGAACTTTCCTCTCATTTTTCACAACTCACTTCAGAATTTTCAAATAAAACAAGTATGACTAATCTCTCACTCCCTCCTCAGAAGGGCGTAATTGTAATACGGTGACTGTTTCCAACATTGCACAACAAACCTGTCCAGCTGTTCTTGTTGTACTACTGAGATGTTATGGAATAATGTGAGATGGTGTCTGATTCTGTATTGACTCGCTGTTCCTGCATACGGTGAAGCCCTGCTGCTCTTTTGTGCAGATGTACTTCAGGCTTCATTGGGGAGTACTGTCATCACAAGGACCCCTGTCACCCTGGTTACTGCTTCAATGGGGGCAACTGCATTGCCAACTTGTCCGGGGTGCCTGCCAGCCCCTCCTGTACCTGCCCCCTGGGCTTTACTGGTCAAACTTGCCAGACTCCCCAAAACTCTGCCTGCTACCCCAAGAACCCCTGTGCCAACAGTGGTATATGCACCCTGCTCTCCCTGGACAAGCATGAATGTCGCTGTGCTTCTGGATGGACAGGTCAGCCACTCCCAACAGCCTCTCCGGTCTCCAACAGTCTCACATTTGCTTGCAGCTTTTGGACCAGATGCTTTTTTCTGACTCTGTCTTTAAGATATGTCACTGTGTCCATCTCTCTCAGGCCCCCGATGCACCCGCGAGGACAGCTGTGTCTCCAATCCCTGTGCCAACGGGGGCATCTGTAGCCCCCTGTCCGGGGGCAGGTATACCTGCAGTTGCCCCAAGGGGTATCAAGGTCGTCGCTGTCTGAATGACACCAACGAGTGTGCACTTACCCCGGGCCTATGTTCCAACCGCGGGGAGTGTGTGAACACGCTGGGTTCGTACCATTGCGTGTGCCCCGTGGGTTACACTGGCCGCCACTGCGAGACGCCATACGTGCCCTGCTCACCATCGCCTTGTGTTAACGGGGGCACCTGCCGGCAGACGTCTGACACCAGCTACTGGTGCCACTGCCTACCAGGTGAGCACGGACCCGCATCGAACCTCCCACTGCACCAGGCAGGAAGCTGAAACGTGACGCTGCCTGTATCACTCATTTGATTTTAAATGTTGCGTCTTATGATGCTCGATCGTGTTTCCAACGCAGAAGCAGAGGAAATAAGTCTGTGTTTATTGTATACGGCCCTCTGTGAGCGTGTTTAGGTTTTCAGTGTCATGTGGCCCTCCCTACTTAGGCTTCAACGGGACCAACTGCGAGATTAACATCGATGACTGCCCTGAGCACCGCTGCCAGAACGGGGGCACCTGCATGGACGGCGTCAACACTTACAACTGCCAGTGTCCCCCCGAATGGACAGGTTAGTGCGCCACGGGCCTCGCGCCACGGGCCTTGCAGCTGGGTCCGACGCCGGTGCCAATGCCCTCCTGCTCACCGCCCCCCGCAGGTCAGTTCTGCACCGAGGATGTGGACGAGTGCCGCCTGCAGCCCAACGCCTGCCAGAATGGTGGCACATGCAGCAACATGCAGGGGGGCTACAGCTGCGTGTGCGTCAATGGTTGGAGCGGCCTGGACTGCGCCGAGAACATTGACGACTGTGCCACAGCCGCCTGCACCAACGGTTCCAGCTGCATCGACCGTGTCGCTTCCTTCATATGCGTCTGCCCCTACGGGAAGACAGGTGAGGGGATGCGGGGTTTGCCCTCAGACTGGGCTGAACATGACCGCAGCATCGCAACTAGCATGACTCTAGGGGGGCTACAGTGTGGTATTGCAATGGAGCGACTACCTCACGGCTTCTGACCACCGGTGACCCCTGTATGACCTTGTCACAGGCTTGCTCTGCCACGTGAACGATGCCTGCATCAGTAACCCGTGCCGAGAGGGGGCGCAGTGCGACACCAACCCAATCAATGGCAATTTTAACTGCAACTGCCCTCCTGGTTACGTGGGCAGCACCTGCAGGAACGACGTCAACGAGTGTATCATGGGTAAGACCCAGCCTGTGCTAGATATGCGCCAAACATACTCGCCACAAGAAGGTTGCAAACAGCAGGGGCGGAGCTGCTGGCCCTCGCAGGAAATGCAAGAGTTTAATGACCTCTTTACTGCACTTTATTTTGTTACTGTTTCGTGATTGAGACTATTGCAGTGTTTTTCACTTGCTAAGATACATTTTGTAATACTGAAGTTACATTCTCAGAACTTCACACGGTCTACAATACCAACACGCAACTTGGGCAAACAGTTAACCTCGCCTTCAAAATTCATTACAGCCACCAAAACAGTAGCACTTATACTGTTCTTCTAGAAAGATATTATCACACACAGAAGACTGGCTTACCGAACACTGACAGCCGACAGCCTTACATAATATGGGTCATCTGGAAAGTAATTCTGATTTATTTATTTTTTTACAAACACTGCATTACAAGCCAGAACACTTCTTCATTCTATAAAATGTCCAGGAATGAGCAAACCATGTTAGTGTTTCAATGGCCTTTATTTCTTACTGTGGTGTAATTACAAAATATTCATTAGCAATTAAAAAAACACACACAAAAAAGCAATATTTCAGGAAATATCACATAAACAACACACACTGTATATATAATGTATGGTGCTGAGTGACATTGATAGTAATGTAGCAAACTGTAGTCATTCAGTTTTGAATGTATTTTTAACAGTTTTAATACCGGTATGTAGGCATGTGCAAAATGGCCCCTGACAAAGCTTTGATGGTGTTGCATTCTGAGTGAGAATGGAATCCCTGAATTTAATCACTGGATGCATTTCGTATGAAAGCAATGAGAAATGACTCTCAGTTTAGCCCACAAACTGATGTTATGGCAAGTTCGTGAAGAGTTCTGAGAAAATGTATTAACAGAATTAAGTATTGCAGAATGTATCTTAGCAGTTGGGGGGAAAAAACAGTGCAAGTGATGATATTGATCTCCTGTGCCCACACTCGGGCTGATAAAAATAGCCAGTTCCGGTTTTCCGCTGGTTAGCATAGCGGCTAAGTGCTCCATGGCTGAACCCTTCTCCGCACCTTCATCATCTTCCTGATGCTGTTTTGTATCCCCCGGCTGTCGTGTCCACTCGCTCCTGCCCTCCCTCGCTCCTTCCTTGACGTTCACCTCCAACCCTGCTCCTCCCCTCAGGCTCGAACCCCTGTGAGCATGGCGGGCAGTGCGTCAACACAGAGGGCTCCTTCATGTGTAACTGTGCACCGGGTTACACGGGACCGCGCTGCGAGCAGGACATCAACGAGTGTGCCTCCAGCCCCTGCCGCAACGACGCCACCTGCCTGGACCAAATCGGCGACTACAATTGCATCTGCATGCCAGGTAGCCCTTCGGTGCCGTGTGATCTCTGTCTGCTGCCTCCCACCGCATCTGCCAGCTGACCACCTCTCTCCGACCTGTCTTCTGTGCCCAGGATTCGAGGGAGTGCACTGCGAGACTGACATCAATGAGTGTGCCAGCTTCCCTTGCCTGAACAATGGCATTTGCCTGGACCAAGTCAACCACTTCGTCTGCCAGTGCCCTCCAGGTCTGCCTGCTTCCGTGTGTCTCGTGTTCTTAGGAGCCTAGAATCCCTTAAAACGTACCACTGACTTTATCTGCTTGCAGCCTGAGTAATCAGGCACACTTTATTAGTAAATGATGTATGTATGTGCCGTGTTATCTCAGCGCTGTCAGAGTAATCTGTGCTCTTATCTCTGGACGGCTCCGGTTGGCAGGGCTCTGTCCCTTTGGTCTGCTCTGAATATCTCTCCCCAAATGTTGTGCCGTAGCTGTGACGCCCAGAGCGTCATTAGAATACCTGCAGAGGATGGTAAAAGCGTGCTGCAGGTCGGGATGGATCCCGAATGTCCGCATGGAGCCTGGCTGCAAGCCAACGGTTCTCCGTATCAGGGCAGACTGATGTGAGAGGCCAGGGACACAGACAGAAAGTGCAGAATAGCCCGCATTGTATCCAGTGTGTCTGACACACTTCGACCAGACACATAACTGATCTTCCAGCTGCTTGCTTAATTTACCTTTTTTGCAAGCATATCGGAATGCTTCTTTTCACATATCCCATCTTGCTCTCTGTTGAGACACAGACACACACATGCGCGCGTAGTGAGCATATCCGAGCACATGGTCAGGTCAACGCCACCAAGCCTCCCATCAAATTATTTCTGGATGGCTGGAATCTCAGCTGAAGGATGGCTGCACGTGTGAGCAGCAGATGTACGATCTGCCCGTGATGCTTGATCAGAAGAGCTACCTTAAGTTCTTAGGCAAATGGCTAAGTGTTCGAGTTCAGTGTAATGGCAATTTTCAACCTGAAGGGGCTGCTGGTGTGAATGAGCGACAGCGAATGTGAGAATAATGTTTAGAAGCCAAAGACGATACACATTTAAACGTAAATAGCAATTTGGTGTCGGCCTTTTCCCAACTCGTTTCCACATTTAGATTCTCTACACATCCAGAAATTACTATTGTTGCCGGGGGTGGGGGGATGCAATTGAATAGCGGAGAAGAAAATGGCCCCCTCAGGGGGGAGAGCAGCCTTTCACCATGGATAGGAACACCACTGGCAGGGAAGTCCCCAACCTTCCGCCACCTAATTGGAGATGCGGGAACGCCCACTGAGACCCCGCCTGGTGCCAGATATCCTGATCTACTGTGAAAATAAATATCACTGAAAATCTTTGTATCTGGAAGACAAACAGTGAAAGGGCTCTGGCAGACTTGGCGAATAAGCGACTTCCCTGTTGCCTTCACAACACTTCAATAGCAGTGGAAAAATGAACACTCAGGTCATTTTTGATTACACAGAACAATATGCCTATCTGTAAGTAATAGGAAATGTTTTAACAATGACTCTGGCTGACCCCGCTAAGAACCTTGACTTTCACCCATTCTTGTTTGCTTTTTCTATTAAACTCTATAGTATTAGTCAAAGCAATTAATTTTCATTTGGCGGCCGCATTAAAGTAAACCTTAGCCAGTGGATAAGATGTCTTTTCTAATGCATGCTCGGTATATTTGAGCTGCGTACCCGTGTGAAAACCTTCTGAAGGTGCTGCAGTGCATTGTGGGAGGTCTTGCCGTTTAGGTCGCCCTCGCTTGGTTTTTGTTTGCTCAACCTGGCCTCCTCTGCTTAGGTTTCAGCGGAGACATGTGCCAGGTAGACAACGATGAGTGCGCCAGCACGCCCTGCCACAATGGCGCCAAGTGCATTGACCGGCCCAACGGATATGAGTGCGAATGCGCTGAAGGTACTGGCGCCAATAGCTGCCGCCTTTGTCCGGGCTTGTGTGCGATCGCGCCAGGCCTGACCCTTGAGCCCTCTCCCATCCCACCTGGCAGGTTTTACGGGCTCACTGTGCGAGGAGAACATAGACGACTGCAACCCCAAGCCCTGCCACCATGGCGAGTGTCGTGACGGCATCGCCACCTTCTCCTGCGACTGCTACCCGGGATACACCGGCCTCATCTGCAACACGCAAGTGCAGGAGTGCCAGAGCAACCCGTGTCAGAACCGGGGTCGCTGCATCGACCTGGTCAACAAGTACCAGTGCAACTGCCTGGCCGGAACCACTGGTGAGGAAGGCATGCGAGGGCACCAGCCTGGCTCTGTCGCAGATACAGTGTATCTGGGTGCAGGCAACATGTTTGTACAGACTATAAGTCTATTTCCTGGTCTGGCAAGTTTCCTCACCCTTCTTGGCTGCAGTAGACTGGGGCTTTATGCTTGGTAACCACTGACCTGGCCTGGCCTGCTGGCTAGTGAGAGCCAGAACTCATCAGTCAGGTTCAGGCCAGTGCAGTCAGTCCCCATGAGTCACACTCCGCCACCTAGTCTGAATCGTTATTTTTCTTCCCCCTGGGTAGTGCTGCCACCAAGTGGAAGGTTGAGGTAGTGCCCGATCTAAGCAGGGCCATCTCTCCCATCTGCATCCCCAGGTATAAACTGTGAGATCAATTTCGACGACTGTGCCAACGACCCGTGTGAGTACGGAGAGTGCCAGGACGGAATCAACGAATACAAGTGTGTGTGCAATCCAGGATACACAGGTACTCAGGCTCCCCCTCCTGGCCAGACTTACTCAATGCACCCATATTTACTAACACTGTAAATTCATACATATTTTACTCATGCTTGGCAGGCCTCTGTGCGCCTCCTTGTCTGGGGGGGGGGGGGAGGCAGATTTACTTCCTGGCACTGTCTCATTCCCTTAGGGGAGAAGTGTGACGTGGAGATAAACGAATGTGACTCTAACCCCTGCCTGAATGGGGGCACGTGTGAAGATCGGCCGAATGGATTCCAGTGTCTGTGCCCCACGGGCACCCATGGGCCCGTTTGCCACTCCGGGGCCGACCGCTGCTCCCCCCAGCCCTGCGAGCACGGCGAGTGTGTGGAGCTACACGACGGGTAGGGGGCCCCTCTCTGGTCCACTAACCCTGTGGTGTGTGTGTGCGTCTCTCGTGACAGTGTGTGACAGAGTGTGACACCGCTGTACTCTGAAGGGCTGAACGCAGCAGTAAGGCAGGGCAGTTAATCGAAAATTTATCAAAACCGGCATTCAGAACCAGTAATCGACGTAATCTTGCCCATGTCGTTTTTTTAATTATTATTAATTCTGTTAATACTTCTGTTAAAAACAGTTTCAGCTACCAAAGGTAATACCACCAACCGGTTTCAGCACCGGCAATATTTAAATTGCAGTGGAAACAGTTAATATGGATCAAAAAAGCTTGGGACAGAATCATACCTGTACAAGTACTGTTTAAATAATTCGCTTATAGTAATCAAGTGGTCCGCTTACAATGTTCATTTAGGGTCTTTCTATGCATAACATATGGAAAATATTAAAATTACGGGAAACTTTGGGAACTTGCTTTTTAGATTAAGACTAAAATGTGAACTTTTTCATAAGACGTTTTCATTTCGAGCAATTTGTGCTTTGATTTCAGTGAATAACCATAAATGGTTTATCTATGTTTCCTTCAATTATTTTTAAATCATAAAGATAAAATGAGAAGAATGAAATATTAGGGCAAAAAAACTAACAAAATAATTGTTCACTAATCGTAATCGAGGTAAAATGTTCAGTTAATGGTGATATTGATTTGAGGTCATATTGCCCAGCCCTATGCGGCTATGCTGTGTGTCTGATGACCCCCTTGGCCCCCCAGATACCGCTGCGAATGTGATCCAGGTTGGGAGGGTCAGCACTGCGAGCTGGACATCAACGAGTGTCAGTCCAACCCCTGCCAACATGGAGCCACCTGTACCGACCGGCTCAATGACTATACCTGCAAGTGCAAGCGTGGCTTCACAGGTGGGCTCCTGGGCGCCCCCTTCAGGCGTCGTTCTCCCCCCTTTCCTCTTGGCAATTATAGGCTGTGTCTGAGCCTTCGATTTTCCCCCAGGTGAGAACTGTGAGGTCAACATAGATGAGTGCAAGTCCAACCCCTGCATGAACCGTGGTACCTGTGTGGACGGAGTCAACGGCTACAAATGCCTCTGCTCCCCACCCTACACAGGTAATGGGTGCGAATGCGGAGGCAGGGCCCAGGGAGGGAAGGGCAGGACCCCACATCCTGTCGGGTATCGGTCCAGGAGGTGCCAGTTTTGCGAGTGTGTCAATTCGAATAACGGTGAATCTGCGGGATATCCACGTGCACCAGTGCGTCATCGCTGTGCGTATGCTCTGCACACAGGTCCACAGTGCGCGGACAAGGTGGACTCATGCAGCACCAACCCCTGTCAGAACCGTGGACGCTGCCTGAACCACCAGGGCAGCTACTCCTGTGAGTGCCAGATGGGCTACAGCGGGCGCAACTGTGAGATCAACATCGACGACTGCTCCTCCAGTGAGTCCCGAACCTTGCGCCCACGGCCCCCCACTCTCCGCTCCCATCCTCTCCCCCCTCACTCTGGCCCCATCTCCCCGCAGATCCCTGCTTGAACGGTGGCACCTGCCTGGATGGTGTGAGCAGCTACTCGTGCAGCTGCAGGCCGGGCTTTCATGGCCGGCGCTGCAACATTGAGGTGGACGAATGCACCAGCAACCCATGCCAAAATGGCGGCCGTTGCAGCGACTACGTCAATAGCTACACGTGCGAGTGCTCGCCCGGTTTTGATGGAATCCACTGCGAGTACAACATCCCGGAGTGCACGGAAAGGTATGGCGGAATCGCAGGGCCCTCCTCTGGACCCTTCGCCCCGCCGTGCCCTGCTCGCCTAGCCTCCTCATGCCGCCTCACGTTTCTCGTTCGCAGCTCCTGCCTAAACAACAGCACCTGCATCGACGGCATTAACAAGTTCTCTTGCCGCTGCCGGCCTGGTTTTACCGGAGCCTTCTGCCAGTATGAGATCAACGAGTGTGATTCCCAGCCCTGCAAGAACGGCGGCACCTGCACCGATGGCTTGGGATCCTACCAGTGCTCTTGCCCACTGGAGTACACTGGTTCCAACTGCCAGGTGAGGCCTGTCTGCCGTGTCACTGTGCCACCCAGTGCCAGTCGGGGTCTTAGCTGGACGTGGCGCACTGTCAGGTACCTAGTGCCATCCTGCGTGTTCTCCCCTCTCTGCAGTTCTTGGCAAACCTCTGCAGCTCCTCACTGTGCCTCAACGGTGGGACGTGCATCCAGCGGGGGACGTCGTGGGGGTGCCACTGCCCCGAGAGCTGGACGGGGCTCTACTGCGACGTCCCCAGCATGTCCTGCCAGGCCATCGCCACCCGCAAAGGTACCCCCTCTGCACCACCCTTCCAGCTGGCTGCATTGCCACACACAAGCACCAGCCAGTGACTGAAATCCCACACCCCCGTGCCTCCATCAGGTGTGTCTGTGGACATGGTGTGCCAGCATGCTGGCCGCTGCTTGGACGTGGGCAACACCCACTACTGCCAGTGCCAGGCGGGCTACATGGGCAGCTACTGCGAGAAGGAGGTGGATGAGTGTCTGTCCAACCCTTGCCGCAATGGCGCCACCTGTGTGGACTATCAGGGGACCTACGACTGCCAGGTATTCGCCTCGACCCCCCCCCCCCCCCAGTGTGTGCTCTCTGTGTCCACTGCCACCGTGACACCCTCTCTCCCCCCTCCCATTGCAGTGCAAGCCTGGCTTCCAGGGGGTCAACTGTCAGTACGATGTGGATGAGTGTCAGTCTCAGCCCTGCCTGCACGGAGGGACGTGCATCAACCTGGAGAACCGCTTCTCCTGTTCTTGCCCGCCGGGCACTCATGGTGAGTCGCGTGTGTGGATGTGTGTGCGTGTCCTTTGTGACAGCGTACGTCTGACCGTCCCTCCCCTGTCCGCAAACAGGTGCCCGCTGTGAGGTGGACGTGGATGACTGTGCGCCTGAGCCTGGCTCCTCTCGACCCCGTTGCCTGAATGGGGGTCAGTGTGTGGATGGCGTGGGCCGCTTCCACTGCTCCTGTCCCCCGGGCTTCGCTGGTGAGCGCTGCGAGGGCGACGTCAACGAGTGCCTGTCTGCGCCCTGCCGTGCCCCTGGCAGCCTGGACTGTATCCAGCTGGCTAATGACTACCAGTGCCGCTGCCAGCTGGGCTACACAGGTACCTGCGTCAGGGGGTCCACCCATACCTCGGGGGGCGGTGCTTACACCATGGGGCTGGGGGGCGGTGCTTACACCACAGGGCAGGGGCACGCCTACACCATGCGGAGCATGACCCCTGTCCACACGGGTCAGCTTGTGTGTCTGTGGGTGTTTGTTCCAAACCTTTTTAAAAAGTACATAATTGTGTGTCTAGCAAATGCTTCAGTATTTCTTATAGGCCATATAAAGTACCAACTGTATGTATTGTGCCTGAGTTGGGGGCAAGACTGGCAAGGGTCTGGTTTGTGGGCCGGTCCTCTGTGAATTATCTGTTTACTCGATCCCTTTACTAGGCCAGGTCCGCCTGATAAAGTGCCTCTTTGTCTCTCCTCAGGACGGCACTGTGAGTCCATGGTGGATCTGTGCAAATCCAGGCCGTGTCACAACGGGGGGATCTGCTCCATGAACACCAGCTCCATGCACGGATACAGTTGCACCTGCCAGCCGGTACGCTCTTTACTGCAGAGGTGGCTAAACTGTGAAACACCCTTCTCCTGTGTGTGTCAGTGTGTGCATGTGTGTGTTCCCACCGAATTTTCCCACGATGTGACAAAAACTCAGTTTTATAAAAATCTGTGACTGCAATCAGAAAACTATAAATGCCAAAAGTCCTGTAGTTTGTTTGGTTACTTATGGATGAATAAGGTTAGGGCTGGGTGGGGGTGAAGGTTGTCGTTGTTGGGATTAGGGATTTTCCCATAGAAAATCTGCACAAAGATATAGATACAGACGTGTGTGTGTGTGAGATCTGAGCTGTACATCCTAACTGCTCTCCTTACAATCTCACCTTTCATTCTTGTCCTCACGCTGACATCAGAGAGGGGTGAGGCAGCTTGGCCCAGGTATGACCTCAGGGATGGTTTGAAAGGCGGCATCTGTGTCTGTGCAGTGTGATGTCCTCACTCGCTGACCTGTGTGCCCCGGCGGCTGCTCCTGCTGTGCGTGACGGTCACCGTTTCCTCTCGCCCCATTCAGGGTTTCTCAGGGTTCAACTGCGGGGACCCTGAGGGCTCAGGCTGCACCAGCCTGCGTTGCCAGAACGGCGGCCGCTGTCAAGAAACGACAGGCGGGCGTCCCCAGTGCCGCTGCCTGCCTGGCTTTGGGGGTCAGCGCTGTGAGATGGCACTGAGCTGCCACGCCATGTCCTGCCTGAACGGGGGCACCTGCGAGGCAGACCTGCACTCCGGGGGGCGCCCCTACTGCCGCTGCCCCGCCCTCTTCTCCGGCAGGTATTGCGAGATGCGCCAGGCGACCCCCACATTGCCCGCAGTCCCCGAGACGGCATGCCCATTCCCCAACTGCCAGCAGCAGGCAGGCGACCATGTGTGCGACCAGCAGTGTAACCGACACGAGTGCAAGTGGGACAGTGGCGACTGCTCACTGAACTGGAAGAAGTCATGGGAGCCCTGCGCTACTCCCGTGCGCTGTTGGCAACTCTTCCGCAATGGCCGCTGCGACCCCGAATGCGACAATCCCGAGTGCCTCTTTGACAGCTTTGAGTGCCAGCCAGCGCCCTCTCTCTGCAAGTAGGTGGTGCTGCCACGTGGCTTGCGCACTGACCCTGGTGGGTAGCGACACAGCTAACCCGCCTGCACCTCTCCTAGGTACGACAAGTACTGCGCTGATCACTACGCCAACGGCCACTGCAACCAGGGCTGCAACACGGAGGAGTGTGGCTGGGACGGCCTGGACTGCGCCGGAGATGCGCCGCCGCAGGTGGCTGACGGCACACTTGTGGTGGTGGTCCTGCTGCAGCCGCACGAGCTGTTGGGAGACCTGGGTGGATTCTTACGCTCGCTGGGCACTTTGCTGCACACTAACGTATGCGTCAAACTGGATGAGCAGCAGAAGCCCATGGTCTACCCCTACTATGGCCCGGAGAGCAACAGCACCAGCGGAGGGGCGGCCCTAACCAAAGGCAGGGGCAAGCGGGAGCTGGGCGAGAAGGAGGTCATTGGGTAAGGCCGTCCGGAGGACGTCACGTGACCTAGATCGGCGTATCCAATTTGTGTTGGACACCATGTAAGGTGACGGCTGTCCTCCCTGCACCTCAGGTCCAAGGCCTACTTGGAAATCGACAACCGGCAGTGTTCCCAGAAGTCGAAGCAATGCTTCTCCAACACGGAGCTGGCAGCATCCTACATCGCCGCCGAGTACCTTAAGAAAGAGCTAGCCTACCCGGTTATCTCCGTGAACAGTAAGTGGCTACTCCCGTGCGCTGTTGGCAACTCTTCCGCAATGGCCGCTGGCTGCGCTCAGCGACGAGAAGCATTCGCATGTGCTTCTGAGCGAGTTGTTTGCTGTTGATTTCATGATTGTGTATGAAAGGCAGCTTTGCTGCAGTGTCTGAGGAACATAAGAGAGCCCCACCACTCCTGTTGCCCAGGTGAGCCCAGTAGTCTCTCGATTCCTTCTCACCTGATGTACGTGGTGGGCGTGGCCGTCTTCATTATCCTGCTCATCTTGGTGCTGGGGGTGCTGGTGGCCAAGCGCAAGCGCAAGCACGGCATCCTGTGGCTGCCCGACGGCTTCATCACCAAGAAGGACGCCAAGCGCCGGGAGCCTGTGGGCCAGGACGACTTCGGCCTGAAGTAAGTGTGGCGTTTGGACACCTCACCCAGATCACAGTGGTTGTGGATCACCTAACTGCCCCTCTCTTGCAGGAACATAGTGAAGCCTCAGGATGGAGGGATGATGGACACCAACCAGAACAAGGGGTGGCTTGAAGAGGGCCTACCAGCGAAGAAGGCAAGGGTGAGGAAGATGGCATAGTGCGATGGGGGAGCCCGCCTGCCCAGAATCTGCCCCTCATGGTTGGTTCTAACTCCTCAGACGGAGGGCAAGCCGCTCCTGCCCGTGGGGGTGGACGGAGGCGTAGACCGACGGGAGTGGACACTGCAGCACCACAAGGCGGCCGACATCACGCTGACGCCTCCCCAGGCTGACCTCGACATGGACTGTCTGGATGTCAACGTCAAGGGCCCAGGTAGCAGGCCAGAAGTGTGCAGAAATGCAGTACTGCAGAGTCTTTGTGATGCACGTTCACGCTGTTCCCAGAGAATCAGGGCTGTGATTGTCACTTATCGGGTTAAATGTACTTGGAAATGGAACTTTATAAAGTAAACGACATTTGGAACCGCAGTAACCTGATGTTACCATGGTAGCATCTATATAAATGCTAACTTTGTAAACGTGTGAATGTAGCACAGGAGGGCTGAGCAGAAGAGCTTCATTCTTGTGGGTTTGGTGTTTTCAGATGGGTTCACCCCCCTCATGCTGGCCTCCCTGCGTAGCGGGGGCACGGTGGAGTGCAGTAGCCTGACGGGTGAGGAGGAAGAGGAGAGTGGGCTGGACGAGCCGGGGGCCAGCGTCATCAGTGACCTCATTGGCCAGGGTGCCACACTGATGGCGCAGACCGACCGCACGGGCGAGACCGCGCTGCACCTGGCTGCCCGCTACGCCCGTGCCGACGCCGCTAAGAGGCTGCTGGATGCTGGGGCCGACCCCAACGCTCATGACAACATGGGTCGCACCCCGCTGCATGCCGCCGTCTCTGCTGATGCGCAGGGAGTCTTCCAGGTCAGTGGGGCATGCTGCCGTACTGTGGAGAACTAAACAGTCCAGCTATAATCATGCATTGACTCCTCATTGACTCCAACAAGTCACATATGAGTCTCAGAAACAGGAAAATTCAAAGCCGATTCGCTGATATGGGGTATCCGAAAGGAGTTTGGTGATGTCGTGCCGTTTTGTGTTACGGTCGTGGCACTCGTCACTGAGGCCCGCTTTGGTCCCTGCAGATCCTGATCCGGAACCGCGCAACAGACTTAGACGCACGCATGAATGATGGCACCACACCCCTGATCCTGGCGGCGCGCCTGGCCGTGGAGGGCATGGTGGAGGAGCTTGTGCACTGCCACGCCGACGTCAACGCGGTTGACGACCACGGTGAGCCACAACCAGGCCTTAACCACAGTGGCCCTGGCTGTACAATAGGAGTTGTATGGTTGATGTTTGATGTGTTCAGTGCTACGCTTGTAAACCATTCCAGGGTCTTTACCTGCTCCCATCAGTCTAGGCGTGGACTGGCCATCGATACATTCTGGAAATTAGCCAGGGTGCCAGTCCAGTGAGGCTGATGGCAAAATATCCCCCC
>JAODJX010000035.1:3876192-3888547 GCA_026776945.1 Isichthys henryi | reverse complement strand
GTGTTCCGACACACCAATGCTAGAAAACATGACTTAAGGGAATCAAAATGGCATGGATGGTTGAAACTTGCTGAGGTTTCTCTGTGCAGGTCGTTGCGCGTCTGTGTGTCTTTTAGTTGCCTGGTCTCTATGTGGTCCACCAACATTTTGGCTTGACCGTTACTGTGCTTGTCTGTACATAAACCACAATGACATGAGTAGTTTTGGCTCGACTCTGCTGAGGAAAGCAGGGTACAGTGGTGTCCCTTTGACTTAGAAGGCCTGTATGGTTTGCACCTAGACAATGAACAGTGTCAAAATTGCTCTCTGTCCATCAGACCCATCAAACTGCTTGCTCCACGTTCCAAACTCCCAGGCTATATCCTAAGAATGACCTGACTGTCCCCGTCTTAACTATGCTGGAAGTTTTAAGGCAGTTCCACGACTGTCTGAAGGATCCCATTTGCTCTCGATGTCGAGAAGCATGCTTCACTGGAATACCAGACCCTTGAAGGCATTCCTGTGTGCGCTACCACCTAAGGTGAGGGCTCCGTGGCCACCTAGCTACCAGCATATGCAGATGCGAGGTCACCTGGTGTCCCCTGCGTCCTCTGTGCTCGGACAGCTCGGCGCCCGGTCCCTGTCCCCTGACGGAGTGATGTGTCACACTCGTCACGTGGTACTGAATCCGGCACAGAGCGATCAGTGGCTCAGCCGAGGGACACTGTCTGTGCGTATGTGGTCCTACATACAGTGTGTCATGGAATTTAAGGCAGATTCGACCTTCCTGTCTTACTCTTCCCACTTCCTTTGCTCCAATGTTCCTGTCCCCCCTCTCAAAGGTAATGGTTGGCATTTAAGGCGGAACCCCACCTCTTGTCTGTGAGTCTCTAATGCTGTGGGTCTCTTAGCCAGGCTGTCCATCGCACTACTTGGACGGGATGACCACAACGGGGGTTCCCCTCTTGGGCCTCCACATCAGCACCTGGGCATCGTTGGCGTTAGGGCGGCCCAGGGCATTAGGTGGTATGGGCTCCATGCGGGTCAGGACTCGTGGCTGGTCCTGCTGCGGACGACCGATCAACGCTGCCCGGGACCCAAGAGGCTTCGTAGGATCCACGGCAATATCCACCCGCATGCGCCACTTGACCGTCTGCAGAATGATCTTCTCCTTAGTGCCAGTATGGAGGGCCACCAGCCAAGTGGTGAAGCTCTGGTCCCTCTTGATGCGGGTCAGCAGGGGCACGTTGTTGTCGCTGACGGGCACGGCCCACGTCACGCTGGGGTAGAAGTTGTCGTTCATGCTGACGGTGAAGCGGGAGGGCTTCGAGGTGGGCCCCGCGAGCGTCACCGTCTCGGTGGTGTTGCCGTACCAGGGATAGCTGACGCCATCCGAGTCGCTGATGGCTTTGACCTGGCCCTCGCGGAGCTCTGGAAGCTCCCAGCTCGACCTAGAAGGAGCAGAAGGAGGTTTCTTATAGACTGAGCAAGCCAATCAAAACGAGGCAGACGACAGGCCAGGAAATTGACAAGAAAGGGCAAATCTAGATCGGTAACTAGGGTGACCAGGTAATCCACGTTAGAGAGGAGACTATGGGCTATGAAAGGGCTTGTAAACTACCATTTCAATTAAAAGGAGCCCGATTTCACATTATCACTGAGTCCCTGCTGCGTGCTGATTGGTCAGTCTCCTATAATCATGCGCGTGTCACTGATGTTAATGCGAAACAGCCGGGTGAGTCTTTCAGTCAAGGAAACAAACCAGTAAAAGCACAAGAAGAGTTGAACTAATTAGCCAAGCAGGGGAACCTTTCAGGTTTAAAGTAGTTCATAGTGCCCCCAGGCCCCCCGACACGGAGTACGTGGTCACCCTAGTTGTAACATTGGCCGTCACCTGCTGGCCGGCCATAGTAACATCATTTGTTTATCGGTCAGAGGCTGTTCTACTTTTGTTTAATGGGTTAGCATTACTCTGCTGGCCAGTGTGTCAGTGTGCGATACACCAGCGTTCGTGTCTCCTCAAGGCATGGTAACTAAGTCTGAGTAAACGCCACGCTTGGGTGCTATCCTCCCAAAACCCAGGCACCACTGAATGGTTTTCTGCTTTTTTCCTCGGGGGTCTCAGTCTCAGTCTCTCTCTCTCCTTCTCCTAGCACTCAGGGCTGGGGTTTAAGAACAGTTAGCTCTCACCTATTATCTGCCTTTCTATTTTTACCTCTAGTCAAGGGAGCACAATCAATTAGTGTACGTCTGCTTGGAAGCGGGAACGGAAACTTACGTTCTGACAAATGCCCGCGCACGAACGTTATTTATTTTTTGTTCTTTTTCTAAGTTTGTATACTTCGGGAGCATAGTGACTAACAAATAAACCTAGAGGAAATCCCTTTAAGTACGATGTATGGCCTCACAGGCGAGCACACGTCACTCATTCACACGCTTCTCCGTGGATAATCTCAATTCTTGCAATTTGTAACTGGTGATGGCAGGAGAGGAAAACTAAGTGTGTAGTGGGAGGTAGGAAGAGGGGAGCAGTGAAAGCCTGTGATTGATGGTGACGATGAGAGAGAGACAGAGAGAGAGAGAGAGAGAGCCGCTCTGAAGAATAACTCACATGCCGATGTCGCTGTAGGTGTTGTAAAACTCCATCTGCGTGCAAGCCTGAATCCAACCTACTACCCACGTCTCATCGCGAGGGATAGGAGGCATCACAACGCGGGCTGAAGCCTTGAAATATGGTGTTTTGTAGCGCAGCACGATGGGCGAGTTCTCCTCAATCACTGTCGGGCACTGATCGATGGTTGCCGAGACGTCGTAGACCACGATGTTTTCGCGTTTGATACGAGACTTACAAGCGATGCTCTGGATGCAGCCCATGGCGGTGGCTAGAGTCACAAGAAGCAGCCACGGGGAGAGCAGCTGAGATGGGGCCGATTGGCGCATTAATCGCGGTCAGATCTCATACAGCTTAATTCCTCAATAGTATTTACCAACAAATAATTTCAACAAACTATGAAAATATAAGCAGCATCATAAATACAAGAATACATAATAATAATAATCACAAATAAATAAATAAGTGAACCGATGCGATTTAAAACAAAAATTCAAAGACTTAAATGATGATTAGCGGGTAAGAAAAGGCACAGCGATGCCTGTTCTCAGGTTTCCCCCGATATGTCCGTGACAGATCACGGCGCTGCCTCCGATGCTTTTCTCCCGCAGCTGAGATGCGGGATTCCCCGGGCTGGAGTCCCTTCCTCTTGCGGTCCAGGCGTCCGCCTGCAGGTCTACGGCCTTTGATCCTAGCCTTTCTCCCCCGTGCTGTCATGTCACAAACGAAGGGGAAGCAGGAGCGTCGGAGGCGGCGTGTCGCTGTCTTTACAGGGGTGGCGGTCTTGTGTTTTGCTGCGGCGCCATCGGTTGAGGTTGGCTTGGGTTGAGCGATGATAAATCATACGCTGCTTCATACCTGCCGCCTCGGCAGCGTTACTTTGCAGTGTTCATAAGGTTAGAGACGCACGTCAAAGACAATCCAGCTGTGCTCCGCTGCGTTTTTTCACATTTCCTCGATACTGTTCGTTTTCTTAAATCCGCTCTGGGAGAAATGAAACGATGCCCCTTGGAGGAAAGGGTAGCCAATTACCAGCAAACAAGCGTCATTCCAGATATTTTTATTATTTTGATTTTCATTCGCTGTAAATGATAATGGATAAACATTTCCGTGGTGTGACTGTCGTCGTGCCATCGGCAGAATCCTTAGCAAACATCCTGTGTGTCATTTTCTCTCTGGTCTTCTTTCCCGACCCCCTGCCGCTGTTCAGTCTCGCGTTGGTGCTGATGATGCTGAATGAACGGCAGAGCGAAAGAGAAATTAAAACGCGTAGGCGTACAAACCGGTGAGGGCTGTTTGTCCTCAGCGACGATCCTTACATCTTTGTTTTTTTTTTTTCTTGATACTGTCAGTGAGGAATTTATTGCTTTTCAGAAATGCAAAGACGTATCCATTTTGTTAAGCTCCTTATTAATACAGACCACCCATACCAAAAGTGGATGAAACAGGGTGCTCTGGTGTCCACTCCATGTCTTAGGTAGTTAGTATGTTTTACAAACAGCATACAGAATATTGATGAATTAGTGATAAAATTTACCCATCCATCTTCCATCCGCTTATCCTGGAGAGAGATGCCGGAGGAGGGGGGCACAAACACGCACACACACACACACACACACACACACAGGTTTGTAATTTTATCTTTGTGGGAACTCTCAAACAACATATGAGACTCTCGGCATTTTTAGTTTTTGACTGCATTCAGGGATCTTTGTGGGGACCGTCAACGTCAAAATAGTAGGTTTTTATTACATTATGGGGACCATTTGGTCCCATCCATCCATCCGAACATCTTCCCACGGCGTATCCCATCCTTGGTCAGGGAGGACCTGAATCAGCACAGGACAGCTGGCAGGGAATGCCAGTATATCACAGGGCAAACACACCATGAGTAATTTTTAGAGGCCACATGTCTTTGGATCCCTGGAGAAATCCTGCCCCGCACAATAAAGGGAAACCATGCAAACTCTGTGGACGGAATGGGGCAGGATTAAGGGTCCTCCAAGCCCTGAAAGAGTGAGGGGACATTGTTACCTACTGAGCCACCTGTGACTGTACATTGAGACTGTATGTAATTCAGTTACTCTCCTGTTAGGGGTTCATGCAACATACAGATGGTGAAATGGGAAAAAAATATTAGCACTGTGCCTAGTCTTAAAGAAGAAAGGCTGTACAGCCACTTTTCAGTGAGAAAACGTTATGTGCTGAAAGCAAGTTAAGACCTAAGATTTGATGGCATCTGAAATTTGATCAGGTTACGTGCATAATGCCAGAGAATTCTGGATGCGGGAAGATAAGCATCGTACTTTGTTAACTTGCCAGTTCCCTCACCGTGTAGCAGTGCTGGACTGGGATTAAAAGTCGCCCCTGGACTTTTTCCCAGACGATCCTACCACATACATACCAGTGTTGAATTTGGCCAGTGGGAGAGGGTCCCCACGAGAAATTTTGTAGGCTCACAAATCTGTTGGCCCACCGGGTTAATGCCAGATGGCCAGGCCTGTTAGCTGCCATGAGCTGGCTTCTTGTCCTGGATTATTCCCTGCCTTGTGCCTGCTGTTTCCAGGATAGGCCCTGGACCCCTGCTACGCGATATAGGACAAGCGGATATGGAAAATGAATGAATATTATGCTTATAAATATATTATCTGATGTTTTGACAGAAAGTTGTAGGCTAGCAGGGGTGTTGGCAGGGTCATTTACGCAGTATTTTTAGTAGATTCTCAGAGTGTAACTGATCCCCTTTAAGTAAATAGCATTTCTACTGTGCATACGGAAATGGTTACTTGCAAGTGTCATGAAGTGCATCATTCTATAATGGCAACGCAAAACGTCACAATGGAAACAATAAACAACAGATGATTCTCATGTGATAAAGTTTACAGTCGGTCAGAAGTTTTTTTCTATAAGTGCAACGTTAAAATAAAATATAATAATTTTAAATACTACGGAATTTGAAAATGATGTAGTGACATTTACAGGGCGAACACTGCCATCTTAAACTGGACGGTCATTAACACAATCTATGCAGAGCTTGCTTTGAGTTCCCCAATCTGATTGGCGGTGTCGAGACGTGTGTCGGCTCTATCCTGATTGGCCGACTGTATCTAGATGTCCACACCTCCTCCCTTCTCATTGGGTAAAACTGAAAACCGGATGTAGCGTCTCGGTTTCCTTGCTGGATTCGCGGTGACCGGCTGTTCATCTCTTAGGTCTCGGCGAAACCTCGTTGTTTCTGCTGTGCGGCGTTTATTTACATCTCCCCCCCTCTATTGTCGGTTTATGCTTTTTCGACTGTTTGGTACGCTGCTCCGCGTTCCCATGAAGCCGCAGGTTGTGTTCGTGCTAGGTGGACCCGGAGCTGGAAAAGGCACACAGTGCACTAAAATTGTAGAGGTATGGACTGGGGTAGTGGCTTGGGAGGGTCGATCTGTTAACATTTAAGAGGGAAGCAAGGGCGCAGAAGTAGTATGTGTATCCGGAGGCTACCGAAGCACGATTATCCGTATGCAAGACGTTTTATTAATACACATTGTCCGCAGTCTATACTATGGTACGCATTCGAGTTACGAATAAATGAGCTCATGATTCTATTTTTATGAAGACAGTTACGTGGGACTTGCATTACTTTTATTACGACTTGTTATAAGGAGCGATTGGTTTTAAGGTTATTGATTGTTACTCGGACGTTTTGATGTCTCAGGTGGGGACTGAAGTAGGCTGTATATGGGTAAATTACCTGGGAAGCTTTAGAAACTGTACACAAATAACTAGAATCGGAATTCGCTTATTGTCCAGGTATACCTGCATGTACTAGGAATTTGTGTTGCGGGTATTGGTGCGTACGTACGCAAACAACATAGAACTTAAAGTAAGAAAGTAATAATAAAAATATAAATAAAATAGGTTTAAAGGTATGAGCAGTCGTGCAAATACGTACAGATTACACTGAATAAATCGGTGATTACGAACTGTGTAATGTTAGACTTTGTAGACTGTGTAATGTTAACTGGACGTGCAAGTTTAAATAGAGCCTAGAATCAGGTTCCCTAATAAATACAAATAGCTGCTGTTATACAGTGGGCTATTGTCCTCATCTGTAGGGTTTTGATACTCTTTTCTATGCTGGTACCGATACACGTGCTTTTCTACTTGCCTTATCAACTCCACGCCCCATCTGATCTCTCGGCATTTTTATGTAACCTTGTGTTGTGTTATTTCTCTTAATCTCCTTCCGTTTTCTGGCGCTACCTGCGTTGCAGCTGTACGGCGCTCCTTCTAAGCGTGAGGTGGTTGTTTATCTGTCACTTAGACTTACGGCTACACTCACCTGTCGGCTGGGGACCTCCTGCGGGCAGAGCGATGTCGGGAGGGCTCTGCGGATGGACAGCTGATCGACAGCTATATCAAGGAAGGCAAGATCGTCCCTGTTGAGATCACCATCAATTTGCTAAGGAAGGTATACAGACCTATGTATGCTATGTCTTGTACCTCAATGGACGAGCCACCTCTGATACAATTATTGTTGAATGTTTGTTTGTTTGTATGTCCTCTGGCTGACCTGGGACATTTCCCTGTATCTGCTCCGCCGTGAAGGCCATGGAGGAGACGATGCAAGGTGATGAGGGAAAGTGTCGATTCCTGATCGACGGCTTTCCCCGGAATCAGGACAACCTGCAGGGCTGGGCTGCTGTCATGGACGGAAAGGCAGATGTCAGATTCGTCCTCTTCTTTGACTGCAGCAACCAGGTGACTGAGTGAGTGAATGACTGAGTGAGTAAGTCAGTCAGTCCCTGACCAAGAACAGGGTGTGGTTATCTGATCTATCTAGTCTATTTATGCCTGAATTTTCTTCGGGATTAATAAAGTGTTTATGTATCTGATGTGGGACTATCCAGATTTCATTTTCTGTGGGGGGGAACTTTGTGTTTGCAGGTGTGCGTTGAGAGGTGTTTGGAGAGGGGGAAGAGCAGTGGACGGACCGATGACAACAGAGAGAGCCTAGAGAAGCGGTAAGAGCAGCTACAGGACTACTGTCTGTGGGCAGTAAGAGCAGCTGCGGGCCTGCTGTCCTGTGGACGGTAGGAGCAGCTGCGGGCCTGCTGTCCTGTGGACGGTAGGAGCAGCTGCGGGCCTGCTGTCCTGTGGACGGTAGGAGCAGCTGCGTTCCTCTCTGTCCAACTGTGTTTGAGCCGGAGTCTGTTAGCCGTTACGTGATGGATTAATGGCTTGCATTCCTGCTCTTGCACCCTGACCCGGCCCTCTCCAGTATCCAGACATACCTGCAGTCCACAACGCCCATCATCGAGCTGTATGAGCAGCAGGGGAAGCTGCGTACTGTGGACGCGTCTCGGAGCGTGGAGGAGGTGAGCTCTCTGTGCACAAGCCTCCCCTTCACCCACATAGATGTGCAGGAGTGTAATTCATGCATGCACACGTCTGTCCTAGTCACTCTGTCACTCTTTTTTTTTTTTTTTAGGTATTTGCTGACGTGAAGAGCCTTCTGGACATAGAGGGTTAGGGACATTCTTCTTCCCTAACCTCAGATTCAGGCCCTACATATATTTTTTTTGACTATATGTATTTTATTGGATTTTTTTTTTAATTATTTGTAACACGCTTACTAAGGGAGGTGCATTCTGGGAGTATCTGTTTATGTGCAGCTTTGTCCATGTCCTTTTGTCTTTGGGGAGGCTGATTCAGACGAGGGCTGAATGACTGAGAGCTTTCGTTAAGTCAGGTGCTGTGAGGTCCACCACATGCATTCCGGCGTCCAGAGACCGGCCGTGTTTTTCCGTTGGAGTGCATCCGCTTCTCCAGGGACACGTGACTTTCCATCTAAGGAAGTCCGGGCACATTCTCGCTGAGTAAATATAAAAACAAGCCCTATTTTGTTTATCAGTATGGTGTTTTATACACTTGGGTGATAAACAGCAGGAATTTTATTAAAAATATCAAAGTAGAAATGAACTCGGGACTTTTAACATTTTTTTTGTTTTTGTCAAGTAGGTTGGGCACATATTGCGAGGAAGTAAATTCTTCGAGGAAGTAAATCAAATTCTTAGTTAAACACATTGAAATGATACGCACTCATGTCTGACATTCAGCATGGAAGCTCTGTCTCTCAGCTATTTGGGTACGCAGTACATTTTCCACTCGGCTAATGCTGAAAGGTCTGAATTTCTGCAGTGGGAATGGTTGGAGTGTGATTTCATGTGTAGAGTAATTTCAGTTCGGTCGGTCTCTGGGTGCGTCACCCTCGAACACACTTTCAAGAACCTTTGGAGTTCAGGCTGCCAAACACTTTGCTATTTTCACATATTTTTCCAGTGCTGCTGCTTCTCTCCTCGTTGACTGGGAAGTGTATTATTTTTCGTTAATTTATTTTTCTTTTTAAATGTACTAAAAGCTGTAGATTTCGTATCATTGCGCTGTGTGTGAGATATTAGAAAAACGCATGACAGATGGACCTAATTTCGAAGCACTAATTTCATTCCATTTAAGTCAGTCGGGGAAGATGAACTTATTCAAATGTATGAATACATGGTCTGTACCTCTAGGTGAACATGGTGTCTTTTCATTTTGCGCAAAGAAATGCGAGTGTAATAGGGCCCTGTCTACTCTGCCATTGCTGCTGTAGTGTAATTTTTGTAGTTTGAATTTAAGAACGACATCATTGAAACATTTTCCATTTATGTGTCTTGAGATTCAGCTCATCACAATGAAAGGGCCGTAATTACCACTGACCATAGACCGTGTGTTCTGCTATTGGGACAGAAATGCTTATTGCTGGTTGATCTCCAGCAGGGGGCAGCGTTTGGATTTCATTGCATCAGCTGCTTAACGGTCGGGCATGACAGGGTTTGTCTATTATAAGTGTATGAATAGCTGATTCTACTCCCTTAGCTATTTCACTTTAGTGTGTAACAATCAGGAAAATGTAGCCAACTTTACATTTTATTTTAGGTTTACTTCAAAGTAAATGATATTTCAAAAATTTGGTTAAATATGCTATTACTACCAAATCTCTGTAATTAGATAGTCAAAGGAGTGTTGTCACTATAGTTGGCTCTGTCTTCGAAGTCGAGTACTTAGAATTAAGTATATAAATAAATAGTTACTTGGCTATTTGAATACAGCTATACAACTGTGCAAGTAAGATAAAGATTGTACAGCTATTTCCTGTGATCTGCTGCGTATGGAAGGAAACCTTTGCCGTGTTTCTTTTTAAACAATGTTTTCTCTCTTGTTCGTTGCTCCGTTACCAGTCTCTTGGTCGTCCTGCACTCTCGCTGCGTCCAGTCCTGTATGACAGAGCGGGTGCTCTCGGGAGAGCCATAAATCTTAATGCATTTGTCATGTTTTATTCGCTGCCAGGCTAAATTAGACAAATGTGAAATTGGTGTCGCGCGATAGATCTGAGCTCTGATTCTGACATTTTTTGTGGTGTCGGAGGTGTCATTTATCGATTAAAATCACTGAAAAGATGCCAAAATGTGTGGTCCAATAATTTTTATTTCTGCTTGTACTTTTTTGCTGATGTAGGGGGCGCTGTTATTAGGACCTGGGTTCTGGTTTTGTGGGGAGAGTTTTTCTGCATTTGTGAAGAGGGACTTTACAACCTGTTTTTCTTGTCTGAAATGTCCCATCTTGTGTGCTGTAGGTACCTGCCTTCCTAAGTACTCACGTCTTAATGCAGGGAGACCCAACCTGTCTGAGCCGGGCCCCGGCTGAGCCAGATGGAGCGGGGTGGGGGGCGAGGTGGCTTATCCATCCACCTTTCTTGTCTGGTCACTCACTCGGTGAGTGTGGAGAGGACTTAACTGCAGGTGAGTGAGACAGAGACACTGGGGCTTGTCTCCATCCAGCTCCCTGCTCATCTCTGCGTTTGCCTCCTAATGGAACAATTAAATGAGTCAGTAATCCCCACGCAGTGCTGGGCAAACACCCCCAGCACATTCTGCCGCTTCCTTTCAAGCGGGGCTGCATTCCTCTCGGGGTTTCATAAGGGTACACATGTGCGTCTGTGTTCCTCTGTTCCATTAATATTCTGACATAAATACTGATATTTAAGTGCAAACATAGACTAGCATAGAACTGGTTTAGAAAGAACGTATAAATACTTTATAGCGCACTAATGTTACTTGTCTACTACAGTGAATGATACATCTTGATAAAATCTTTATTGTTACAAAGAAGGTATAATCGATTTTGCCGTGACTTTTAAACACGTTTTAACTACAGTGTAACAGAATTCCTGCTCCAGTTGTCTCAAAATGAACTAGTGGCGGATGAAAAAGTTGGGGGGGGGGGGGCTTGATGAATGTTTGACACTGTAATGCTGTACCAGTGAAAAATGTGGAATTCAGATGGAGCGATAATCAGGGAACCGGAGATAATTAATCATGCAGAAAGTGAAAGCATTAAAAATGAACTGAACTGAAACTGATCCAGAGCCCCAGATGGAAGCCTCTCTGATAAAACTGGAAGAAGTACCTTCTTTGTAATGGAATACAATAATATGGTTCTGAATTTAAATGACTCTTCTGCTGTAAGTACAGTTCCATTAAATAATACATTTAGCTAATAGGCAAATATAGTGGGCTCACATGAAATGTCGGATGGTGTGTATTTGGGGTGCAGCTTTGTGTTCATGGTACAAAAAACTGGATTCTTTTAATCCAGTCGCCATCTCACTTTTTGAGTGAGACTTTGGAAGCCCTCTAAAGGTGCTCTGGATGCTGAAAACCTGTCTGCAGACACGGGCAGAAGGTGAGTGGATCCAGTGATGTAGTCATCACGTCTGCACGTGAAGCCCGCTCGCTTTTGACCTTTCCGCTTTAATGAAGTTTCACAGAGATAAAGGTTGCACACTAGAGTCTAGCCCTCAGTGCATGTGTGTGTGTTTTGTCTCCCTGTGTGTCTGTGATAATGTGCCGGTGTGTCAGGGCCTCTCTGTCAGCTGTGTGTGTGTGTGTGTGTGTGTGAGACTGGCTTTTATCAACACTGGGATTCATCACCAAGACAATCTACATCATGATTAAGAAGAGCCCGGCGCTTTGTAATAACAGTGATGATTGGGGCGATCAGAAACATGGAGAGATGTGTGGGGTAGTATGGAGGTAGCGCTGCAATGGTGGCAGGATGGAAAAATAGAAATGTATGCTAAAGACAAAAGATCAACGTGTCGAGAGTGGTTGAGCTGCCATTTAGGATGGAGCGAGATTTGATGTGGGGTTGCTTGAAAGGGGCCGGGTGTTTCCTGCTGAAAGATGGAGATACGCAGGAGGCGGCCTGGGGTAGTGTGGGGTGAAAGAGTCTCTTGTCTCTCTGTACTTCACGTTGTCCACCCGCTGATGTCTCCCAGACTGGTTTACGTCACTCTCATACCCCCATTGCCTCTCGACTGATTCGCTTGTGAAATTGCGCGAATTACTCTCGTGATAAGGGTTCCGAAGTAGTCGACGTTTTCCCCGTGTTGGGGTCGGATAAACTCCCTTTCAGTAAATTCCTCCTTTGTCACACCCGCTTGTCCACAAAATCCACCAGGAATCTTCGGCTAGACGCGACACATCTTAGGAAATTCACGCCTCCATGCTGGACGACGACAAGAAATGTAACCAGTCTTGACCAGCAGATGCAACAATGGCAGCCGAGCCGAGGCTGGCAGGAAGGTAGGAATGGAAAAACCGGTCCCCCCTCACCAGGTGACCTGTCCCCTCCCCCCACGCCCCCCCCCCCACTCTTTGGGAATGTGTAGGACTT
>JAODJX010000035.1:3859550-3872640 GCA_026776945.1 Isichthys henryi | reverse complement strand
CCTCCCCCCCACCCTGGATCCGCTATGCGAATGAATGGGTCCCAAGTGTTTACTCAGCAACTCTCTCTGTCTCTCTCGTTCTGGCTCCCTCAGCCCCGAGAAAGACGCAGCCGGGTGTGAAGATGGAGAGAAAGAGAAAGAGACGTTCCACCGCTTTTCACCGTATGGGGAGTAACGCTGCACCTCATATCCATCCAATCTTCATAAGTCCTCATGCATTACAGAGTCTCAGACAGTCATACTGGGAAGCCCAGGCAGAAGAGCTGAAACGTACTGGGTGGGATGTCAGTCCATTACTGGGCAGATGCACACACACAAATGTCGGCTAAACACATCTTTATGTGACACCTGTTGGTACTGCCACAGGAATCATACAAACCTTCTCACATTTCACACTTAGGAGGAACATTTAATTCTCACTTTTTATAATCACAAATAGTGACTGAATCACAGATTAATTTTGACGTGACATCACTGACTGCAATACTTGATTGAAAACTTTTTTCATTGCAATTAAATTGCTCGATGAAGGAAATTATGCATAATTTAATAGGCCATTAATGCACCGTGTTCGACTAATCGATACCTCATAGTCATTTAACAAATTAAATTAGTTACTTAATTAATTAGCTGAGCTGATAGTGTAATTTAACAAATGCATGAAATGACTGGGGTGCCCCTGGGGAGAGTTTTGGGAACTGGAGTGGTGTTTATCTAGGCATCCAAGGAGATATCAGTTTGGAGAATGGAGGAAATACTTATTTTTATTGTTACAGTTCATTTATATATATTCTAATGTTAAATGGTGTGTTTTTTTCTGAGCAAATATACCCTCAGTACCCAGATAAGTAGCTTTAAACATTTTCTTTGTCTGGCTAAGTCCTTTGCACAGTGCTGTATACATACTGAATTGCTACAATAAAATCAAATTTGGATTGGAATAATACATGGTTAGAGCAGAGCTGAGACGTTCTTGGTCCAGCCACACTCTCAGCACACAGTACAGGTAAAGACATAAGTCAGAGTGACTTAGTGAGGTTGGGAGGTGCGTGCCTGGGGGATGGGGGGTGAGTGAGGATTATTGTGGGGCCAAAGCCCCCCAGGGGTTGTACGGCTGCTTCCTGGCCACAGCCCCTGTTTGTCCCGCCTGACCTGGCAGAGCAGAGGGGCAGATCCCACACCGATACACCCTCAGTCCCACGCCTGTCCGAAGCTGTTATCCACTGAGTGTGAGCAGCTCGCTGGGCTCAGTGCGTCTGACCCGGCTGGGGGGGTCAGACGAGGGGGGGGTTAGATGGGGTGCTGTGGCCGCTTAGCTGGAATGGTGCACCAGTGAGACCTTCATGGTTTCTGAGTGCAGGATGGTTCATTTGTCCGTGGGTCTGTGGGAGAGATTACCTCCAGTTTGATCGGACTCTGGTCTGATGGCATGCCCAGCTTCTCAGTCCACTTCCCTTATTCCCTTATTTTACAACACAATGCCAGTATAATTTCTGCTTAATTTGTAAATGATTTATTTACTGCTGCTGTCTTCTGTTAGGTGTCCGAGGATGTGAGTTTCTCTCCTTTGATGCTGCAAGTATTTCAGCTGTCATGTTATTAGCGCCGAAAAAAGACGCTGGAAAATTCGTAATCGAAAAATATCGAAATCAATAACTCCATTTATTAGCGTATTCATTTACGGTTAATACCTGAGTCAGAACGATATAAGAAGCCCGGGAGGTTTCCGGGGAAAAAGCCTGAAAGTCTGTTCGCGTAACCCTAAGTTAGATAACCCCTGTACATCTATAAGCCTTTTGTTCCGTTCATTTCCTAAGTTATCTTCGCTAATTTAAGCACTCAGTGTTGCCCTGAAATCCTTCAAATACCCTATCTATACATGCATCTTAAAGCAGGATAGCGTGATCCTAAATATATTTTAAACATTATTTATATTTTTTTCATGAACATTACTAATTGAAAAAATCTATGCATTTCCAATACATGCGCCAGAATTCATTTATACAATATACATTTTGATACATTATTGAAATATTAAAGCAGATATTCACATTGTCTAGATTAAGCAGGCGGTAATACTCAATAAAATGCTTCAGAAGATTTAATGTATTCAGTGCACATTATACACATATATGCATATATGTATATAAACATACTAGAATTTTTTTTACGATAAACAAGTACTTGGGCATCAGAAGGCAGGCCTGCTGCCAAGTGAGGGGTCGGGCTCGCCTACTGCCGCCGTCGTCACTAAAGGTCGGCTTTATAAGAGCGCGCGCCGCTCGCACACCTGGCACAGGACACGGAGAGGGACAGAAACGGTGCAGGAAACCGGGGGCTGGACTGAGAGATTAGAGTAAGCGTGTAAACACATGGGCATCGTTCCCTATATTTAGTATTTTAAGGAAAAAACAAGCTGCGCAAGGAAAAACAACAACGAGATTTTTATGAATCTTGCAAACTACTCTTACTACTCGGACATGTGCAACATGACGGCAGAGTCAGAGCACTCACCAGCCGAGGCAGCGAGTCCCTTAGGGGTGTCCCCTAACATCAGCATGGAGTCCCCAGTGGCCCCGCCACCGCTTCTGCTTCAGACTCGGGCCAAAGACGGAGTACTGATCAAGTCTGAACCTGGGGGATGCAGTCCCAACACGGACCGAGAAGGAGGAGTCCCTCTGGGTAACTCTGACGACCACTTACCCCCTTCGGGAGGCCGACGCAGGAAAAGACCGGTGCAGCGCGGAAAGCCCCCTTTCAGCTACATTGCCCTCATAGCCATGGCTATCGCCAACTCTCCCGAAAGAAAGCTCACTCTGGGGGGCATCTATAAATTCATCATGGAGCGTTTCCCATTCTATCGGGAGAACTCAAAGAAATGGCAAAACTCGATTCGCCACAATTTAACTCTTAATGACTGTTTTGTCAAAATCCCACGAGAGCCCGGTAGACCGGGGAAGGGCAACTACTGGACCCTGGATCCTGCAGCTGAAGACATGTTTGACAACGGGAGTTTTCTACGCAGGAGAAAAAGATTCAAGCGCACGGATGTGAGCACCTACCCGGGGTACATGCAGAACTCAAGCGCCTTCACCCCGACACCTGTGGGCCGATCGGCGTACACCAACACGCTGTATCCCGGAATGAGCACGAGCTACGGTTCGCAGCCCCCGGCAGTGCTGCACCATTACCCAGCCCCGGCTGGGGTCACCCAAGGACAGCACCGAATGTTCAGCATTGACAACATCATCAGCCATCAAACAATAATGCAGAGCGGGCCAGTTGGAGAAATCTGCCCTCAAGCATTGGCCTTGGGCGGTGGAGAGTTAGGTACAATGTCCACCAGTTGCACAGTCAGCGGCCCCGACCCTTCATCATGCTTCCAGTCACAGACTGTAAACCCCAACGCAACTGTGCTGACTAGAGGCAGCGGCGGCATGTCTTCAAACCTTGCGACCACATACTCATATCCATCATCCGCCTCTCCTCCTCACCTACCGACGATGACGCAGGGCAGCTTCTCCCCGGGCGGCTCCCAGGTGTATTACGCAGGGAACAGACTCTCTCTGCCGGCTGTGCGCTCTGGCTCTTGCGCTGAACACACAGAACAGCTGCTGGGGCTTCCCGGTACCACCATGAACTCCTACAACAACACTTACATGCGACCGGCGAGCTTCGCGTCCGGACTTGAGCGATATATGTAGGCAGCTTTTATAGACTTATCGTAGAAGCCTAGTCTTTCGCGTTTCCACGATACTGATAAAGCGGTGAAATCCGATAATTCTCCGTTTACTATCATGTGTATGACTGACGTAAAAAATGCCCCCAATGTCATTTAATGTCATCTAAAATTTACTTGATATAGGCTACCTGGATATCTCAAGCATGTTTTCTTTCAGACAAGGCATTTTCAGTACTTTCACTGTATTTATCTAAAGAGGAAATGGTAGCCTTGCAAGTTAGCAGCAAACATGTACAACTGAATGATTTTAAAAGATATTCCTATAATTGGTTCATTGTTGTTAAATGAGCTGCCGTCAAGCAGGACGATTTTCATGGAACCCCAGATTTTTATAAACGTTATTTCACGCGAACTGCAAACAGAGTGTTGGAAACGTTTATCATCTAAACTTAACACGTATGAAATCGTTCATATAGATTGTTTTAATTTTGCAGCCAAAGTTGTTTTTTTTTAATTATTATTATATGTTATAAAAAGCAATAAACGCCTTGCAAAACTGCAGTCCGGTATTATAACGATGAATCTCCATCGGTTTTTTTTGCACAAAAGACATAATATTAATTATTGGATAATTTGGCCAAACTGTAATAATTTTGATGACGTTTTTAGTAAGTTCTAAAGACAAGAATCACCACACAAATTCAGACTACAGTGAGTAGAAAATGAATAGAATACATTTCAGGTTGGGTTACATTACTGCCATATCCGTACAGCTAAGGTGAGAAATACGAATCATTTGTTTTTAGACATATAAAATATGTCTTATATAAGACCTAAATGAAAAAATGACAACCTATCGACCAAGTGCACAAAATTTAATCTCGAATCACAAAGAACACATTACCAAATCGATGCGATATAATCTGATCACGTGATATGCTGTGCACAATAATCAACGTTATGCACATTCTGACATCCATTCTTTTTTGCCCATGCAATTGAACTGAACCGGCATGTCAGAACGCGCTATGAACTATGCAGAGTTTATTTCATTCAATCGCTATTTATGTAACATATTTGATGAAAAATACACTGATAACATGATACCGCAAACGTCGATTCCTTTCCTAGACAATGCACATAAACAATGACATGCTACGAGTGACAGTCAGTGCGCCAAAACGCAGCTGTGGGCCTTTTATGGCGAGAAGGGGTCACTAGCAGCGCAGAATTACAGAATCAAACCCTGTACATTACTTAAATTCCAATAACACTATTATAACTCATCCTCACGTGTATTTCCGTCTGTAATACGTGTACAAAAGCCCCCCTACTGTTAATAAGAAATTCTTATTTAGCCGATTTCATTAATCCATTTATAATGTTACATGGGAGCAGCCATTAGTTTATTGTTTCCATGGTAGTACGTGTGCACGCACGGCGCAAATTAGTTGCGGTCTCCATTTTATTTCCGTTCAGTAAAGTTAATCGCGGGGATAACGGCGAGTGCCAGTTCATTCTGTTCGTGTGCGTAAATGACCAAAAGGTAAGACAAATATTGAGTCTAGTTATCTTTGTATTTGCGCCTTCATTATACAAGTGGTTATCTGTCATTCTAAGCAATCGTTCTGTTATAATCAGTAAAGTAATTAGTAAATGCGCTTCTTTCGCGTTGCGAAGTATAATTGTATGTCAAATGTGAGTTTCATGCATATAATCTCTGTTAACGTTTAAATGGGGAGGGATTATAATTGTATGACGTGGGGCATATTATGCAGTGCAATACAGTGTTAGTATAATTAACTTTAGCATGCAGGTTCGATTGTACGCGAACAGAGAGATCGCTATATCCATGTAAGCTGACATTGTTATGGGAAGTTGCTGAGTGTACACTTGCCATATTTTTGTTTCTTTTAGACCACATACACACGCACGCACGCACACACGCACGCACGCCCAAGCACCTACATCAGCACCTGTGTATGTGAAACCTGGAGAAAGGATGTTGCACTGGAATTAAAATAATAAACATTCATCAGGATCCCTGAGCCTTAAGTGGTGTTCTGGCCGACACTCCAGGATATACATAACTAGAATCAGACCCAGCAACTTGGGATAGTGATCATAGCAGCAGTTTCCACTTCAATACGCATATTATCATAAGATTATATAGGTTATTCCAGTGGGCAGCGTGACCCTCGTGCTTCGACATCCTCACGTGCTGTGGGATTTCTCCCGCACGAAAAGGTTAGACTGACACCTGCCGGCGCGCTGCTGCGTTCTTTCACAATCGCTTGATTTTTGTTGTGTTTTTTCTGATTCCTTTCTTCGTCGCTAGATGTCAGACGAAACTTTAAAATGGCTTTTATTTGGCGTAACCGTATTAATTTGTCATCCACGGATAGCACCGAATTTGAATAGATTTGTTTTGAAGGAAAATGAGAAGATTTGATTTTTTGACCGTAATGTTTGTGTATTTGAAATCTAATCCAAATAAAATACAATTTACCTAAATTTTAGCCACATATGTAGGGTGAGACGCAATGTTCGCGTCTTTTCATGGAAAAAAATCATAAAATCTAATGGCCAACGAAGCTAAGCTATTACATCGTCCAATTTTTTGAATGAAAATCTAAATATCGATTCTTCTCTGCACCTATAAGATATTTCGTTTCAAAAAGCAGAACTACCGCACAGCAAATAAGACTCAAATATGAATTCGTATTATTCGAAGGTGTAGCAGCAAATAGGCTATTTGAAAATAAGAAATGATTTTATAAAATATTGAATTGTTTTATATCTCTGAGTGCTACCTTAGCAGAGTTAAATAACGTTTAGTTTTAAAAAGCATAGCGTCGCGAGGCTCAACGAAAAGTGAATTTCGTTGGTGACAAAAATTTGCACTACTAGTTATATATCGTAACATTTTGACCAAAGGGGGCTCTAACAGTCTTGCGTACGGGCTACCTTCTGAGAACATTGGATATCTTGTGCAGATAATGTAATGTTCTACTTCTTTTCGAAATGGTACAGTTTGCTTTGTTTGGGAGTCCGCTCCGTGGTAGGCATCAGCCACTGAGCATAATGTAATAACTTATCAATGGCTTAGATTTAATTATCGTGTTTTTAACAATTTATCAGTTACCAAACAAAAAATATACAGTATTTGCATTCGCAATGCGGACTAAGCATATATTCTAAATTTATTCTCGACAGTCATAAATTCTGAGCCATTCTCAAATCCCCAGGCCAGAACTAGAACACATGAATCCTCTTATTTGCATACTTCTAGAATTATCCTAACTGGCGTTTGTAATTTTGACTACAACCAATAATCGCCATGGAAGCTCAGCGTTAATGTTCTAAATGTGTTTTTTAATCGTGTTTATGCGCGTAGCATAGAAAGCCAATCACGACCCGCGGTGACCTGGCCATCCTCCTGGACACCTGTTCGGGTGCCCGTCTAAACCATGAAAGTTACATAGCCGCGTCCACCAAACACCCCGTGGAAGCATTTAGTAACAGAAATTAGATGTGATTGTGGAAAGCTGTTTTGTCGGCTGTTGTTAATATAGTTTTTAACAGTATTATTATTATGGTATCAAGAATCGAATAGTTATAGTTGAGCTACTAAACTGATGTTTTCTTAAACCATTGGATATATAATGGACCACCAAAAATGACCCAATTTTGAAATCTAAACAATTAGAACTGATGGGGGAAACGGAGGTGTGGGATTAAACGACAACGACGACAATAATAATAGTAATGATTTACCTGTGTATAACATTCCATAAAAGGTTCGGTTATACGAAGCAGAGAGCAGAAACACATAATGTATATATGCTTGAGTTGGGCTATAAAACACGGTACACGGTACAGCTGTCGAAATCTCAGTGTCCAGAGAGTTCGATTGTGATTGTTCGATTGTCGCGCATGTTCTAACTGACTGGAGCAGCCTATATCTATCATTATCAATATCTGTGCGTCTTTTATATAAACTAAATACATGCGGAAATTATGGGAAAACACTAGTTCAGTCTTGACTTACAACACATACATTTCGTGATTACATTTTTTATAGATTTACTTCATATTATAAAGAAATTTTCGGCACAGTAAATAACTTAGGGGAAATTAGTTGCGGTGTTCTGAAGAGAAGATGTCGGGAAAGTCTCGCGTCAGATTCGATCAGCCTACACATTAGAAGTGCAACTTCTTACACGTTCTTATACTGTCTAATTCAAACAAAACCCAGTTATGAAATGAGCTGAACTGTATTGTCGAATGTTTCGAGAATTCAAACAATAAATGCGACTGAATTAATCGGAGAATAAGAGTCGGGTGAATATATAACGATGAAAGGGAATAACAAAATCAGACACAACGCGCGCGCGCGCGCACACACACACGCAGACGAGAGCGCGCACACAAACACCACAATAAAAGTGCGTAACTTCATACAATTGCTTGCTATTCACAGAGCTTTCTTAGACCTACATAATTCACTCATTAGTGTATTAGCCGGAACACAGTATGTAGTTAGAATCTGAAACTAAATTTATGTCCTCCATTATTAGCAAGAAACTGTAATATTTCATTGGTTAACAAACGTGTACATCTACATACACACATGCACATACAAATACGCCGACTAACATTAAACATGTTGATTAAAATACGTGGGGAAAATAGGCGTATTTTATTAATACGTGAAAGCCTTTCAGACGATTCTCTATCTGCCGTTGAACAAAGAAGCGTATTTATTGTATGTAGGTTGACAACGTAGGAAAAAGAGAGAGACGCGTGAAAGCAGGTAATTGTCTATAGTGACATGTGACTCTAGCTAAAAAAAAAAACAATAATGAACAACAATAAACACGTAAAATAAAAAACGTTTATTGTTAAGATTCTTTGGATCGACCAGGGAATTGATTTTGATTTGCATATACCTTTCTGTGGATATATAATTACGTTGGATATACGGTAAATCTCCACAATTCTGAAAGAATAATTAGTCTTCATGAGGAGAGTCACACACCAGTCGTATCATTTATATTATAAACAGTGTCAGTAACGAAGAGGCTCAGCTCAATACCTTGCTATTGTTGTTGCTGTTGTTGTTGATGATGGTTATAATGGTGATTTTAAGGATACGGCTGTAGTACGATCTTTAAAATACGAAGGCCTTTTCTAAAGACTATCGCGAATTTAAACGGTTATTAATTAAAAAGACCTGCAATTGTGAATTATGTCCGTCTATGGTGAAAAATATGATGAATAATTTATTCAGCCTTCAGCAAATATTTATTTAGCACATGAAAGCAAACCGAATGATAATTCGCAAACGCGTATGTATATTATGCCTCCTCCTTGGAACTGAAGAAAGCTCAATTCTAGTCAAATTTATTCTTTAAAAATCCTTTCAATTTTGCATAAATTAGCTTTTCCATAATCGTAATAATCAAGGAAGAAGAGGGTGTTGGTCTGGCTTTACGCTACACGGCGGGGGGGAAATATTTCAGTTGGTATTTTTTCCATTTCCCTCCTTCTTTTTGAGAATAGCAGATGAGGAGCTAGAGGAAACATCAGTGCACAACTATCTGTATTCAGATTTAATAGATTATGGAAAATAAATAATTATGAATGTCTAAGTATCTTGCTTTTAACTGCTACGGTTCATTTAATAATATTGAACGCTCTTTTGATTAATTTATAATTCACATCATACGCAGTTTACGGTAACTGCAGAGGAAAATTAAAGTAATCATACAACTCTGGTAATATACGGTAACAGGCCTATATATTCCGTTACCGACTGACTATTTTACGCGTTATTATATATCGACAATTAATCATATATATTAACTTTAGGCCATTAGGTAAATGCCTCCCGCGTGGTATTCTGCATTTTGTTTTATTATCCGACACCTGAAAGGCTATTTTCTTCCCTGCTTAATTACTACATATTTACAAATACATGTTATGTAAATTTCAAGACGTCATATTATTGCTGAGGTGGCAATTAACGAAACTGGGAATGTGATGACGGTTCTTTCTCTTATCTCTCCCTGTCCTTTCTCACATCTTTCCCTCGTTTCCTTGAGTTCCTGGTAGCGGTGACACGCGGATCACGTGACAACGCAAGTTGAATAAATGCTTTTGAGAGTCGGCAGGGGAGAGAATGTTTGGCTCGCACGGGACACGAAAGCAGCGTCTCTGTGCTCAAAAAATAAATATTCACACCAGTATATGTATATATGCACATGGAAGAAGAAATTACAATATTAATTATTAACTAAATTAGGCGACGACGAGAAAGCGCATTCTTTAAACAAACCAACGTAAACAGAAAAACGACTCCGAAGAAATATATTCCTCTATATTCACGTATTCTTGCATTTATGTTATTATTGCAAGAAATCATTTTGATTATTATGCGCTTGTGAAATCGCGATCACTCCAGTCACAGGAGAGTCTCCACTTCAATGCTAGCATTGCAGCTCAGACGGTGGGGCCACGTTCTGGAGAGAGAAGGCTTCGCTTCCTATAAAATGATTCTTTTGATCTCTTCGTGATTCATTTTTTTTACACCGCAAACGAAGACTTTGTGCTTGGCGACCAAACTGGGAATTGTTCGGATTTTCAGAAGAGAGTAATTTCCTGCTGTGTTTTTTTTTTTTTTTTTTTTTTTTTTTGATCGACCTACAGCGACGAATTCAAACGTTTTCTGGTGCAGGAGCTGCAGACTTGATAGCGTGACCACCTAAGGATGACATTGGGGACGGATATGTCCGACAACTCTGCTTTGTCCGAGGATGTGGACATCGATGTCGTTGGAGGTGACATATCTGTAGGTAAGGATGGGAAATACCTACATCACCATCACGACTATAACTTGGGCAATGACTCTGATGACAACCTTTCCCAGAATGCCAGGGAGTGCGCCTCTTCCCCGAGCCTGAGGAACTCTGGGTGTCCGATAGAACGAGTTGGGGTAGAAGAAGAATCTGGCGGAGGAAACTTAGTTGGAGGAAAATCGGGAAAAAACACGCTGGTGAAGCCGCCTTACTCATATATTGCCCTGATTACAATGGCGATTCTGCAAAGTCCCAAGAAGCGCTTAACACTAAGTGAAATCTGTGAGTTTATCAGCAACAGGTTTCCTTATTACCGGGAAAAGTTCCCCGCTTGGCAGAATTCGATTCGGCACAATCTCTCTCTCAATGACTGCTTTGTCAAAATTCCTCGGGAGCCTGGCAATCCAGGAAAAGGGAACTACTGGACCCTAGACCCGGAGTCAGCCGACATGTTCGACAATGGGAGCTTCCTGCGCAGGAGGAAACGTTTCAAGAGGCACCAGTCGAATGAGATCCTCAGGGACCCTGGGGGGTTCCTGCCAGGCTTTGGGTACGGTCCCTACGGGTACAACTATGGTCTCCAACTACAGAGCTTCCATGCCCATCACCCATATCACGGTCACCATCCGGGAAGCACCATCCCTTTCCAGAACCCGCAATGTGCACTCCCTACTCCGGCCACATTTCCTTCACCACACTCTCTTCCCTCACTTGTGGGGTCCGACTTGAGAAAGCCATTTTACCCACAGCTTAGTCCGACTTTGCCTGGACTAGCGCCTCTGAAAGTGAACTCTAGCACCCCGAGCCGGCCTTCCTTCTCTATAGACAACATAATCGGCGGAGCCAACACTCCGGCTCCCGCTTATTCTGCACAGCCGGGCAGCCAAGCGCAGATCTTGGCTATGCTGACTCCTGCACTCGCATCTGCCTCTAACCACTTGAATCTCTCCCAGGAAACGCTGTTGCAACCGACCAGCGCGCAGACTTTTTCCAGCAAGACGACAAACATTAACGGTTGTCACTTCTAAATCGACAACAATACAAAAAGCACAGAACTTCTTTAAGTCCCAATAAGGTTCTATCACCGTATGCGAAGGTAGGATAATATTCTTTGCGACACTATGGCGCATTTTGTTCGTCTCAACACGTGTTTCTTAATCGTCATAGAATAAAAATAAACATGCGTTAAATATATTTATGGTCTGTAAATATGTATAATATAAAGGGAGACGCCTATTAAAATCGTATTCAAATTAAGGTTTCGCAGACTTGGAGTGCAAAATCGGAACTAACTTTTCCCGTATGTCCAACACCCCAAGTTAAAAAGAAAAGTAGCATCCTGCAGATATGTAACTATTATTAAGATTATTATCGTTTTATATTTTTGGTTTAGTTTGTGAAAAGCACTGTTCATACCGAGGCCGACAATTCTCAGGTTTTTAATTGTTTTAAAGCACATTGACAGAGAAAACGGGGGCTGTAAATACGACCCATAACCTTTGCCACTCTCCCCCGCTCTCCTTACAGCGGTGTTTGGTGAATTTGTAATTATAATTGTTCTATGTTGTCGATAGACAATTATGTGGTTTTGGTGTAAAGCACATTACCTCTCATTCTGTTCAACTGTTGTGGATAGGGTCTTGTCTATTTCAATAAAAATCTGTGAAATATGTTATTTGTAAAGAACGACAGACAAAAAACTTCTTAAAATGTTAATAAAATGTAATTTGTCTTTGCTGTAAAGACAATACAAATAAATGTTTGTGAATTTTAAATCATGTTTTCGTTAAATTATTGACCCAATAATTGTATAGGCTTATTATTGGCCTATTGCACCAGGTAAAAGAGTGGATTGTTTTCATTATACTACGGCAGCCTGTGTGTGATAGAAAAGAAAAGGCATTTTAAACTGGCAAATGACTCCAACTTTGCGTTGTTGGGATCTTTTATTGGGAAATTTTTAAACTCCTGCATAGACTTTTTCCCAATGCGTCGCTCATGTAACAAGGGACCAGACATAAAGGAACAAATATATTAGACGAAAACGCATTTTTTTTTCTTTTCAAAAATAATTTTACCAGAAAGGATTTTAAAATCGAGACGCGTCTTTCTTCAAGAGACGTAATCTATTTAGACCTTCATAAAGAAGGTATACCGTGCACTTCTACCAGCACTGTCTATTTTTTAATACTTTTCATATATTATTATGTCTACTGTTTTCCCCTGCGTGACAATCACATTATCACAAAATATGACAATCACATTATCACTTGTAATTAATAATGTTATGTTAATGTGGTGCAAATTATATTAATCGCTGTCAAAACGAATAAACCGATGAGTAGTTTTTTTTAAAGATTTTTGCGCTGCATTAACTCACGCGCAATGTATTTTTGATATTATGGAACAGTGAGCATGTAATGTCTCTTCTGTGGCTCTCGGGGGGGGGGGGGGGTGATAAACGACTATATTCTGACGAATAAGAATGGCAAAATGAATAGGAGCAGCAGCCTTTGGAAACCGGTAATTGAATTTCAGAGTTCTACAT
>JAODJX010000035.1:3789019-3804703 GCA_026776945.1 Isichthys henryi | reverse complement strand
GTGCTCTTCCGAATTATTCTTTTTAATTTTCCGGCTGGGCAAACGCCCCCCCCCCCCCCCCCCCCCATATGCATGTATAACATTGTAAGGTACGCAAAAGCCGCCACTAATATAACCAGGTCAGGCCCATGGGTGGAGCATAGCTCGGGCGCACTGTCGGCCTGGGGGCCGGTGGGGCCGGTGGGGTCTACGCGTGGGCAGACGGTCCCGCAGCACGTCAGGTTGGTGCGGGGAACCCAGGACCGCAGGCCTGAGGCAGGGGAAGGATCGGCTCGTGTGTGGCCTTGTTTTTTTCTCCCTTTTTTCACTTCAGAAAACTGATCTGTTTTAAAACACGTGCTAAATATTACCATATTTACATTTTCCTGTTTCAAAAAGGCAAGAGGGTTGGGGGGGAGGCAGGACTTTTTGGTGCGGAGGGGTCCTGGGCCGAGACAAGGCACCGTTTGAAACTCTAAACCCTTTCATGCTTATTTATTTTACGATTCTACAGGGTACCCTGTTTACACTTTAAGTGCAACATCTGGATTAGATAATTTGTTGGGAATTAAAAAAGCCTAGATGCTTATCCACCTTCGCCTAATTAAACCTGCTTGGTGTTTTTTTTTCTTGTCCATTTTATGATTATTTTCTTTTACTGTAGATGTGTGTGTGTTATCCTTTTAGTAAAAAGTGGGAGGTGCTTAGTTTAATTAAAGCCCCCCCCGCCCCCACTCTTAATGACTTATCCTCAATTTAAGCTCACGTTGACTTTGTTTACTTTTCACCTCTGGCTACTGACGACCTCACGCAGTCACACTGGCGAGCGAGACGGCCCTCGGTAATCTGACCGCTCATTCCCCGTCGCTATGCTAACCGTTTCTGTCCATATCGTGTAACGAAACCTGGTTCCCAATACAGCTTTAAGATTTGAAAGAGAACCAGTGTCCCGCGCAGTGTGCGGCAGATGCTGTCAGCGTCACTCTTCACTCACTGCCCTAAAGATTTGTGCTTAAAAGCATTAAGTCTCAAGTGCAACAGAAGTACCGTTCAAGAAGAAAAAAGCGATTTGAGACTTTACCTGCTAAACACACAGTTATAAATTTCAAAACAAACTGACGAATGTCAATCCCCGAATCTATGTCAATAAATATAAATACAATTGATCCAACCTGTAAACAGTCTATTCCCTGGCCGACTGCTAAAAATGTTGGTGCTCACATATTTGTAATTCATCCATCATCCATCCGCTTGGTCAGCGGGGACCTGGAGTGTCTCCCAGGGATCGCAGGGCACAAGGCCGGGGTAGACGCTGGATGGGGTGCCAGTTCATTGCAGATATTTTCAATATCACATTAGACTGGAAAAATAATACATTTGTCCCCTTAGATCCCAACAAATGAGGACTATTTATCCAAATGGCGATTTTCCCTGACAACAGCTTCAGTTTTCGTTTTCCTTGTAGAGGCCAAATCGGAACCTAATCACAGAATTCTGTAATATGGGCATAAATTAGATGAGTGTGAGACTGGGCCGCAGCCTCTCAGGTCATGTGAAGTTCAAGACATTCTGATCTGCTTATGGATGGCTGGTTATTGTTTTAATATCTGAACTCTCCGCTTCCAGAAACGCCGCGCTGGATTTTCCATGGCCCGACTCTGAAGTGGAAGTTGAAAAGTTCCTTTCCTTGTCATTGCTCACTTGGCCAAAAAGAAGAGGTTTTAAGGGAATGAGGAATATTTTCTTGCCAGAATATAGGTGATAGTATACCCTGAGGGCTCGTGTGACCTGTACGCACTTATTCACTACGGTGTGCTGCAGGGAATCAGCCACCCTCCTGTTCCCTCGTCTCTCCCCAGAAGGTTTCGGCAACTCCCCTGCTGGTTCTCAGCCCCAGATCTGTCACGTGGGGGGGGGGCAAGCTGGCCGCGCAGAACCCAGGAGAGAGACTCCCTCATATTCCAGGTCGCTCGTCTCTGGCTGATTTGTGGCTCTTTTATTGACTCTAACCATCTGTTAATATGGTTTCTCTCGCTCCATGGCCTATGTTTGCTGACGCACGGGTGAAGGGGAACGGAGACGCCAGGAGTAACGGGGATTATGGCGGGATGGGGGTGGGGGGGAGGTGTTTACAAGGACATGTGGAGAACTTAACAGCAAGTGGTATGTAACAGCAAATCAGGTTGCGCCTCCCGGCGTCCAGTATCACATGACCTCGCCAGGCTCCAGGCCTCCATGTCACGCTGATTACTAACACATTAGAAACGGCGTCTGAGACGCGGAGCTGTTCATTCGATTTGCCACAGAGTTTTCAGCCATGTTTCTCTGTGTGTGTGTTTGTGTGATGACACAAATGTGCAGGTTCCCGGGGATAATTTATTACAGGTGAAGCGCCACCACCCCTCCCCACAGCGAGCCCCGTTCTCCTCCTGGGGTCCTGCAGAGCCGTTATCTCTGTGTTACCCCTCCTACTTTCCATCCTTTCAGTTCTGACCTGCTGTATATCTCTCTCCGACATTTTAACAGCACGGCCAGAGCAAAATAAAAGACCGGAAGCTGATATGAGTCAATTTAAAGTGCGAGTTAGTTGGGGCCCAGCCAGCCCAGCCCATCTGCCTGGACCCGGCACCGCGGAGAGGAGAGGGTGGCAAGCCGGCCACCCCTGATGGGCAGGAAGGAAGAGACCCTAGCAGGGAGAGGCGAGTGTAAGGGGGGGAGCAACAGGAGCCAGGCCTTCAGAGGGAGTGTGGGCCAGCCGCAGTCAGCCAGACATTTCTCCTCAATCTGAACCTCCCCTCCAACCTCCAGTGAGCAAGAAATAGGGAGACTCAGGGGGGAAGGAGTTCCAGGCCCTTCTGAAAGAACCTTCTGGAAGGAGCGGCAGCTGCGAGCTGTCAGATGAAAGGCCGGGCAGCGGCTGTTTGCATAAACCCGCTCAAACTTCGGGAGTCGAGAGAAGGTCTAGGCCAGAGCTGACCTCTGGGCTGGCTCCCTCCGCCACTCCGCCAGGAATTCTGCCACACATGGTCGACTCCCTCTGCCGCTCCACCAGGAATTCTGCCACACACGGTCAGCTCCCTCTGCCACTCTGTCAGGAATTCTGCCACACACGGTTGACTCCCTCTGCCGCTCCACCAGGAATTGTGCTACACACGGTCGGCTCCTTCTGTCACTCCACCAGGAATTCTGCCACACACGGTCGGCTGTCTTCACGCTCCGCCAGGAATCCAGTGACACGCGGTCGGCTCCCTCCACGCTCCGCCGGGAATTCTGTCACACACGGTCGGCTCCCTCCACACGCCGCCGGGAATTCTGTCACGCGGTCGGCTCCCTCCGCCGCTCCACCAGGAATTCTGCTACACATGGTCAGCTCCTTCTGTCACTCCGCCAGGAATTCTGCCACACACAGTCGGCTGTCTTCACGCTCCGCCAGGAATCCTGTGACACGCGGTCGGCTCCCTCCACGCTCCGCCGGGAATTCTGCCACATGCAGTCGGCTCCCTCTGCGCTCCGCTGGGAATTCTGCCATATGCGGTCAGCTCCCTCCACGGTCCGCCAGGAATTCTGCCACATGCAGTTGGCTCCCTCCGCCGGGAATTCTGTCACTCACGGTCGGCTCCCTCTGCCGCTCCGCCAGGAATTCTGCCACACGCGGTCAACTCCCTCTACGCTCTGCCGGGAATTCTGCCAGACGTGGTCAGCTCCCTCTACGCTCCGCTAGGAATTCTGCCACACGTGGTCGACTCCCTCCGCCGGGAATTCTGCCACTCACGGTCGGCTCCTTCTGCCGCTCTCCCGGGAATTCTGCCACACGCGGTCAGCTCCTTCTGCCACTCCGCCAGGAATTCTGCCATACACGGTCGCCTCCGTCTGCCGCTCCGCCAAGAATTCTGCCACACGCGGTCGGCTCCCTCCACGCTCCGCCGGGAATTCTGCCACATGCGGTCGGCTCCCTCCACGCTCCGCCAGGAATTCTGCCACATGCAGTTGGCTCCCTCCGCCGGGAATTCTGTCAGTCACGGTCGGCTCCCTCTGCCGCTCCGCCAGGAATTCTGCCACACGCGGTCGGCTCCCTCCACACTCCACCAGGAATTCTGCCACACGTGGTCAGCTCCCTCTGCCAGGAATTCTGCCACACGCGGTCGGCTCCTTCTGCCGCTCTGCTGGGAATTCTGCCACATGCAGTCAGCTCCCTCCGCTGGGAATTCTGCCACACATGGTCGGCTCCCTCCGCTGGGAATTCTGCCACATGTGGTCGGCTCCCTCCGCCAGGAATTTTGCCGCACGCGGTCGGCTCCCTCCATGCTCCGCCGGGAATTCTGCCACACACGGTCGGCTCGCTCTGCCGCTCCACCAGGAATTGTGCTACACACGGTCGGGTCCCTCCACGAGGAATTCTGCCACAGGCAGCAAGCTCCCTCCGCCTGGAATTCTGCTACATGCAGTTGGCTCCCTTCGCCTGGAATTCTGCCGCACGCGGTCAGCTCCCTCCGCCGGGAATTCTGCCACATGCGGTCGGCTCCCTCCGCCGGGAATTCTGCCACATGCGGTCGGCTCCCTCCACGCTCCGCCGGGAATTCTGCCACATGCGGTTGGCTCCCTCCGCCGGGAATTCTGTCACATGCGGTTGGCTCCCTCCATGCTCTGTCAGGAATTTTGCCGCACGTGGTCGGCCCTCTCTGCCGCTCCGCCAGGAATTCTGCCACAAGCGGTCTGCTCCCTCCGCCGAGAATTCTGCCACACGCGGTCGGCTCCCTCCACCGGGAATTCTGCTACACGCGGTCGGCTCCCTCCACCGGGAATTCAGCCATAGGCGGCCAGCTCCTTCGCTGCTTTACATTTTGAAGGCTTGGAAGCCTGGCTTGCCTAATCCGGGTCCGAGCTGAACTCTGCCCTGGGGTGCAGGCAGAGATGACAGGAGGTATGGAACCCAACCCAGATCCCCTCAACAAAGCGATTCAGCTTTCGCCAAGTCAACGCTTGGCCATGGATGTTAAAGGTCCAGAGAAACACTGTCTGCCACAGGAAAAGGCAGAAAATGAAACAACGGAACCCGCTGTCATCGTGTAACAAAAATCTCTCTGTCCTGACTGATATTCTCACTCTGTCATAAACTAGTTGCGTGACATCTTGGCGATTTCACAAATAATATACCTGCGGAGGTTCTACATTTAATGATGTTCCCCTTTAAAAATGCTGTATACTTCTTGAATGATAAAATTAGAAATGTGTAAAATTTGATTACATTTATCACCTAAAATCACAGTGGTGACATAAGGGGCTCCGTTTAGAGTCCATGGTGTAGAAGCTTGTTATGTCTGTCTTCAAACTGAGGCCTTTTAATTTTGCAGTGTCACTGCAGTTTATATATACTGAAATTTCCCAAAGGCAGTGTTGGGGGGGGTGACCCTGGGGCTCGTCGCAGCCATTTATTTGGGACCTACGGCTGTTGGAGGGCGGTTCGCTCAGTGAATAGCTGAAAACGAACCCCCTGGCATTTTCACCGCCCCTTTGCCACAGACAGAGTCTGTTACCCCACCTGCTCTCTCTGCCCCCCCCCCCCCAACCGCCCCCGCAAGTAGGTTTCCCCTCAAAAAGGTGCGCTGTGGTCAGCAGTGCTTATGTTTTGTGTAAATACCCATTGACTATAAGCTATTGAATACTTTCAAGTACGTGAGTGGCTTCAATAGTAAGTACATTACATAAAAGTATGTTGTTAGATATATCTGGGACTCATATTTTCTGTGTCAGTCCCTGCTATGAATGAAAAATCCTAGCCGTGTCTTTTTCGGGTGTTTTGAGAGCCCATTGAAGTTGATCCAGGGTTACAGCCAGATCACTTGCTCTCTGTCCTAATTAGTTATTTAATCGACCACCAGCGAGCAGGTCACCTGTGCTGTCAGGCAGGAGGAGGGGGCAGGATGAAGGCACACAAGGTGTGGTGACTTCGGTGGGCCGTCTGAGTTCAGGCACATGTGGTGTTTGCCACCCGCCCGCTGCCCCCTGGGTCCCGCTGGTGGAAATGATCACCAGACAATGAATAATCTGGCTCTTATATCCGGCCAGATCCCCCTCCCTTGAAGCCGTCCCCGGGTCTTTAATTATCAGCCATGACGAACGACCTGTAATGAGAGTAAATTATAAACAAGCACAGCTGACTTTGGGCTGCCTGAGCTCCTTGCTGCCCGCGAGCCGGATCGACTCTTACGTCTGCAGTGTGAGGGAGCCCCAGCCCCGATGGAGCACGATGAAAGGCCTGTGGGGCCTCGTGCTTCCCAAACCTAAAAGGAGCTCCATAACTTCCTCTCTGTTTAATCAAACTCCTCCACCACATTAAAGCCACTCCCAACCCACCCCAGCCCAGTGGGGGTATCCGCCGCTGTCCCAGTAAGAGATTACAGGTGTCACCAGGCAGGCTGCATGCATGTGCCCCCCTCCCCTCCCTCATGCATACAGGGTCTGTGTGTGCCTGTGCAAGATTTGGGCAAGGGGGACCACAACGTTATCTAGTCATTTGTCATGAACACATCCTGATGGATTTTTCTGCTTTGGTGGGGTGGGGAGGGGGGGGGTTGTACCTGTCAGTAGATTCTGCTGGATTCCCACACTTATATTTTAGGGCCCCCACTATGAAGTGCTGGGTCCCCCTGAATCTACCAGGGTATCCATGGCTCCGATGCCCCTGCACGCACAGAAACACACGCGCGCGCACACACACAATCCCATCAGCGCCGGATGCTGCCGCAGACCTGGGGGGCTCACGCTGAATGTGACGCCCCTCCCAGCAGGCAGTGTTGATATAGGTGATGGAGAACCTCACACATAGACAGCTGTGACACAGGGAGCCTTTGATCAGAGAACCAAGGACAAACAACCGCATTGGCCCCAAAGTGGGGGCCAGGAGCCAGGAGTGTCTCCTTATAGGTGGAAGGCAGAGAAGCACCAGACAAACACCTGTTTGCCCTCTGCTCTGCTGCAAAGATACCATTCTTGCTGGATATCGCTATTATTATTATTATTATTATTATTACGATATTACCAGCAATAATAATATTCATTCATTTATCGGACCGTCACCACAAACATTTTCATTGTCTTCTTAGATTATTTCACGCACCAACCGTGGTTGTCTTTTCATTTATAACACAATAAAAGCCAGTGCACGAAATACCAGATCCGCTTATTCTAAAAACAGAAGCCGCGCAGACCGTCTTGACTGGCGACAGACCGACTTCGGCCTACACAGTCAGCGATCGCCTGACCGAAAGGAAGCGCCGTCACCGCGTGTGTGTACGTGACATCAAACATTCATACGCCCTAAACCGGAACCATTGTCATTCTCTTTTTTTAATCTTTGCCAGAAAATTTAACGTTTTCTTACTAACATGTTTTCGTTACTAAAACGCTTCCTTTATGGTCATTTATAAAGACATAATATTTACTACAATTAACTTGAGTTTGTGCGTTTATCTGCCACACGCGGTCGTAAAACCTCATGTTTTTACATGGATTGATGCCTGGACTTTTAGGTTGTAGTAGAAAATAGAATGATGCAATGTAATTAAAGACAACTAATTAAATAATGTTTTTTAAAAATTCTATAAAGCAAGCATTACAAGCAAGTAATGCGTTTTGCATTTTCAATATTAACACATGCTTTTTTTTTTTAACAAAAAGGTGATATTTTTATAATCCGAAACACGCCTGACTGGGGGCCACGAGAGAATTCGATTTTTATCCAGGAGAACGACAATACATAAATACAATTTATTTTCAATATAGAGCAAGTTATGCTACCACTGCGAAGAGACTCACTCTTGCAGCTTGTGCCAATTTACAAGAGCCCGGGGAGGGGGCGGGGGGCAAAAGTAGTAATGAATAAATAAATTAATAAATAAAGGCTTTGAAATGCGAGTGCATCGGATCTTCAAACAGCGAAGACCGCTGCCAAGCACAACTTACAAACACACCCCTGCGTCCCGCCGTTTATTAAGCCCTGACGCCTTTCCACGGAAAATTAAATTTGACAAAATAAATGAAAAGCAGAGAGAACTTCGGATGGATTTCAGTTGTTTCTTAACGACGGACGTCCTCTTCCTAAACTAAGAGTAAACAGGTTTCAGAATGATACTTGCTTCTTTTATGATAAGTAAATAAAAAAACGAGTCGTCTTTTATTTAACATAGTTTTGAAATGATGGCGTTACAAATAGGCTACAATCCAAACAGTAGCAGCAACATAAACAACAACAACAACGCTAATAATAATAATAATCGTCAAGTCTTCTTAGTGGTGTTGGATTTAATACTCGTACTAATATTTTATTGCAACATAGTCGTCTTAATCTCTAAGTATTACATACATTTAAGGGAAACATGCGACGTAGTTTTACTGTGCTTTATCGAATTATCGAAATGTTAATATTTAATTGAAAACATCGTTCTTTCGTTTTATTTTCATATAAAATCGTGCTAACTGCCTTGTCTCACAGCGCAACAGTGGCGCATCTCCAGTTACTTAAGGTGCTGTCGGTTTTTTCCTGGGCACGTGTAATCTTATCGTTTCATTAATGACAGACTCCTTGATAGTAAACATGTACTTTACTTGTTTGACAGCCTGGCCCTATCCGCCCTCTTCGCCGCGGGATGTTACTCACGTTGCCCGTCGAATGCCCGCTGTAACGCGGTAGCTGAAAGCCAGCCGTCGCCGAGCGGAGCCCGAGAGCAAGACGGAGCTGCAAAAAATAATAGATGCCAGGGTCTGGGTGGCGTGGAGCCGGTGCGCCGGCCCGCCGGAGCATGTGCAAGGCGGTGCAGCGCTAACATGCTCCATAAGTGATCATGGAAACTGTACCCGCAAAACAACATATGTTTCAACTTTGGCTGCGAGGCGGCTTTTACACGGCGAATTGCATCGGATCAACCGACAACGGAGAATCCGATTCAAACTCCTTCATCTCAATGATGTCATGAGATGAAATGATTTAGACGGATGACAATTCAACAAGAGGGAGGAAACGCACAATTAAAACAAAATTAAGTTTAATAAAACAAATCCATGCCGTGGCTATATTAAAAGTATAGGCCTACCGGATATTATTTTAAATAGTTTTCAACTTAAAAGCATATTATTTTGTTATTCAATAATTCCTTCACTCAAAATGTAGCCGTATTAAATGGCACGGTTAGGTGGAATTAGATGATTCATTACTGATCATTCGTAATACTTATTCACGCTTATCTTTAAAATACAATTGCGATGTATCCAATATTGACCTCACTAGATCGCAGGCAACCTAAGTGTAAATAGGGGATCGGTACGAAAACTTACTTTTTTCGTACGAATTTAATGTAACGTTTACCAGAACTGTGCAAAAAAAAATGATTTAGTTGCGCCTGTTCGATCGTATGACGTGATAATGTTTGTCGTCACTTTTCCGCTCGAATGTTTCATTCATTATTCATCCTAAAGATCATAAAGAATCTTAAAAGCTTTGTTTATGAGCGGTGAGGAAATGTAGCTTTTAAACTGTGTATTTCAGCTTCCTGTGCCATCTGAAAATGATTTCCCCCAGTACTATAAGCGTAACCCCGGGCACACAGAAATATATACTTTCTTCCAACTGCCAGACTCTCCAAAGGTGTACAATCCAGGATTTGTTTGGATAAATTCTCCGTCTGTGTTATCTAAAATCTTCGAGGGCTCACAGGAGATATACCTCATCAAGTCAAATTTAAATCTAAATCTAAATTATTCGCCTCACTTGGTGGTTTCAAATATAAAACAAAGAAAATGTTTTAACTGCGGCAACAAGAGAGTGGGGGGGGGAAAAAACTGCCAGTACTCCGAAGTGCAGTCACAACGCTGCGTTTTGCGCCCCTTTCACTACTTCTCCAAGTTGGACAAACTGAAAAGAAAAACAAAAATTAGAGATAATTGTCTGTGTCCAAGCACACGAATCGGGCCGCTGTGTTGTTGAGTCGCCCAGCTTGTGAAGAGATCTCCCAGTAGGCGATCTCTCTCTCACGGATGACCTCTTGTTTGAGCCTTGGAGTAATAGACAACAATGAACACTGAAAAGCGAGCAGATGGGCAACAATTTTCTCTCTTCTCTTTCGCCTTACAGGGCAAACTTATATTTAACAGCGCGCTGCGCTCACTTTCAAATTGCAGTTTCTGACAGAAGTATTCTTAAACCGCGATAATTGCCTTCTGCTGACTTAAATCCGCTGAATACCTATAAATATAGTAATGTCATAACCTTAACGTAATCATATTGACAAATGCCGGGAATCTGTTAGAATTATTTCTTCGTTTAGATAATGTTGGTTTATCATTTATCCTTTTACGTTCTGTAAGCTCTTATTATAATTTTTTTTTTACTGAATGAATGACATCATGATGTTTATTATATTTTAAGTGGTATTTAAATGTAATGTTAAACTGGTCGTTGTTCATTGAATTCTATTTATTATTGCCGGTATTTTGAAAACATGCAAAGAATTTTAATAGAAAAAAAAGAAATTGCAAGAGGGTGAACTTAGATTAACGAAAATCCGATGACGTTTTTTATTTCAAATTTTAAAGAAATCTGCGAAACAATCGGAATTCAGCAGTTAAACGGGGAATAACGTTTTGCGGGGGCTTTAATTTTCGAAGAGAATTGGACTTACGTAACGTTACATTTTTATCGGGGCTTTTTAAAGACTGCTTCTGTACTTCAGAGTTTTTTTGGAGAAAGCTCAGTGCCTCTTGGGTTCCGCTCTTCAAATTGCGTAACTGTGACTTCTGCGACCCCAAAAGTGTTTTTAACGTCTTAATTCGATTAGACGCTTTTTGTCTAACATGCAAAGCCTGAATCCTAAAGTTATTGTTTTGTTGCAATTTTTAAAATTATTAATAGCCTATATAGTTAAGGGGGCGTTAATGTTCGGGTCACATTTAATGCAGTCCTCTTGGTATTTTAGCATGCGCCTGCATGTAGCCGATGTGTACGCGAGACATCTGTCATACATGTAGCATGTATGTAGGCCTTTGAAAGCTCCCGGGGTGAAAAGAAACCCTCGAGTCTCGTTCCTACCACCCATCCGCGCCACGCAGGGAACCGAGTCCACGGCAGCATATTGGCGAGAATAGACCGGGCCCCAACAAAGCCGCGCGCCGCTGGGGCTCCCCAGGTCTGAGTCTGGGAGGCAGCGGTTCGTGTGATGAGACAGAGGGGAGCAGCGGGGCCGGGTCCTCACTGCATTAGGCAGTAATGGGTTTGGGATGACCTAAACGATTTGTTGACTGGGACAATAAATCTGTTGTGTGTTTCTTGGCATACTGAGGGAGGGATTACAAGTTGTCGCACAAAAGAATGCAAATTGCAAGCCAAACTCTGAGAGAGAGTTTAGAAGAGGCCACCATTCTCAGCATTTGTGTGGATCCCCGAGTCTTTTTCTCTATTTTATGTTTTTTTCTATTAGTCTTAATAACTGTGAAGGGTCTGAAAGTAGTCACTGTATTCATCTCAAATCAATGGATTACCAACTCCGACCCCTACAGACCTTGAGATTTGCATTCTATTGAATTATCGACGGTACGAGGTGACCAGGAGAACAATGTCGTTCGTCGCTGTTAAGTGTGTTTTTGAAAAACAGCCGGTCCGCATTCTGTTCATATTCTGGTCTCTACATACATATATCACGGTTCCAATGAGACAATCACTTTTAAGGAACTTGGGCTTTGATATGACAATCGCGACGACGGTGAAATTATTACAAGCAGTACTTCCTTCCTATTTTGTTATACAGAAATAAATCCGCGGATCCGTTAAGTAACATGCGTAGCTTTGCTTCACAATCCCATTTCATAAAGGCTGTTTATCCACTTTTTTCGAAAGAATTTACCTGTTGCAACTGTCGCATAGTTACGGTTACGGTACGAATGATTAATGGTGACCATCTATCCGCCTGTATGTCCGAATTCTCCCTCACGTACACAGTTAAGGTTAAACGGTCCTGTTTAAGTTCTTACCGCTAGTAAATCTAAAAAATATTCATCTTCTATTTAATATGATGGATTTCTGTTCTATTCTGGCAATATTTACAAATTAAATTAGCATTATATTTCACTTAATGTTATTGATAGACTTAAAGGAGAGAACTGTATCAATAAACATTATTGTTGGGGCAGCACTAACAGCCAAGTCCTGCCACTGCTGCTGCGGTTCTACATTTTTCCTTCATTCATCGAATTAAGAGAACCTGCAATCACTACCTCCTTCTAGTGGCCGAGGGGCGCAACGCAGGTGCGGTGGCAACGATTTTGCTCAAATTACTATTACTGTATCGCTAATGTATAAAGTGAACGCAATTTTTTTCGTGATTTTTTATTAAAGACGGAAATCGTTTAGAAATGTTATGCATATTTCTAATAGCGTAAATACTCATTGAGTACGGCATTTATTTCAGAAGGATGATTTTATCTTCTCTACTGCATTGATTAAAATGAATTCAGACGAGACCCCGTTAATAGCGGCGGTTGCAATAAGATACCGCAAAGCGCTACTGAATCCGATATCGGGATTATTTTTTATAATAGCGTTTTTTTCCTAACAGCATTTAGTGGTGCCTTAAAGTTATCATAACTGAGGGTAACAATGGGATTTTATGCTTAAGAATTCGTTTTACACAAAACCATGTGTCTAATTTTCTTTTTTGATATCCCTTCGTTAAATAGAATTTGATATTATTTAAACGGTTTATACGTGTATACATCTCTGAAAAAAGTAAGCGAAATATTCACTTTTATTGTTTAATATATAATGCAGTTTATTTATTTAAGTCGGATGGTTTTGGGACACGTGTCATATATTTGGACGCCCCGTGTCCCCTTGTCCCGTTTCGGGGCCTGTCTGTACCCGGCGTCCCCGTGATTCCCTCCACAGAGGACATTACTTTTATAGAAAGTCCGCCTTGTCTGAGATATTGCGGGGCGTGGGTGCGCCTCCCGTTTTGCAGCTGTGCGGGGCGTGAATGTTTTGCGGGAGCGGACACGCCGCGTGGGCCCCGCCGCTGCGTCGGGCTGAGCGGTGCAGTTCGCCCTGGGAATCGCGCCTCCCAGGCACTGTATCCCCGTGTCCTTCCCTCCTTCTTCCAGGAGTTTCGGGAGGCGTGCACGTGCTTTAATTAAAAAACAACAACATTATGTTAGCGCAGCTAAAAGGGGGCAGGCAGCACCCTCCTCGCTGAGCGGCGAGCGCCAAGGCTGCACTCATCCTACCCAGAAAAAAAACCGTGCTTTAATCGGGCAGGGGTGTATTTCCCAAAAGCACAGCTGAAACCTACGTTAGCAACTTACACAGTGTTAACAATGTAACTGAGTGGGTGAAACTACGTACAGTAAGTTGCTAACTGGGAATTTTGGGAAGGCACTCAGGCTAAGAAACGTCACGTCAGACCATTTCCTGCAGAATTTATAATATTTATAATAATATAATATTTTCAACCCCCCCCATATTATTTGTACCCTGAGTTCTCACTTGGTTTGCTTAATATACCAAAGACGAACATCTTCAAGTGAACCTTAAAAAGACCCACAATGCCGTCTTGTAAACATGCAGGCGGCATTATTCATTCGCATCGGCCCGAGCGGTCTATAAAAATACCTTTCAGCGAGACAAAACCCCCCCCCCCCCCCCGATTGAAGGTACAGGCTACATTTCATTTAGCACTCTCCGCTTTACTAATTATGAATCTTTTCAGCGAGATACCAGCATGGTTTCCATCTGGCTGAGCACGTTTCTACGAACTCACACGCAGTTTGGCTGCAACATTGATTAGTATAGATTACTGCACCATAGCAGGCTATGCCACTGGACAGACCCGTCCAAGAAGCCCTTTATGAGCAATGGAACAATGACCAGCTGGCTTGAGGAAGGACCATGTCCGCCAGAAAACGTATACAGTAAGTTGCCAGGGTAACCCTGTTAGCAGAATGCAGATCAGCCCAGATGCTCTAGTGTTACCCACAATTCTGTGTGATTACTGGCACTTTCATATACAGAGAGGCAGGTGGGAGTGACAATCAGCCCCTAACCATTGCGGAGTTTTTATTTTTTTTAATTCTGAATTGATCAATTTGCCTCTTTTTTGACTTCCACTCAGGGTTTGCAAGGCCCCATAAAACCGCTTACTTACCGTAGTGCAAGTACAGCGGCAGAGAGGTCAGTGTTATCCAAACACACCCATCGGGCTATTTGCTATAGCACCCTCCATCCGGCAGGAAGCCGGAGAAATCAGCCCGTCTCTTCAATCAGGCCGCGAGCGGCAGGGCGAATGCATAATGAAATGGGCGACGTGGCGGAATTGAGGCCCGGAACAATGACGGGGAGCCGAGGAAAAAAAGTCGGCCTTATTGATGTCTACGGCCTCTATTTTGCTTGCCTTGTTGTCTGTTTACAGATGGAAACAAACAAGGGAGCGGCGAAGGTGAAACGATGGAGTGTGGAGACGCTTGTCAGTGAAGAGGGAGGCCGCCTGGGTGCATGTACGCTTAGTGATGGTGCCGTGACACCCAGGACGCAGTGGGACTGGTCGAGCTCCACTAGCTTGTTAGCAGTCGGTAGCCGCGTGCGGCTAATCCTCTTTGCTCTTCCCTGTCAGGGGTTCACCTTGAGAGCGGAAAGCCCCACAGGCGTCCTCCTAGGTGCCTGTTTGCTCAGCACCCAGACAGACACTGGTTACTGCCACAGACCTTTGACCACATTAACTCGTTTTATTTTTATTACGGGTTCGGTTTTCACGCGGCCCTTATCGTCTTAGCAGCGTTAAAAGGCTGCTGTGAGCGGGCCTGGGCTGCCGCTACGGACAGACAGACACAGGGGTGACAGAAAGTCAGGAGAAAGGAGGGCAAGACTGACAAAGGAGGAACCTGGGCGTTGTGTGGGGGGGGTTGTGTTCAAAGCGAGATGCCGGCAAATTCGCGTCCCCACTTCAAATTGTTTCTGTGTCAGCTTGCTCCCTCGTCCCCAATAAAAGGGTCGACGTGGCTTTAAACCCAGGAGGCCCAGAGTGGGCGCACACAGCTTTGGGCAAACAGGACATTTTACGAGGCAGCCCTACAATCAGCCATTACCTCGACTATTGAATTTTAAGTGCAGGCTGGCCTTGGAGTTACCTGGATACACCTGAGATTGGGTGATAAAAACAGGCCTGCGGGTAAATGCGGAGGCTCATATCCCATCATTCTCCTCTCCTGCCACATCTGTCCCTCAGGCTGAGGGCTTCAACATCTGCCTCTGTCTGCCCCCCCTGACCAGCAACATGACATGTTTAAAAATACGTGCTGCTTCCGTTGTCTTAATCACCTTTAGTGTTGGATTTTGTTGCCATATTAGCCTGGTTGCTAAGCAGAATGAGAAAAAATTATTTAAATTCAGCTCTCATTTTTAACCTTAACGCACACATGTGTTTGGGTGTGTATATATGTGTGTATATATGTGTGCTACATGCGTGCTAGAGCACACTGAGTGTGTGTGCGCGCGCATAACCACATAGCATGTGTGTATGTATGAATATGGCACATATGTGTGTGTGGGTGTGCATGAGTGCACTGTGTAAATTTGTGTGTTGCTGAGCGGGACGCATGTGTGTGTGTGTTTGTCCTCAAAGCATTTAGCCTCAGTTTGCCAAGCTGTCACCCCCCCCCCAGCACTGTCCT
>JAODJX010000035.1:3775163-3788851 GCA_026776945.1 Isichthys henryi | reverse complement strand
GCCCACGGCACATTCACCTTTCTGTCTCTGTCTCCACGTCGCTTCCTCTCTCTGCCCCCCACCCTCTTCACAGCTCTACTCCCCATCCACGGGAGACCCTGCCTTTCAAATCCTCCCCTTCCTTTCATGTAATGAAATCACCCCCTTCTCCGAATGAGCTTTATGAAGGGGTTTGCTCTCACACGCTGCATTCGGGATAAAATATTCAAACCGTACCCCGGTTACGACCCCAGCGGCATTGAGGTATTTGCTGTGTGGAGCGCAAACACAAGTACGTTTTAACGCGGAGCACTTACAAAGACACGGCGTCATTAGTGTAATTGCAACTCTTTTTTGGTGCACAGTTCACCTGGTTTATGTTTTCACGCTCTTAGTGTCAGCAGTGAGCTGCCATTCTTAATCAGAGCTGGAAACCTTTTGCCATAGATCAGCTTTTGGGTCGAACGATGATTCGCGGGTTGCAGTCGCCAGCAGACGGAGGTATCCACTATGAAGAGGGGAGCTGATGTTTCCTGGGCCGTGTGACATTTGTTTTTCCCCGATCTGCTCTTCTGCTGAGGCCTGATGTGTGCGTGATTAGCATATTTCATTAGCACGCGTGCTAACTGGGCAGCATCAAAGCCATTAGCTGCCAGCTTCGGACGTGGCTATTCCGATGTTTTCTGCGAGAATGAATTGGCCGCCGTCTGTTTTTGAGGGCGCCCTCTCTGGCGCGCCGCCTCCGATATCAAAGAGAACCCTCTGCAGATGTGAAGTGCCCCTCGTGGAGCCCCGAAACGTCACGAAAACCTGTGAAACGCCACTTTTGCCTGAACGCCGCTGAGCGCCCCCCCCTCCCCATTCGCTCCGACACTGAGGTTAACAAATAACTATTTCTGCGCTAAGTGGCACCATGCCAATGTATAGGTTTGTGCCTGATGCCATGCTTTGTGGACACGCTGGGGCAGGTATGCAAACACAAAGTCCGTCCCTCGGGCGATGTGCCGACCATGACAACGATGACACATGGCTCCCCGTAACTCTGTTTGTGTGATGTGAGTCTTCATGAGGCTCATACTAAGTTTAATTATCAGCCCCACCTTCTAAATTCACCCCCAACACCTCCAATTCAATTCAATTCAATTCAATTCAATTTTATTCAGTTCAATTCCAATTCAATTTCAGTTCAATTCATTCACTAAAAACAATCTAGGCCAGAGTCTTCATGTATAAGAAGAGCAAGGGAATTATTAGACTCCTGCGTGTCACCATGCGGCTGTCTGAGGTGCCGGTTTCTGATAGGCCAAGGTCAGACTAGGCCAAGGTTAAGCCGGATCCTGCTGGCTCTATCATACTACTAACCTTAACATGCATTACAGCTCACCAGTCGGGCACAGCCCGTCACTGTGCTAAACACAGCTAACATTCTGAACGGCACCAGCAGCGGCAATGTAGGCGTCACGTCCGGCTCCCCGATCCTCAGGCTGAACGAGCTCCGTCGGTGGCACGCTGAACATCGAGTTTGCGGCTGACTGTGGCATTAGGATCTGTGCTGTGCAGGAAGCCCACCTCACTGACCAGTGCCAAACCACAGATCCTCCAATGCAGTGTTTCCCAATCTGGTCCTCAGGGACCCACAGACGGTCCAGTTTTTGCTCCCTTCCAGCTCCCAGTAGGAGCAAAAACGTGAACTGTCTGTTGGTCCCCGAAGGACCGGATTGGGAAATACTGCTCTAATGACGCGGGGTCCAAATTGAGGACCTGCCTTTGTTCTCACACCACCAGAGAACAGCCAGATTATCACCTGGGAAATCCCTACAATGGGGGCATCACTGTCCCGGCTCCAGCAAGACACCATGCCGGATTTTCCTGAGTTAATGCTCAACCGTATAAAAGGCTCAGTTGGTCCCCCTAGATAAAGCTGGCAGGCAAACTGAGCAGCATAATTATGGATTTTTCAGAACTTTTAGGTCCTGTTTTATATACAAACCTAACATCTGAGCAGGTAGGTTGTATAAAAATGTAATGAATGGATTAGTAAATGCTATTCACTCCTGTCCATGTTTATCATAGACAAACGTTTTGATGGTAGCTCAGAGGACGACGGTTATGGTTTATGTAAATATGAGGTGCATAGTAGGTTTGAGGAGCTTGAAGACAAAGTCAGCTGTTCAAATCCTCCTTGATCCACCCATTAAAGTGTCAAAGCCCTTCAAGGGCTGTACCCTTTCTCCCTGGCCTCTGTCCCTCTCAACCCAGCAGCACTTTGATGAACGCACACAAATGATTTGGTGCCATTTTAATCCAAAGCCATCATCTGCAGTGTATACCCTATATAGCAGGATAATTACTGAAGGGATTCGGCTTAATTACCTCACTCGGAGGAGCACACAGTACTGGCCCCTCTGGGCTGTGAACCCATAAACCACTGGATACACATCCAGTGCCACCTGCTGCTGGGCTTCCTTTCTTTCTCCCCCTGGAGCCGTGCAGCTCAGGTCTTCCTCCCCCACCCCACCCCACCCGAAGGTCACCTCTACATGCAACGACAGCTCTCCAAGGTCAGGTGCCTCTGTTTCCTCTCTGAAGTGGGCTCTAGACTCAGCCACAGACAAGTGTTTCAGAGCATCGCTGAAAGTGGACACATCTTCCAGAAGAAGCCATGCACAATTTCCTGTAACTCAACAAGTAGCGCGCGGCAGTGACAATGAAAAGGTTGTGGGTTCAAATCCCAAACAGCATGCGTGAATTGTTACTCTTCCATCTACTGTATGTTGTTCTGGACAAAGATCTCAGTAGTTGCTGTTTCTCTAACCCTGAGAATAAGACATAACTCTTCAATAATAAGTTCTTTGCATTCTCTGCCTGAGACAACATATAAAATAATAGTCTATTGAAACTTTAACTCCATAAACTGCTGTCTTAGGTGGCAGTTTGATGGACGGGTATCCAGTGTCAGGCATCCCAGCTGGTCTCTATTTCCTGGGATCTGCTTATGGGACCTGGATGGAAGGATAATAAATATTATACTGATTATATACTTGGCGATATCCATATTCTTTACATTCATACACATATGGATTTGTTATTCCAAAGACGGAGACACAGAATGATCCTTAATTAACACTATTGCTACTATCGGCAGATGTAAAACATATTTAGTACTCGTACTTATTATAATAAGTACTAATGCTTAAATCCTTGCTTTGTGTTGTAAATTTATTATTAATAAGCTAAAATAATAAGGTAACATTCTGAGGAGACGGCAACCGCCACCATAAATAAATTGCTGGTCGCATGAAGACAGATTTTCAAAGGCGTAGTGTTCGTTTGTATCATACGACATACAAACTGTTTCATGTGATTGATAGATTCATTGATGAAATTAAATCTCGCCCATTTAACTGGCACAAAGTTGGTAGGGGAGCAAAGGCATTGTGTTATTTTGCATTAATTAAAAAAAATGTGGCCGGTGGTCCAAGCATTGCAAATCATATTAATTGCCGTATTTCATTAAATTGGCAGCTATTTTTTAAAAAACACTTAAAGAACATTAGAGCATCACAAGGGTAACGCTAGAAAGCTGCATCAGTTTTAGTTTGGTTACCAGCGGTGATTTTAACAACCGTATCGTTTCCGCTAAGTCAGGTCGGGTTTGTTCCGCTTCCTATCCACGCCGAGGCCCCTGGGCCTTTGCCAGCCTTAACCTTGGATTCCCTCCGGAGCGGCTCGCAAGGGGAAAACTGGAAAAGGAGGTGGGGAAAAAAACCGAGAACCCGGCGCATTATATGCTTTAACATGGCTGGCAAATCCACGCCGGTTAAACAAACTTAACCTTCATTTTGCGAAACCGAGCGAATCAAAGGGCTGAGAACGACCCGCGCAAGTAATTACCGCCGAGGGAGAGCAACAGAGAAGCGGGGATGAGAGGAGCGGGCGCGGGGAGAGGGGCCAGGAACGGAAAAGGGGAATCATTTAAGAAGATGAAGCATTTTTAATGAGTTTGCCCAGAAATTGATTTTCCGTTCTAATCTTTTATTTATATGCATCCTGAGATCCCTGTCCTGCCCAGCAAAGGGTCAGTCAGCTCTGAACTCTGTCAGTACCCCCACTCCGTCAAACAACACCCCGATGCCCAGGGAAAATGGTATTTTAGCAAAAGCAAACATTGTCCTGTCGTGGCTTAAGGGGCGAAATAGCTGTTTGTTTTAAAACGTGTTCTCCTTTGCTAAGCATGAAACGGTGGAAGCATAAAAAGGACTTAAAAAGCAAAAAATTAAACTACGAGACTGAGAGGACAAAGAAAACTATTCATTATGGAGATGTTTGGAATTAATTATGTTAATTACTTGTTGCGCAATTTTTAATATATGTGTGCGTCATCATTATTACTTAGTGCAAATACGTTGGAAAAACTACAATATCCTAAGTCTAGGCGAGAAATAATTTCCAGCCAAAGCACACAATATTTAGAGTCGTTTTCACAGCGCCGACTTTTTTTATATTCCAGTTGGACTGGTCTGTGAGACGCGCTGAGAATTCTCCGTGGACAGCTTTGAGCGGGAGAAAACCTCAATTTTTCCAGTGTCAGTCTGAATATAAACAACGTCATTATTATAACAAATGTAAACAAACATTCTTAGAATATGCACATAATAACGACAGTATTAACATTGTTTACACATCTTGGTCTATGTTGTTAGTTTTCACAATATAAACTGTAAGTAGTGAAATCACCATTTAAGTAAATCATTTTAATTTATCATTCGAGTCAAATGGATTTTAAATGGATTAACGCCGATCACCAAACGGGCCTGTAAACGAAAAACACATGAATATCAGACTATACTGTTTAAAATTAATACGGTGTGGATCTATCCAAACGGGGTACAATCAGACCTCCGGAAAAAACTTTCTAATATGACACCATTGCGAATAAATGTTGTTTAATTGCTGTTTATATAGTGTTAAACTTTAAGGCGGGATACATTATGTTTGTGACACAACTATTATTGCACAAATGCTCATCTTAAGATCGTTCTATGCCTTGTATAACTGATTTGTGTATAACTTTGTTTTATACTTAATTTCTTTGCGTGGAAAAAAAATCGAGACAGCAGTTTAAGGAAGAACCAAAAATACATCTACATGCGAAATTTAACTGAAGATTTTAATGGCGGTCTAGGAACTATCCATGTTTTGGATCTACAAACTAATGGGATTGACTGTGGCGACAATGTGATTTTTAGTTTAATAAAACACGGTGTTACAGCATCAGAGCCTCAGTGATCTCATTCCATATTTTTTAAACATATCATTATGAATAAAATATTATTGTAGTACTGAGATTATCGTCCCTATCCTAAATAAACACTCCATTTTAATAATAATCGCTAGTATTTAATACCCACCCTAAGAAGAAAAGTAAACGATAGGCTAATACAATATAAAATACTTTGAAGACCTGCTTTAATATAGAACTGTTTTCAGAAAATCGCACTAAATTGTTGAAATAAAAACAAAGTAATGAATTAAATTAGGAACAGTTTTAGCAACAGCGCTGTAGTAGACACGCTTAAGTGACAGTTTAAACTTTTTAAATATGGAATCGTACAGCATTAGGCCTATTATTATTATTTTATTATATTTCCTCTTTAATATAAGTGCATCGCTTACTATGCCCAGGCATCGCGCACGTTTAGCGAACGAGTCCTATACATGTGCTCCCGTTGCCATCTAGCGTTATCCCTTCGCTGTCAATATGCGTCAGATTCACGCTATTCATCCGCCCGGCTGAATAGAGCTCGGTCTCCTCTCCATCAGGTATGGTCGCCTGCTTTGAATGCAGTCGAGTGTGGGTCAGGGTTTTGAGAGGCGGCCTCCTTTGAATGAGAGCTTACCCTTCAGTAAGATGTGATGTCTAACTTTCATTGAAAGCAGGCCTCCAGCTGCCGAGCTGGATTCTTCATTTCTCCTTGCAGAATTTGTAATATATTTCAAGCCAAACTATCTCTATAAAATATACTACTATATTTATAATACTTATAGACTGAATACAAAAGAATGTGCAGTTAAGTTAAACGCTCGTTTCAGAATAAAAACGTTATGGAGGCTTGTTTTGAATTTTGCAATACTTCATATATGCCACTAGAGGGTAGGATAGGATCACTTCTGTCTCAGTGCTAATCGACGTATTTAACATCAAAAAGGACTTAAAAAGGAAAAAATTAAACTCCGAGACTGAGAGGACAAAGAAAACTATTCATTATGGAGATGTTCAACAGCGAAGTTGGAAGTGTCGTTTCTCGCATTGCGTGTCTATATGTATCTACAAGCGGGAATAGACATGTACCGATACGTACATACCAGAACACACCGACGTTCTGCGTAATTGTGTCCTGCGAAATTTGACGGCAATGTCTGAGCCGCGCACCCCTACCCCACGGCCCTCACGCGCCGGCAGCACCAGCGTTCATCGCCACCTCGCGGCCGGTCGCTCCGCTCAGGGAATCCCTGGTTAGACGATGGCTTTTGGGATCACAATGCTCAGGCGTTTCTGCTTTTTTTTTTATTCTTTTATGTAATCAACAAATGCATGAAAATATACTCTCCGAGAAAGAATAAATACACAATATTTCTTTATGAACAAATGCACAATTTACAAAAACCACAGTAGGCAGGGCGCTTCTAGAAGACGTCAATGAGTTGTTATGGTCATTAGTAGAATTACATTATTTTATTATTATTATTATTTACAGTGGTAGACACATAAAAATTTAGAATCCAGTCTCTCCATATTAATTATATAGTTTTTAATTATTGCTATGCCTTTCCAGAGATTTGTAGTCTTTTTGAAGTACACCGCTCTGTTTCTCCTTGGTCACTGCATTTGTGGGACAAAGTCAGTCTTCATTTTGCCTTACATAAGTGTGTTTATAAAGTCATTATCAGTATCACTATTATTGCTGTCTGATTAGAGAGGAACTGCTCAGCAAGGTAAGTAAGGTAGGAAAAAGCCCTGTTCTGTACTAGAGTCTGACTCCGCGTTGAGAGGAAGCAGCTGGAACGGTCCACAGGCACGAAGCTGGGGTGTTTCTTTGGTTTTCTACGGTGGGAAGTGGTCTGTATGAAAGGTCTCTGGCATCATTGGGCTTGACATTAATGTATTCAGTCAGCACCTAGAAATGAGAATGTCTCCCCCTTGGGGTCAGGAGGTGAATGACATGTGTAGAAGCAGGCAGGTTATTAGGCAGGTGAGGGCGTGACCAGTGTCACGCGTGGCCAAGTTCAGCGGGGCGAGGGGTGTGGCCGAGCCGGCAGGACGTTCCCAGGGGGTGACGACAGTCCGGCGACGCTGCTCCTGCTGCGTCAGGGGGGGCTCCACTGTCACATAGCCGTTCGTTATCCTGACGTTGGCTAGGGGAGTGGTGCTGCTCAAAGACAAGTGGACAAACAGGAACGGTGATGATAACGAAAAACAGACCCGCAGAGGGGAGTTTATTTTCATGTCCGGCCTCAGATTGTTATTCTAACTTTCCCGCTAAGCTATCATGTCTTTCTCCAAAGTGGCGGCCCGTTCTGCGCATTTATATGGGACGTGTGCTGGATTGTTTACAGGAAGTATTGTAGTTAGGCAGCACGCTTGTGGGTACAGCGGAAAATCCTTGTGAGATTAAAACCAGCCCCCTACCCGCCCCCACTCCCACTGCCCCCCACCATCCCAAAGCATCCTTATCTGGCTGTCGGCCTGTGTCCTGCTGTCTTGACTGCCTTTATGGGCGGGGCCTCACCTGGCCTCCATGCGGACCCACAGGTCGCTGAAGAGTCGGGGCCGGCTGTGGGTGCGCTGCTGCTTCCTGGGTCGTTTCTGCCGCCCGAACTCCTCCAGCTGGCTCAGGCTGTCAGGCAGCAGCAGCTGAGGCAGGCCGTCGCGGCCCTCTCCGGGCCCCGGGGAGCCGCTCTCCCAGCCCGGGGGGTCGTCAGTGGCACCCGTGTCCCCCTCCACGCCGAGGCCCACCGTGACCTCCTCGGAATGGGCTGGATACCTGAGGCAGAGAAGTTTGGGGAAATGGAGAGCAGAGTGAGAGGGGAACATTGTTGCAGAAGCGGAGCTGCTGGTGAGACGCTCCAAGAGGGTGCGACCACGGTAAGAAACGCCATTGGTGAGATGCCCCAAGAGGGCGGGACCATGCCAAGAAACACTATTGGTGAGACGCCCCAAGAGGGTGCGACCACGCCAAGAAACGCCATTGGTGAGATGCCCCATGAGGGCGTGACCACGCCAAAAGATGCCAATGGTGAGACGCCCCAAGAGGGCAGGACCACACCAAGGGACGCCATTGGTGACTTATTAGCTATAATATAAAGGCAGTGTTTTGCAGCTGTCTTTCGAAGACCGGTTTGAGCAGGCTAAACCCAGCATGTGCCGGTGTAAAGCCAAACACCACGTCCAGGGGCACGAACGCTGCCCATATGATTGTGTGAGGATGTCGCCGTGGTGACACACGGCTAGCACCAACATCAGCCCATCAAAAGCGGTTTACAAGATGGAGGAATGTTCCATAATCTAGATGGGTGGGGGTGAGGGCAGGTTCAGATCAACACTGGCTGCCCCTGCGTTAATGGCTTTCCTGGCAGCAGGGAGGATGGGGAAAAGACCTCTGGCATTCCCCCCCCCCCCAGCACCGCCGCCATGTGGCAGCGACTGTTTACCTTGGGATGTGTAAAATCCTGGCCTCCATGGCGCGGGCGATACGAGACCCATCATTTATCTTGGCTGGCTGCTAGTGCAGCCAATCAGGAAGGAGGAAATGCCTGCAGTGGTGCAACACCCCCGTTTCTGCCAGCTGGGTACGGGCCGGCGGTACCCAGTGTGCCACCTTTGTGAATAATGTGGACTAAGCCCCCCCCGGCGATCTCCCACCAGCTTGACTCCCCCCTCCCGTTACGTTTACACGAGACGTGGTCAGGCCACGCAGAGACGGACGCAAACGGAGACGGACGCAAACGGAGACGGTCGCGGTGTCGACACTCTGCCATCCCGGGAACAATGGGCCGTCCTGCGTTTCCTCGAACCACCCACTGGTTTTTCCCACAAAGATTCCCAGGAGCCCGGATGAATTAGCGACAACGGTAATTAGCGGTCAGAGAGACAAAAGCGAGGCGAGACTGCAGTGCACTATTAACCGACTCCCCTAATTAAGTCTACAGCATTTTCTCCGCGGGGTGGTAATGGCTAACGGCGGTATTTATGCAGGGGTCAAGCATCCAGCCCCCTGACAGCTCCAGGTTACACTACTGGTCTGCTCTTTCGCGAAAGAGGCTGTGTTTAAATACTTTAGCCCCAACGTCTTCAGGGGGTCGTCTGTCCTGCAGGTCGAGGGGAATTTTTGACAGGAGGTCTGACTTGGAAACCGCATCTAAAGTGTCGACCCACCTGACAACAGCAGCCTGCAGATAATCCCTCCCAAGGGGGCACTTGGCGAAAATCAAACACTACAGTTTCATTTATTATGGTTCTGTAATTTTCATCTGCATCGAGCTGGTGTCTCACAGCGCAACAGTCAGACTCGGGGCCAGATAAATCACAGTGAGCACTCCCCGGTGGCCAGAGAGTGATGGCGTTGGGTCCTGTGTGCTCATTGGTCAATCTGAGCCTCATGTGGAAGTCACAACTCACTCTGTGATTGGCTGTCCTGGGGCCGTGTGTTCCACCTCGTAGCCTTCCTGTCGCAGTATGTCCAGCACGCTGTGGTTCCCCAGGAAGTGCCCTGATAGCGAATGGAGGAGAAACACAGCGGGTCAAGCGGCAGACATGGGGAACGTCTGCTTGGCAGACGCTTTTATCAAAAGTGACATACAGTTGAGAAACCGGGGTCAGCCAATCTCTGGAGAACGTGCAGCGAAATCATGCTGCCAACCAGGGGGTTTCGAACCAAAAACCTTCTGATCAGAGGTACAGGTTCTAATTCGATGGGCCACAGTGACCTGGAGAGCAGCAGGGAGGGTGAATGGGGGGGTGACGGGACAGCGTGCACCTCCAGCTGCTGGGTGCTACGCGTATGACGTGTGCTGCAGGTCACACACACACACACACAGATGTGTAGTTATATCTTTGTGGGGACTCTCCATTCATTTCTATGGGGAAAACTCTAATCCCAACGTGACGACCATAACTCCGACCCAGCCCTAACCTTAACCATAAGTAACCAAACACAATGCGGGACATTTTTCAGGTACCCACAACGTCAAAACAAAAGTACTTGTCTACTTTGCCTTGCAGTAACCTGTCTGCTTCTGGCTGGCTACCTGAGGCTAATGCTGTGTGCACAGAAAACATGAGGGGGAAAAATGAAAGTCATTTACTCTCAATGACAAATATAGACTCATCAAAGGTTATGATAAACTGCCAAGGTGATGCAGCAGCGAAACTATACTGCCTTATATGTTATGTACAGTACTGTACTGTAATATAGCGTATTTGAATTATACACAGTTCAGCAATTTGAAAAGCACCTGAATCAGCTGTACGGTATTTTGAACGTGTCTATATAATTCAGTAAATAGTGACATTGTCCATTTTATTACCTTATATTCATGTAATAAATAGGCTGTACAAATGTCAATTAGATGGTTATCTGCCTGAGACAAAGTAAAAGAAAAAAAATGGTTATAATGATCACTGTAAGTGTTTCCCACTGTATATGATCGGGTTGATTTGGTTTGTTGGAGATGTTACTGCATCCCTCACCAGTGCCACAACGATCCTTATTCCCTCCCAGCTGAGGCGGTGTCCTTCAAGTAATTCAGTGTCCGTTTAATGTGTCCATGACGTCGTGACGCCTGTTTGCGAGTCGCTCTCAGTGACTTAGGAGGCCTCTCCACTACTTCTTAGTTTTCTCAGACTTAGGTGCCTGTTTTAGCGTTAAGGGGCTTTGTGATTTGCTCTTTGTCAGAAAAACTACATTTAGAACTGACACGCCCGTAGGAGCTTTTTCCTAAATTGGCAAGTTAGGGGTTACTTTTAGCTTTAAGATTCTTTATGAATACTAGCCCAGGTTTTTATTATATTGTGGGGGACATTTGGTCCCCACAATGTAATTCAAACCTAATCCACACCCTCAGGAGAAGCACATCAAACACGAGGTCTCAGTGGACGCCCATGAAAGGCTTTCTATTTCCAACAGAATCCCCGTCATTCGCTGCGTCACTCATCCCCGCAATAACCGCTAATAGCCCCCACCCCAGAACCTTATAAATGATGCGCTGAAAGTACTCTGGACTATCTTCTTACAACATCATATCTTCATCGTTACAGCAACAGCTCAGGAGGACAGGCTTGGAGGTGTCAGGCGGATCAGGAAAGCAGAAGGTGAGTCCCCCGCCATTCCTCTCGCACCTACGTGCCAAACCCCTGGCAACGTGGGGGTGGGGCCAGGTAGAGAACAGGCGCCCTATTGAGAGGCTTGATCCGCCAGCCCTCGAGGGGCAGTGCCAGCCAGCGTATCCAGCGGGTGCCAGAAATCCCCTCAAATTGGCCGCCATCACCCCCCCCCCCCCCAACAAATTTATTTCCCTAATAATTTATTCGTAACGCTCTTCTGTACACATGCACCACTCCACCGCAGTCAAGGGGAGTAAAATAAAGCAGGGCATTCTGGGCGATCGGTCAAGCTGCCGGCGGCGGCGGAGAAAGTGCTTATATGGCGGTTTGAGGCGCCGGGGGCCGTGTGGTCAGCCAAGCGAGCCTCTCTAACCCACCTGTCACATCAGGGCTGAAGCAGAAGCAGAACCTCTTGCTGCTCCCAGGCGTAAAAATCTCCAATGAAACTCACTGTTGGTGAGCCAACGGGCCAATTAGTGAGATTCCTTCATACTCCGCGTTGATTTTCACACCACAGTTAGCTGGAAATATATGCTACACGATGTCTAAGTGTTTCTAGGGTCATTTACATCATAACTGACCTAACAAGATATCCTATCTCCTAAAATAGGTGTTTTAGTGATTTTAGTTATTTTAGTTCAGATTAACACATTTTCCTCTCAGCATCCTTAATCTTTATAGTAAAACATTGGAAATATAGAATTAAGAATGAGCAGTTCTTTATAAGAGTACAGCCCAGCCCGCTACGCACTGAGCATATGGGCTTGCGCGATGACTCGTCTCACACGGACGTTGTGAAATCATGCGAGTTTTGGCGCACGCTGTCCGCTCGGATGAGGCTGTGAGTCTGAGGTGCATCTCGTCTGCCTTGTGTCCGCGATCGACGTGCGGCTGCCTGTGTAGCGGCTGCAGGCAGGGCGCTGGCAGCCCAGCGGATAAGTACAGCCCCCCGTCTATGAAAACAGCAGTGCCTCCTTTCTGCTCGACTTTGGGATGGCCGTGTTCACCCCCCACCCCCCGAGCTTGTCCGGGAGTCTGGTGTAGGGTTGTGGTAACATAACAGGCTCTTTTCTTACCCCTCGCTTTTCACAGGAGGCCAGTCCAGCGCTCCCGACGGCCCCCATTTCGCTGAGGCCTGCTAGGGAGAGTGGCCGTCTCTCCCTGGCAGGCCTCCGGCGGCTCACCGTAACATAATGTCGCGAAGCTTTTAGCAAGTTTTAACAGGGCCCCTGACTTTTGGGAACCATTTGAACTGTTTGAGGCTCATTGGAAATGACGTGTCAGTCAGGCACTGCCCTGGCCACCCTACGGGGAAAAGCCCCCCCAGTAACACCCTGACGTCACCCGGCATTCCTCCGCTCCGCCCTTTCTCACCCTCCTCTCCATGTAGTCAGCCAAGTCTCAGAGGAAGGGTGCAGTAGGAAAAGAATGATGTGGCCGAGCACTTTAGTGGCCCCTGGTGGTCACCGCTAAAAAAGGCGCTTGAAAGGACAGCAGGAGATGGGATGCGTGGAATGACAGAGGAGCATGGTAAAGTTTGCCTGGTGTGGTCGCTATGCTACAAACAAACAGAAGACCCTGTGTGGTGAGATGTGAGACATGGGACTCACGCAGACTGTGCCAGGGAAGCACGCATTCCTCACCATAATTACAGGGTCCTCTCAGCTGCCGGTTTGGTGTGACATGCTGACGGGGCCCCCAGCTAATCCCAGCTCCTCACCCGCACTCCAGGAGACGAGCCCAGGGTATCATTAGCAACCGGCAGTGCTGTGTAGTCAGGATACTAATCAAAAAGCACGTAACGCACCGGGCCCATAATGCAACGACAAGCTCAGTCATTTCCGGGTCGCGATCCGGGCCCAGTGATCCGGCACCTGGGATCGTGTATCCGCTTAATCCGGCCTGGACATCGAAAAAGAGCGCGGATTTCGCGTGGGGTCAGGAAATCCCAGGCCTTTCGATGTTCCTGTCTGCTTTCATTAGCACATTAATAGGATCCGAGCAGGGACCACCCCCCCCCCCCAACAAGAGGTACCGCTCTGAGTGCGTGAAGATATTAGTCCCGGCAGTGGGGAGGGGCGGGGTCAGAATTGCCGCTACAGGACTCTCAGTGATCCTCTGCAGGCCTATCCCGTGAGGGTTTGCCCCCCCCCTCCCTGAGGACCCCTGACAACCGACATGAATGGTTTTCTGCAGGAACATTTACCGTTACCTCTGTCACTTTAAATATTTAGACTGTCCGTTTGCTCATGCCTTGTTTGACTGGCCGGGGCACTACTGCTGTGTATAACTGTCCCAGAAGGGAGGTGGGGGGGGGGGTGCAGGG
>JAODJX010000035.1:3735659-3746449 GCA_026776945.1 Isichthys henryi | reverse complement strand
CCCCCCCCCCCCCCCCCCCCCCCCCCCCCCGTTGACTGACCCGCCGACCACCGCGATCTACTCTGGTTCACACCCCTACGATCATGCCTTCGGGGACCACGGCTGGAATCCTTAAGTGAATTTGATTTTTCAATTCATTTGCCTTCTATAAACGGTGCCACATGGTGGATATTACATTTAAACTGTTCCAGGGAAGCATAAGAAGGGCTTGTTGTCAACGAGGGTGGGGGGGAGGAACAGCTGGAATTGTGAATGGCAGGTGAAATTGAGCAAGATCAGAACAGAGAAGAAGGAACCTCAGAGCGAGACAGGCAGGGGAAAAATGAGAGAGACGAAGAAATTGCATCCCTTTTTGTTTTGACCCAAGAATGAGCGAGAGGAGAGACAGAGGGGAGGAGAGGAAAGACAGAGGAGAAGAGAGGAGAGGAGAGACAGAGGGGAGGAGAGGAAAGACAGAGGAGAGGAGAAGAGAGGAGAGACAGAGGGGAGGAGAGGAAAGACAAAGGAGAGGAGAAGAGAGGAGAGGAGAGACAGAGGAGAGGAGAGACGGAGGAGAGCAGTGGGTTTTCCAGTCTCTTTTTTGTCCTTTTTCCTGAACAGACTTTCTGTTTACCTGTGCGTCTGACGTAGGTCTTTTCCTGGCACTAAACGATCGCAATCTGCTTTTCTGCCACCCCCTCCCTGCCTTTCTCCCCTGTACCGAATGGTGTCTGAATGGGGTGGGGTCACAGGTCAGCCAGGGGACAGCTTACATTCCCGAAGCCAAACGTCCCCATGCCTCGCGCTAACCGGAGCGGCACAAGGCCTCTTTGAGCCGAGGCACCGACCTGAAATGCCCGACCCAAGATGGTAAAACGGCCCCCTGGATAAATGCACAGGTACCGCTGGAGGAAGGCAGCACAGAGGAGGGCCTGATTCCACACGGTGACCCCCCCGTCATGGGCGAGGCAGCTGGGCGTGGTAAGTGGCGGGGGGAAGCTACAGCTTAGTGGACGGCTTTAGCTAGGTAAGATAATAATGAAGCGCCTGTTATTGTTTCCTTAGCATTAATCTCTCCTTCAAAGCCTTAAGCGGATGTTTGGGACGAGGCTCCCAGCTTCCTCCAGTAAATGACCACCCTGGATTCCGGTGCTAAACTGGGATTGAAGGACCCAATTTGGCAGGAGGCTGGGAGAGTGTCAGCGAGAGCAGAGGGATTACCGGCATTTACTTAGGAGATATTTTTCAGAAAGCTGGGCCTGGAGCAATTGGGGTTAATGATCTAGCTCAAGGGTCCAACAGTGACATCATTCTGCTGACCATCGGATTTGAACCGGCAACTTTCCGATTACGATTGCAGCATTGTAACCTGCGGAGGCACACACAGTCCCCGTTGGGGATGTGGGCATGATGTGATGGAGAAGATGTGAACAGGCAGGGAGCGTGCTATAACACCAGTACTCCAGACAGCCGACAAACATGTGAAACACAACTCAGGGCTGCAGAGTCCAACAGCAAGTTCAAGCATAGAAAAATTGTGTAGTAAACTCCACAGGGGCTTTTTATTCACCAGCTCGGCGTGAACCTGACAGCTGGGCGTGAAGGGGAAATATGTCTGCGTAAGCACCAGTCCACATCCAGTCCACATCCAGTCCACATCCATGCCATGCAGTCCATCTCCAATATAGGGTCCCCCATTTTCTTCACCAGTCAGGGGAGACGTCTTGATTTTTCCGAGTTCAGTGTTGTATGACATCACCATATCAATCTGTTTTTTCTCACTTTCAAACTCAAAGCTTCTTACCATCCAGCTAGCTGTGGTGTGAGGCTTAGTGGGCTCCGCCTCTGTGCTTGTCACTGGAAGGTTGTTTGTTCAAGCCTCATTAATATTATATTATCATGAACTAAAGATGTACCGTTACATTGCTACATACAGCCTCTGCAGGTGAGCATATTCCTATGTTTTGTATTGGTGACATTTCCCTTAACAAAGGGGAATTGGGCAAAATCAGGACGTGCTGGTCACGGGTACCAATGTGGACGAGAACCTCACACCAGCCCTGCGCCAGTCTAAACACCAAATCTTTTTCAGCTGGGAAAAAAAAAAACAGTTATGTATAGTTTGACCAGGGCTCGCCCGGTGGTCCCCCAGACGCTCCACGGTTCTGGGTCTGGACCCAGCTTCAGAGTGGTTCCCTTGTGTGGGTCTCCGTTACCTCCCATGGGTCCAAAGGCGCCCAGTTCTGCTGCATGCTAAGAAGCTTCGCTCTGAACAGCAAGCTTTACATATTCATCCTTCCTGGGATTTGCACCCAGTCACTGTTGCCCTCTAAATAAACAGTTATGGTGAATAATGAATGACTGTCTCAAAAACAGGCTTATTACTCAGGAGAAACAGCAGCAACAAGACACAAAGCAAGAGGCCTTTGATCATGACTCATTTCTTAATGTGATGTGCCACAGGCTGGGGGGCTTTGCTGCCTTCATTACGGGATTAGAACCTAACCCCTGACCCTCCCCCATAAATGGACAGCATTAGTCTCTAACCCCTAACCCCTTCCGTTAAACATAAACACTGGCGAGGGGGGAGTGGGAGGCCGGGGGGTAGGGGTGACCGAGTAAACTTATCCCAGAGTGCCCCTCGCAGGAAACTCTTTCTTACAAGTGCGGACAACTCAAAGGTCAAAGGTCGACAAGATCGAGGCCATACCTAGTGACGGCTAACGACGTTAGCTTTGACGTTTGATGAAGCCCCCCCCCCCCCCTCCAAAAGCCTAGTCCCCTTCTGCTGTGGCTCACATGCTTGTCACCTGGTGAGGCAGCGGGAACCCGGCGATTTATGCACGCCCCAGTAAAAGTTTACGAGAGGAGCGGCAGGCGGGTGCTGGAATGTGCGCCGTGCTCCAGCCCTGACCCCTGCTGGAAGAGGGCGCACCGCCTCAGAGGCGATTCCCCCCAGCGGGTGCGCGGACATGTTGCGGGAGTGATGGATGACAAAATTCCACCCAAGGTCAGCGGCGAAAAAAAATAAAGGGGCTTCGCAGGACGGACCGCCAGGCATGCTGGGAGAGAGTCGGGGGACATGCGGAGGGTAAAGGGCGTGGGCCAGAGGGGGACCTGCCTACACGGGCTGAGGAGGTTAACAGGAGCCATTAGCAGCGTATGGCGACACTCTTAGGGCCACAGGGAAATTCGCTTCCATATATGGTGTCTCTTTGAGGCTTATTTCCATCTCCGGTAATAGCTGTTTATCTGTGATCTTATCACTCATTCATAGCCATTGCGTCTCTTTTCTGCTTAGCAAACTACCTCGGGATGCTTTGATCCTTATTCCCTGGCTTTCCGGCACTCTCTACCGGGAATGAGCCGGCCTTCCCCGAACACGGCGAGGCTTGGCGAGTCAGCGCACGTGACACAGCCCCGCGCTGGATGCGTGCAAACACGGGCGGTCAGCGATTCTGCTGCGATTCGGATCTGAGATGCCTATCACACCTCCAGCGACGGCATTCCGGGGAAATGTTTTCCTACAAATCCGCGAGTCGCATTCTTGTCTGTGATCAATCAGCCATTGCCTCAGACAGCTGGGCCTGGAAAAACACACCTTCCTTCAGAACTTTCAAGCAAAACAATCCCCTTAATTAACTTAATTTGTCTCCGCCTTGCTGCCGTCAGGCCGAATGTGGAGCGCACATCTTAGCCTCGGCTCATGAGATTACAGCAGAGAGAAGCTCTCCTCTCAGTGCCACGCCAACGGAGTAACGATAAAACGCCTCTTCCATGTGGAGAAGGAATGCGGCTGAACGGAGGATTTGGGAAATGGTGCAGGTAGAGCACTGCTCTTCGCCGCCCCCCAACGCTCTGGCCTGGTGCTGGGCACTCTCAGTAGAACTCGAGCTTGTAAGTGGGGGGGCAGGCTGGGCAAAACAGCTGAATGAGAGATCTGGCCAACGCTGCTGGAAACCCCACGTTTTGTCACTGCCAAGTGGTGTCACAGGTGCCTGTGGAAGTACGCATGTCAAAGCACAGCTCAAAAAAACACTGGTTTATGTGGCGCCCCCCACAGGGGATGGTATACAAAATGCAAAAAAGAAGCTTGCAGGAAATGCAGCGTGAAGCAGACCACCGCATGTCCCAGTCTAACGGGAGCCCCGCTACCAGGCAGCATGGGTGCCAGGAGCCGTCTGCAACCGACGCATTCCCCTGCACGTCGCTGCACCAGCCAAGTCCTAATTGCGTAAACAGTTCAGGATAACAAGGGGCAATTTAGTTATTAGGGAGGCCAATTAAGTAATTTAAGCAACATTTGGACCATCGTCTGTGGATTAGTAGAGCCAGGAGATGATCCGATATCCGTGAATACTGCTGCAGGGCTGCGATGGAATGGGGAACAGCGAGAGAGAGCAGCAATGAACGGGGAACAGCGGGAGAGGGCAGCAATGAACGTGGAAAAGCGGGAGAGGGCAGCAATGAACGGGGAGCAGCGGGAGAGGGCAGCAATGAACGTGGAACAGCGGGAGAGGGCAGCAATGAACGTGGAACAGTGGGAGAGGGCAGCAATGAACGGGGAGCAGCGGGAGAGGGCAGCAATGAACGGGGAACAGCGGGAGAGGGCAGCAATGAACAGGGAACAGCGGGAGAGAGCAGCAATGAACGGGAAACAGCGAGAGAGGGCAGCAATGAACGTGGAACAGCGGGAGAGAGCAGCAATGAACGGGGAACAGCGGGGCAGCCGGCTTTGGAGCCGAGCGGCATTCCAAACATCTCCAACACATAAGGGCCGGAATGTAAATATTTTAAGCCTGAGAGTGACAGAAATTTACCTAATTCCTTCTTTAAAATATGGCTTGTTTACCAGCAATCAGTCCAGCTAATACAGCGCGAAGTGTTAGTGGAACAATGCAGAAAAACGAGAGAAGAGCGGCATTGCGGCTCCGTGCAAAGCAGACGCCGTCACTGCATGTGTAATTAAAATACCGGCAAATGATGCTTTCTGTCTGCTGCTGGCTGAAAGCCCCCCCAGCCCCCGACTCCCCCTGACAGAGGAGAAACAGGACTGGCCCCGAGGTGATGAGGGGAGGCATCGGGCTCCTGAGGTCACAGGGAACCAGCAGAGTAACCTGGTCTGCCCTCACCCTCACCCCCACTAGGGGGGCTTGTAAGCTCACAGGAGGGCTGCAACCTCCCCGACCCCCCCGGCGCCAGCCATGCAATGATGTCATGACACGCCTCAAAACCAAGCGGGAAAACAGCACATATTTATACCCAATGGAGGCCAAGGGGTCTGCTCTGCTGCTCTGCCCTGTGATGTTTCTCCTTGGGAGGGGGTCCTCTTGCAGCCGGCCCCGCCCAGCTGTCCGACCGCATCGTACCGCAAATGGCGGGAGAAGAAACATCCACTCCCCCCCCCCCTTTTGTTTCCCAAGCCGAGAGCTCGGTAACCAAATTCTTATCATGCCCCCGATAGCTGTGGCCGCGGAACCAGACGCCAGAGAACCAGAGCGTAAAGCAACACAACCCCCCCCCCCAACCTCGTCTACATATCAGATGATACAGAAGCCCCAGAGAATGCTGAACATCCTGCATCCACCTTTCACCTGTGGAGCACATCCTGTGACCCCTCCCCCCCCCCCAAAAAAAAATGTGGGGGCCATTGAAGGCATACCATAGCCAGCAGCACCCGAGGTCTCCTTAGCTCGACTGGGCCCAATCAGATCCCAAATCAGGGGCAGGTGTTTGCACATCCCACTCTCCCCTTGTGGCTGACCATCCTAACCACATCACTCTTCCAACACTGTGGTCAACTGTAGTGCTAAAATAATCAAGTTGCAGCTGCCCATTAACCCAGTTAGTGTTTCTCACAGGTTAGGCCTCTGACACTGGTGACAGGCAGGGGTTTATTTCACCGGAAACGTGCACAGTATGTTGCCCAGGATGTTGCTCCACCCACAGTCCGCATCACCAAACACTCAGATTCGAACCCAGTACGTCTGACGTTCCCACCCTTGGTGGTTGTTGTGGCCTCATACAAACTCAGAACGGCTAATGCCTAATTAGAGAGCTTCCCTAATTACTCCTCTGTGGTCTCGCGAAGTGCGTTTGAAGTTACCTATTTAAATTGTTATAGACATGTTACAGTCCGCTGTTTTTTACTGGGCACCAGGCCAAAACAGCAGGCTACAGCAAATATGGCCAGACCATGTGATGTTAATAATGGGCAACCTCCATTTTTTCACTAAAGTCTGAAACTTTCTTGGACAAGTGACGAATCTTATAAAAACAATTAATGTAGATTAAAGTTTGGCTTATTTATTACGAGAATAATCATCAGTCTCTGTAGGTGGGGTGTAAAAAGAAGAGGAAATAATCTGCATTCCTCCCTAGAAACATTACAGAAAATCCAATGCAGAGGTGGGTAGTTCAGGTCCAGAGACTAAAAATTCAGACCAAGATTTTGTTTCAACCAACCAGTTGAGCACTCAGCTGGTTGGTTGGAACAAAATCTTGGTCTGGAATTTTACTCCAGTTTTACCTGAATTACCTGCCTCTGATAAAATGGTAGTATTAGGACTGTGCCTTCGAAAGGAACTTTAAAAGGATCTTTAAAGGTTTAAATGATGCAGATATTGAAACAGAAACATGTCAGTGTGAAACGTGTGCTTGTGGTTCGAACCTGGCACACGGTGCCCTGATCCTGTGCCCCGGACCCAGAGGCCAATCAGCACGACTCCCCCCCCACTCATCACGGAGCTGCATGGTGTACGTTTCCGCTCCTGACAGCATAGTTAGGAGGCGATGTTGAAAACGGAGAGCCCCCCGACCCCCCAAGCCCCACCTCACTCACACTGTAGGTCGGAATCGGGGGCCCCGGGTACAGAGATACTGTTACGGCACCAGGGTGGCACTGCTTGTGCACCCCCCCTCCCCACCCAGACCTCACACGGCGGCAGCTCAAATCACAGGCGGTGCACTTGCTGCTCTCAGTACCTCCTACTCACCAGCCCATTAGTGTCTCACCAATCGGGCACGAGTCAGATCCTCGCTGCCTTTAAAAGGTGACACCGAGCCTTTAGCTGTCTTATTTTAGCTCAGGGGCAAATTTAGGGGGGTAGGGGCCCCTGGGTTAATATATTTGTGGGGCCCCTACATACAGCATAGAATCCTGCTGTAACAACATGAAAAAAATACAGGGCCCCCTACAGGTCGGCACCCTACAGCCCCAGGATAGCTGGTGGATAAGGCTGGCCATGGATGCACTATGGATGTGAGAGTCCACCATGAATGTAACGACCTCGCTACAGGCTAACAGGGACTAGTCTGATTTTCCAGCAGGGCACAGATGAACATAGACACAGGAATTCGCGGAGGAACGCAAAGGAGATATTTCTGCCTGTAAGAAACCACTCGCGTTCTGTCCGCATTTATCTCTCCTGCTTCAGCCACCACAGCACTTCACAGAGATCCCCCACCACCCCTGGGTCCCCTCTCCGCCTGTCCGCCACAGCACAGGCTGGGATGATTTTCGTTTCTCTGTGGGTGTCCTCGATTTCCCACTGAATCCACTCCCTTTTGAGTGCAGCACTTACACCCAGTGATTCACACCAGGCCGTTCGTGTCCCCTCCAACCAAAAAAAGAGACCTGTAATTGGTAAACAATTTCAGTGTGACTCCCCCCCCCGACCCACACCCTCCGCACCCCCAGTGTGGACCCTCGCTGTTTTTGGACACCCCTGGGGGAGGGGAGGGGAGGGGAGGGGGGGGAAATGACACAGAAACCGGACAGATCTCCTCCCTGTTTATCATGTCATCAGGTAATTGAGTTAATTCGTCCATCTTTCAAGCTCGGGTGCAAGAGGTGGTGAAGTAACAAATAAACTGAGGCTGCTTGTAGTGTAGGGGGGGGTTGGTTGGCTGGGGACAGGGGCAGCAGCTGCGGCCTGCATCTTCCCAAATGTGAGGCAACTCCCCAGAATGTCCCTGCATTAACCATGCTCTATTGTGCTGCGTGGATTTCACACCCGTTGTCCGAGTCTAGAATTAAGATATCAGGCATCAAGCGGGAACAAGGCCGCAGCCCAGCGGGTCTGTGTGGGCGCCCTCCTGTGGTCCCAATTACCGGTCATTACTCCGACTGCAAAGAACAGCTCAGATCCCTGTCCCACCAATGCCATTTTCCCCTTCAGCCATGCAGCGCCCTCCGAATCGACAGCTCTACATCCCATCCCTTGGCGGACACTTGGGTGCCGTTTTCGTGTCCCACATGCACGTGCTCGCATGCAGGCACTCAAAATCCCAAGAGTCCAGATTATCCTGCAGGTTGCTCTGCGCACTGACCTCTGCTTAAATTCAGTTACAGAAATTAGAGGGGATGGTATTTACATCCATTTTATTTAAATAAGTACCGTAGCAAAACATCCGTCTTTATTTACATACATAATTTATGCCTGATTCAGTTTGCAACCTTCAGGGCTGCATGCGTAACGTGCCAAAATCTGGAGATCTCGCTGGCACGTGCCGTGTCCACATCGCTGTCTCTGATTGGTCTCCGATGTGGATTTTCATTCGCCGGCTGGTCCTCCCTTCTGTGGTTCCCGTAGAGACGCCCCACCTCCTCTCCCTCTGCCGCCTTTTCCAGCTCGGACCTCGTGCTCGTCGTGTTGCAGCGACACTTGTGCCTCGTCAGCCCGGGCAGGTGCTGGGAGTCTCGTTTGGGCCGGGGCCCCGGGCCCCTGGCCAGGCCGTCTGTCCAGGGATTACCTCCTAGTGTTGGGCTCCCCCGGACCCCACCCGGAAACACCAATGTCACTGCGAGCTGCATCAGGAACAGGGCAGAAAACGTTCTCGGCGCTCTGCTCTGGACAGCGGGAGGTGGAGCTTGCTAGGCACCTCGACGCCCTCCCCCCAGCCCTCGCTGCTGCCAGTGTGTGTGTGTGAAGCTCAGGGGCCACAGCCCCCCACCCCCCCAGCGATAGCCCACGTCTCTCCTTTAGCTCGCTAATCCTCTGGCTGCATAGCAACACGGCAGTTAATGAGCTTCACCATCATCACCAAAGCGTTCTGCCTCATCCCTCTGCCTGGCCACACCGCTCTTTCTCTGCTGGCTGCCATTTTTTTTTTTTTTTTTGCCAAGGTCAAAGTTCACAGGCTGCAGCAGCCGGGGCCCCCCTTCATACCGCTGCCACGGCTTTCACCGTGCTTGATGAACTCCTCCTCCGTGTGTACATATGCCCTCTATCCCCTACTCTGTCCTGTCTCCTCCCCTCGCTCCTCTGCCAACTCGTCCTTTTTCACTCCCTCCCCCCTTCATTCTCAATCCTTTTGGCACCGCTTGCCGTTCCCACAGCTTCCCCAAGCCTCCCCCCATCCCTCTGTCTCACCCACACACACCCCCCCTCCCCGCCGAAATCCAGACATAGACTCCCATAGCACGGCCATGTCACATGACCCACACACCCACTTGGGCCAATCCCGTGTCTCGTGCATTGGCTCTCTCTCCGCGAGCCCCGCCCCCCTGGCAACCCCACATGGAAATCCCAGACGCCGGATCCTTCCTGACCCTCCACCAGCATTTGTGGCCACGCACTAGAACAGCTCGTGTCTGTAGGACCTGGGATTATGCTTGAGGAGAGCATATCGTAAGCGATAAACAAGAGTAAATGCGTGCTGAAAACAGCCTCGTCGCCCGTCTACCTCACGCTGCGCCGCCCATGTGGCACGTCAGCTGCCACGCCCCCTAGCTGTCATACCCCTGCCGCGGTAAGTGGGCCAACGCCCATGAGGTGTGTCACGCGTCACTCCACAGGTTACGGTCATAACGCAAAACAAGTGCTGTTCCGGACGCATGTTCAGCCGTGCGCGTTGCCCTCAGGATGACCTCACGCTCATGCTAGTGACCTGCCCTGTTTGCATTGATTATCTCATTGTAATACCTGTGTTTGCTTGCTAGCTGTACACTTCAGAAGCTCTTGCCTCCCAAAATTCACACGTCACCATAACCGATGGCTCCCATGGGAGGACTTTGGAGAAATCCAGCTCTGGGGAGGTCTGACCATCTCCCCAGACCTTTACCCCACCCCAGACAGCAGCGCCAAGCTCAAGGCCAGGCAGGCAGTAGCATGAGTGTACCAGACGTTATAGATGATCCCGTCTTTGGATCCACATGCCAGGCACTGAGGAGCATTGGTAATTTCCTGTGGAAATGAGGAATGTGTCAGGCGTGTATGTCCTTCTTAAATAACCACCTCGTTAAATGGTACCTTTGCATGCCATTGATTGGCTGTTTGATCGATGGCATTCTTTTCCGGCGTTTATTATGCTGATGTATGGGGAGTGTTAAGATGCCAATTATGGATGAGTTCCCCCCCCCCGCCCCCCCAAAGCAATGCTGTCGGGTTGCGTCAGATCCACAATGTGCCTTTCGAACACCCTCCGAAGTCAAGCGGTAGTGCAGTGCTGTCATTGCAGAGTGGCACCTCTCTCTCTCTCTCTCTCTCTCTCTCTCTCTCACCCACTGTCTGTCAGGCTCACTCACGTTCCTCAAGTTCCTGTCTCAGCCCCGCAGGGCGCGACCTCCATAATTTTTCATAAATTCAAAAGGCCCTTGTGCCCCTCTACCAGCAAGTGACACCTGGTGGTCAGACATTGAAATTACATGCTGTTTATATGTTTCAGTGGCATCCTGGGGCTGGAGAACTGCATTTCTTAATGTTGTGTTTTTTTTTTTTTTTTAAAGGGGGGGGGGGGTTGGTTTAAATACAACCAATTGCCAAATGAAACACCCACCCCACGAAGTTAAATGGCAAAGCAAGCATAAC
>JAODJX010000035.1:3650967-3661869 GCA_026776945.1 Isichthys henryi | reverse complement strand
CCTCCCTGCTGAGACTGCTGCCCCCGCGACCCGACCTCGGATTAAGCGGGAGATGATGGATGGATGGATGGATGGATCAGAGTTGGACCCCTTCCCTCAGGAGTTTACGTATCACTCAAGAATTCTAACCAAAACCACTGACCATTATGACTTGGTGGTAAATAGAAAACGTATCCCTATCCACTTACATTTACATTTGCCTTCCTAGTTCTACCAGTTCCTTTGCAGAGGCCTACTGTAGGTGTGGATATATACTTAGAGAATGTATGAGACTTAGAGGTTCCCAGGATGGAAGCATGCTGAGTAATATTTTTGGCAGCTGTATATCAGACACTCATATCATTCACCCAGTTCTGGGCTTGGGCTCCAGTATGCAAACGAGCACGCACTCAAAATAACGTCAGGTAAGGGAACTTAAGGCGTTCAGATTTATAAACACGCTGACTGTGCTGTTTGGAAACAGGCCATTGATGGATGACTGGTTGTCTTAGGGTCTCAGCTCCAGCACCATTAATTGAGGTGGAGCTCCCATGTCTATCAGGATTAGAAGCAGATCATCATTGTGTCCACAGCTCTCCATCGACTGACACTCTTGATGAAAGTGTGCTGGGCTCGGATCTCTTCCTGCCTAAGTGCCGTCCATCTCATTGTATTTACTTTCATCTTGTGAGAAACCAAAGGCTTTCAAGGTTTTATGGACCTCTCTGGAAATACATCTAAATTCCGTTTGTGTCAATTAGCACTACAGATAGAAGAAACCATGCAACACCGTGATGAATTATCCACCATTGTGAGTCACCCTTAGATAATATGCACTTTGGTTTCCGGCATTAGGCAAAGAGTTTGGTTTTGCTTTTCAGGAAGTTATAAAAGCTTTCTTGTACTTTTCCGAAGATGATCCTTTGGTAGAAACTGACTCACATCTTTTCTCTTTGAAGTCCTCCTGACAGCCGTGATTCGGCCCATGCTGTGGCAGGCGTCCAGACCAGCAGAGAGATGTGGTTTATTTACCCTGGGGTAGCTGGCACACCAGCCCGAGCACCTCACCCTACCTTAGCAGATTCGGTGGGCCTGTCTTTGTTGTGCTAATGAAGACCTTCATCCTCTCTGGATGCAGCAACAGGGTGATGTATCTTCTAAGGGTGATGTATCAGGCTGATCTTCCCAGATAAATGGCCTGATCCTGTACTCAAACCTCAAGCTTTGCTCTCACCTTTATGTCTCAAAAGAAGAGCAAAATGAGACATGCAAAAAAAAGCATTTAGATGCACGCAAATGAAGCCTCGTTCCATTTCAAATCCGTAATACCATCAACCTGGGAGAGGCTGTCCTCAGCACCTCTGCCTCCCCATTTTTGCCCACATCACTCCTTGCTTAATTTCACATTCTTTTCTCACACCTAACTCGGCTCATTATGAGGTGAGGTGTGAGATAAGGTCACTTTATCACTTCTCAGTTACCGGACCTCTGCACTGTTCCGTTCAACCCTGACTGCTCTACACGCCCCAGTGAGTCTTCCGACTACTAACGGGGCCCGGGGGCTTTGGGGGCCCCGGGCGGCCGCACGGGGCGCTGAGCTGCTCAGCACAGCCGAGGCCACAGATTAAGGTACATTTTCAGCTACGCCTGAGAACAAGTCAGGCTCCGAAATGATACATTCAGACTGTGGGGGAGGGAGAGAGGCACAGCTGTGGGAGGGGGCTGGAGCTTTTTCCATCTAAGGCACTGGAGGAAGAGGAAAACAAAAAAAAACCTATAGTAGACAAACCACCAACCAACCATACAAGGTTACTTTGTATAGAAAGTGAGTACTGTACAAGGTATGTCCTTATATTCACAGTTTGATTTGTAATACAGAGGAGGAATTGGGAGGGGGGGGGGTAACAATCTGAACCAACCCCCCAGTCAAAGTCCCACAAAATCCCATAGTAGCACTTGTTTCTCTGAGAGATGGATGGCCCTTTGAGGAGAAAGTCCAGATGGAGACCCCATACACTGCTCCTGCTGCTCCTTTGGTGGACCTACCGGCCTGCAGAGGGCGCTGTGGCAGCTGGCTCAGCACCTTTACGCTCAGATCTCCTGCAAAGAGTGATTGATCTCTACACGCTCTCTCTTCACCGTGGGCTCACCGGTCCTTTGGGAAGTGTCGCCATCGCTTCCCATCTCGCTCATGTCGTCAGGGTACGGCGGCTCTGGGGAGGGAATAGGCAACATCATGGAGGAGCCGAGGCGAGACTCCCGAGCTACCGGATGGGCGTCGGGGATGTGGGGGCCTACCTTTATCCATAAGCATGGGCATCATGGAGTTGAGATCACTGAACTACAAGGGAAAGACAGACAGGGTTTGAATGGGAAGAGCGTATAACAAGCTAAACGATACTATGAGCACGATGTATAGCAGCGGCGGCTCGTCACGCACCTCTCCCATGACGGCGATGGGCGTCTCCCCGGTCGCCTGGGCGACGCGGTGCTCCACCAGGTAGAACATGTACTCGTCGTAAAGCAAACGGATGAGGTGGAAGGAGCCGAAGCTGGCGGCACTGCGCAGCGTCAGGTCGCGGATCACCATGGAGCTGCGGGGAGGCGCAGAGGGTCATTAGTGTGACTCCCCCCCCACCAGAGCCAGCTGGCTCTCAGCATTAAGTGGGGGTGCAAGAGAGAGCAAAAAGTGCAGCCCATCTATGAAATGTCAGCAGCAGGAAGCTGTCTGGTGTTGCGGCCCAGAGCGATGCTCCAAATGGATTTTCCAGCAGTGCACCATCTCCTTTTCACAAGCACAACAATTAATCAAAAGTTCTTTTGGTTATTTAATGAGACCTAAATAGAGAGGGGAATTCCTCTTAAAATGACTGCTCTTAAAGGATGCAGCATTTTCTAACGGCCCGAATGATCAAAGAGTCGACGGCCGGCAGGCGCCCCCTAGAGTCGAGACCTGGGAACAGCGGGGGGCGTACCTGTAGAAAGACCACTTGAGCAGGAACTGTCGGGCGGCTCTGGGGAAGCTAGGGCTGCCTTCATGTGGCTTCAGCACCTGGTTCACCACGTTGTCCAGCCAGGCCGCCCACTGGTCCAGGGAGCTCTGCTGCTGCAGTGTCACCTTGAAGTCCTGTTCCAGTTGCTGGACCACGCTCTCGCTGCACTGGCACACCCACGAGGCCTGCTCCTGTGTGGGGGGGGGGGCATGCATCAGGCTGTCAGCAGGGGGCGCCGGGCAGGGAGTTGCGGGGGGGTGAGGACAAGATGTGGCACAGAAGGTACCTGCACGTTGGCAAAGTCCACACGGTTGAGGTCGCTGAGCATCTGGTTGATCTGCGAGGTGTTCTGTAGGACTGCGCGTGCCGCCTGCGCAAGATGGTTCAGGGATGTGTATCTGCGCAGCGTCTGCGCGAAGGCGCTGACCACCGCAACCTACCACACAAACACACACACACGTTTGTATTCGTATCTTTGCGGGAACCGACCATTTCTATGGGCATAACCAACCCTAACCCTAACTCCCACCCAGCCCTAACCTCACCCATAAGTAACCAAACTAAATACAGTGGTACCTGGGGTTCATGAACACAATCCGTTCCAGGAAAGTACGAGCCAAGGCATAGGAAAGCATTGAAATTCAAGTCATTTGTTCACAAGCCTACCAAATAATTTTTGTTAATTAATTATTTTTCAGTTTTTTATAGTAAAAACTATAAAAACACAATATAGTGTGGCGATGGTCGGACCGAGGCATTGTGGGAGCAGGGAGATATGGAGACATGCTTGCTGGGGAAATCACGCTCTTTATTAACAGTCCTTAACCCTTGCATTGTTGTTAATGTTAATGGTTGCGTTTTCCTATTTTCGTGCGTGTGTTTGCCCGTGTCTTGTGTGTACCTGGTCCGATCCTCACGTGTATTTAGCGTGCGTAAATTTTCCACCGTGTGTGCATCTTGCAGTTCAGCGTCTTACAACCTTGTGTTTCCCATCTGTGTATTTGGGTTCGGTGCTCACTGGGTGCATGTTGTGGTCCTTCTATTTACAATTACACACGGGACATGCTGGGACATTCGCCCCGCCGGTACTACACTAGTGTAAAAAAAAAAAAAAAAGGAATCTGGTCGAGGAATCTGTTCATCGACCAAATTTTGTACGAGAACCGATGCATTTTTTTCACAGAATTTTTGGTCGTGAACAAAAAAGTTCATGAACCGCACCACTGTATTAAACTTTTGGCATTTTTGGGGAGACAGTCATCTCTTCACAGAATGCAAAAGACACATCAGCTATGACTGAACAAATTATTGTTTTTCTAGCATCTTTGGGCGATTTCCTTTGGGGGGGGGGGGTGGACACAGTGCCAACAGCGGGGCAGTACCTTGGAGCGGACGATGTCCTGGGGGAAATCACTCATGGCTGTAGTCAGCCAGCCTTCAAGACTCTTGGCGAAGTTTCTTATGGCTTGAGTGAGGGTGCCTGAGGGGGGCGGGGGTCAACGGTCCGTCAGAATACAGAGAGGGGCGGCTCTACGGGGGGGCTACATCAGCGCAGATGCGGGAGGGTGGGGTCGCGCACTCACTGGGGACGGGTCGCAGCACGTTGGGAATGAGGATCTCTACCAGCGCCTGGTACAGGATGTGGTCACAGCTCCGCATCCACAGCTTGAGGGGCTCGTACTTGCACAGGGCCACCAGCTTCTCCCTGGAGAGGGCACCCTCGGGCTCCTCCTCGCTGCGGAGACACGCGCTCGCTCACATGACCGGCCTCAAAGGTAGCTCTGTCCACATTTCACAACTTCCCGTGGCTGTTATGCCTTATGATTAATTTGGTAGGAACACACACAAAAACAAGGCAGCCAGTCACTCCGTTCCCATGTGTCGGGCCCTATCGGTTCACAGGAAACATTCATATTTCGTGACACATGTTTTAACATTTAAACCTTTTTATGTGTAGTAATACGACAGGAATGTGTTTGGCGGTGTTCATTTTGAAAGCCACTGGTGATCTTTGGATTGCCTCGACTGCCCTATCTAGACAGTCACAAACAAAATAAATTTAATTGCTGTTGCAGTGGATGCATTCATTACCTATTAGGAAGTGCAGTGGGTCCATCACTAGAGGGCGCTGTTGAATACCAAAAGGTCTGCCAGAGTTTCTCAATGTAGTGGAACTGCAGGTTCATCACCACGTCCAGAGTGGCCTGTGAGACACCACAGCAAACAAATGAAAACTAATCTCGTGTAACGATTACAACACTGGGTTCTCAGTTACACAGCTGTCAGCAACTTCGGTAATCCTTTAAAAATGAACATTGCTAAATGAATACATTTTCCTCCTCATACTCCCACAAGCACTGGGACTACTTAGTCAAACTTAGCTTTAAAAATAAACTCTTAACTTCAATTTCTAAAACTCTGGTCTCTTATCCAGGATACGCAGGTGGAGAAAAAAAAAGCGAATTATTTATTGCATGGATTCAAATTCTGTCCGCACTACACTGACTGTCTGAATGCGCCCGCAGTTGACAGGCGGCAGTCCGTCCATGTGAGGAAATGCCTCTCTTCCCCTAGTGCCTCCGTGTTCGGAGAGCCTGAGGGTGAGGAATCCCTGACCAAGCCACACACGTGTGTCGGGTGCTGGAAGGACAAGCGGCAGCATGTGAGCGGACAAGAACGGCAGCTGGGATAGAACGAGAGCGCCTCCAGCAGGACAAGGCGAGGACTCGGCACACTGCACCGTTCCACATTTGTGATTTACACTGTGCTAAGCAGAACCTTCCCCCTATAGCTAGTGTTTTTGTGGAATAGATTTTCTTTCAGTCTCAGGATATGTTTTTACTCCCTCAAACTATTGCCATGGCAACCTTGTTTGCTGTTGCCCCCAGCAACTGCTTAAACACTGGACTCCAAAACAAAAAGGAAAAAAAAAAATTCCCATCCAAAGAGGGGAAAAAAACGAGTTTTCCCTCCCGTGTTTTCACAAAGCTGGCTGTGAGCCTGCTGGAGGAGCCCGGAGTTCAGAGGGATGAATCGGCAATTCCGTGCAATCGCCCACGCGCTGTCACGCTCCGCTTTTCTTTAATGTCACAATTCAGGCCATCTGATCATGGATTTCAAAAACATCTTCGGGACGGTAATCACTAGTGCTGGAAGTGCATCATTCTTCTACAGTCCATTGTCTCTGGATGACCGCGCAGCATCTGTGCACCACGGCTACACTTCAGTCCACATCAAACTGGCAAGCTAAGTGCATTATTAGGGACATATTAGGGATAGACATGCACGTGTAACGGAGGTCTGCACCCAGGGGCCATGAGCCGCCGGCCTTCCGCAGAAACCTTCCGTAAAACGCGCACCACTGGCATTCTTCTTTGCTCTGTGTAACGCCCATTATCAGCCACATGTTCCTCTGGTCTAGTTTCACTCCAGTAAATATCACAATGTAGGCTAATCATTCAACACCCCACAGCAGCAGCACCTCTGCCCCTTTGCTCTTAGTCATTAATGAAACACACATTACTCACAGTTCTGGTTGCAGTTCTGAGCTCGCCCCCCCCCAATTTAGTCATGGGTCCTGCTTAAAGCGCTCCCTGCTGGTCGTACCTCGCAGTGGTCCCTGTAGAGGCCCTGCAACTTCTTCACGTCACTCATGGTCAGGCACTCAGGCAGTGGGTGGGAATCCAGGTTGGGGGTGGGGAACGGTGGCAGCGTGCGGGACAGATCTAGTGGGACGGTGACAGAGACAGGCAGCCGTGAAGAAGCCATGTGCTGAGACCTTGCGAGTGCCCCCCCCTCCAAACATCACCTACCCATCTACCAGAAGTGCCTTAATAGCTAAAATAAGTTAACTACACAAGCCACAGTACCTGGGTGCCGGTCTACAATTCCCCTGTCATTGCTATGGAAACAGGTAAGATATGCAGTCATGATGGAGGACGAACTGCGCCCCCTGGTGGCCACCCCGGCTGGCCCATTACCAATGTACTGCTGGTGATGCTGACTCTGGGCAGCTACTGACTGTTCGGGTGTGATGGAGAGGTGCTGGCCCCCCCCGGACAGGCTGTCCACCCCGCCGTCCACCTTCTGCATTGGCTTGAACCTGCGGAAGGGGGGAACGGGTGCATTAGTAGGTTTTCGCCAACAGAGGTGTGCGTGTTAGAATGAGAGGGGGAGGGGGACACCTCTGCTTCTGGTGCACGGGTTGCTGCCGCATGGCCATGTACTGGGAGTCCTCCTGTAGCCGGTTGAGCGGCGAGTCGGGCTTGACGCGGATGCCATAGTAATGGTACTTGGAGTTCCCCCTTGTGGAGAAAGAGGGCAGTGCAGGTGAGCAAGGATTCGAAGAGCGTTGTGGTGGCGTCCTGCTTTGTAACCCGACCCGGTCGGACGGCGGCCCCATCTCGCACCTGGTGCCCAGGCGGCGCGTGCGCAGCCCCATGAAGACGGAGCGGATAAGCTTGCCGAAGGAGGCGGCGTTTACGGGGTCCAGCTTCTGCTCCTGACAGTGCCGCAGGTAGTGGTTGTACAGGGAGCTGCGTGGGAGACTGACGCCCTCTGCTGTCTCATAGTTGTCCAGCAGCCACTGGAGCTGAGCAGGACACACGGGCAGATTTAGGCACACTGACTGCACGCTGACCGCACTGGGTCAGTGAGCCAGGTCCGACTGCAGCGTCACTACGCCCCACTGAGCCTGTCCGTCACAATGACAATGAGCGCCGAGAGCCCTAAAGGTCATCGACACACTGCAGATAATCATGCAGACGCATCGGCTCTCCTAATCTCCTGGGGTCTCGCCGCGCCCAGACGACAGGTACAAACAAACACGTTTCAAAAAACGGTGAGAATTTTCAAAGCTCGCGTAGCACGATCGCAGGTAATGAAACGAATCCGGCGGAGCGATACATCCATTACACTGAAGCTTAGTGGCCCGACACACAGATATGACATTATTACAGCACGTGTCTCAGGAAGGGGAGCGACACACTGAGGCGTTATCCCAGAGAGGCCGCTTGGATGTCATGGATAATTATTTTACAGTTGTGCAGCACGTGGGGGGGGGGGCAGAGATGGGGGATGGAGCGTCTCTGAAAGATACATAATCGTCTGCGTAACTACAGCAATGTAATCTCATCTCCAGGGCGAAGAGATCCGTCAGGAGTCTTGGACGAGCCGGATGCTAAATAGTTGTTGGGCACAAGGTGCGGGGCAGAAAGGGGAGGGGCTGTAGGACAAAAGCAGAAGGCAGACTCTCTGTTACGACCATGAGGGTGCAAGCCTATCAGCGTGGCCTAAACAGGCTGCCGTCCCCACCATGGCAGAGCAAACGAACAAACGCACTGTCGTGATTTTCACCTGAAGGCGATTTTGGCCGAGTGTCTGAACGTCTCGCACAAAGGAAGGGCGGGGAGCATGAATTATATTCCGAGTGTGAAGATGGGAAGCGAAAGGAAATGAAGAGGCTCCGTGTCGGTCACGCCCATTCTTGAGTGTCTAGGAACGCACCGGCACGCCAACTGGCCTTAACCGAACTCTGAGGATGTTATCCGAGGAGAAGGGTGTTGGAGGGTGCAGGTGGACGGGGGAGCAGCAGCAGGAGGCTTTGTGCACACACACGGCCACACAGGCACCACAAGCCACACCAGAGGCCCAGGGATCAAGGATCGACTGATCTGGCCTGAGAAGGTCGAGAGGCGATGGGTTTGGCTCGGTCGCGGTGGTGGGGGGGAGCAGGCAGGCAAGCAGGCAGGCAGGCAAGCAGGCAGGCAGGCAGAGGAAGGGACCCATGTCTCCAAGCGCGCTCCTGGTTGACTGGTTGACTTACATGGCTGTTGAGCAGGGTGCTTTTGTGAGTTGCTATCCCCTCAGACTTTTGGAGGTTTTCAATCGCCATTTCAAGCTAAAGAAAGGAAAAAAAGAAGAGGAAGAAGCATGCAGATATATAAAAGAGGGAAAGAAAAGGGGGAGAGGAAGAACAAAACACAACAGAAGGGAAATGAGACTTAGCTGCAGCCAGATCTCTGCGTTCCCATTACACTCGAGTCAGTGTTGCAGCCGAATTCATTACCGCTAACAAAAAGCATGCAAATGAGAGGACTCATAGGGTTAAGCTGCAGACTGAAGGCCCTCCTTGTCTGACAGTGAAATGTATGCAAATGTGGACTACAAGCAGGGCATGGGGCCACACAGCAGTCAATGGGAGTAAGCTGTCAATTTCCAGGCCCGCCAATAAAATTATCACCCCTCCCAGCAACCTCTGACAAAAAGGGTGGGGGAGGAAACAGTGAAAAAAAATCACCAGAGTAATAAGGAAGCACATCGTATATAACCCCTCCCCTCCCAGCTGCCACCATGCTGCAATGCCAATGTCCTTCCTGGTTATCGTTGGCAGGCATCATTTCCAGCATGTGCTCAGATTTCAGCCCCGTGCGGATGCTTTGAATCCTACAGCCCCAACCAGGTGTCGGGGAGGATGTAACGTACTGAGGAAGTATCCATGTGGTTAAGGGGGCAGGATAGATGCAAGCGGAAGAAACAGGCCCCCCAGCTCCCAAGGCTCCTGGGCGCTTGTGAGCGCCACACGCTGCGACGGCATGAGGTGGGAGAGGCGAGGAAGGTGAGGCAGACGAGGACACCACCAGGCATCGTATCCGTAGCGCCCTCTACCTGTCACCCACAGAGCTGTGTGGAGCAAGCTCTCTGGTCGTGAGCAGAGGATTCTGGGTACATTATTGTGCTGGATACTAATTATACTGAATAATATGATACATGTTCAATAACATCAAAGCCTGCACTGGCGCTCTGCTCATTTCCAGCATGTCTGGCTTGATAACTTGAAGCCCGGAGCCTGTGGGTGTCCTCATGCTCGCCAAGCGCACCACCGCTAGCTCACACGACTCGCCCCGTCCTCAGGGACATCCTGACCCACAGAGAAGCAGATGCTAAAACACACCACTAGGGGCAGTGTGACGGTCATGGCTGCCTCTCGGCACCAGCTGCGGGGTTCCGGAGGCCCCGGCACCTCCCGTTGGGGCGTACCATGGCGGATGAGGCTCGGGCGGAGTGGGAGACGTGGTGCCGGCTACCCTCCATGCCGCTCCCGTGGATGAGGTAGGCGCTGCCCCCGCTGGAGATTATCTGACTGCCGCCCACATCCATCGCGATGCCCACCATGCCGTGGGGGGGCCCGCCACCCCCGCCTCCACTGCCGCCAGCGGACGATACGACAGCCGTGACTGGCGTACCGGCCCCCGCCTGCGTGTCGAAGTAGGCCCCTCCGCTGGACTGGCCGTACAGCTGCCCGTCAGTGTTGTAGGAATAGGCTGCGCGACTGGGTGGGAGGAAAGGGCAGGTATTTCGGGAGCAGTGTTTTTTCCATCATCGCACACCCCGCAGAGCCCACTGGCTCAGCAATGCGAAGTGAGAAGGGTCCTTTACAGATGCAGCAGCACACCAATAAACATACAGTATTACAGCATTACATACTGCAATAGGCCAAAGAAAACTCAAAGAAGGAAAGATTTCAGTCTGATGGAATAACTGACAAGGAAAATCCTGCCTCCGCTTGCAGTCCTCAGCCAAACAGAGCCGATAAGCGTTTCCCAATTATTCCTATTGGACGGGTTTTAAATCTGTTATATCACTGTAACCTTGTGCACATCTGTTTAATTAACTTTTAATTACAAGCCAATTAGTGACACGGTAATGAAAAGGCGACAGAAAGGCAGATAAGAAATAATACTGACAGAAGAATGCTGCCTTGTCGACTTCAATTACCGTTTTATGGAGTTATTTATTTATATCGCGCCAGTGGCAGGGGAGCCACCTGTGGTCGGGAAAGGAAAACACTGAAGCTAACATGCTTTATTTTTTTTTATTTTTTTTCGGGGGGCATTCTAAGTACACGCTCCCCCCGGGTATGCATCCCCAC
>JAODJX010000035.1:3639361-3650817 GCA_026776945.1 Isichthys henryi | reverse complement strand
GGAAGGGGAGCGTCAGATGGCAGGCATCCGAAATGGGGACTTTAAGGAGCAGATTCGGAAATTTGTGGGACGGGAAAGTCAAGTTAAAGCCAACCAGTTACAAATATCCCGTAAGGCACTGCACAGAGACAGTTTGCTTTTGGCCTAATTGCGAGCTATTTCCCAGGGGGTTACCATGCAAATAATACCCGAATTAGCAAATGAACATCTTTCCCTAAAATCAAATAGAGATTTGCTTGGGCAATCCTGGCCAGTTGTACTATGTTTTGCCACTGAACACTTATTGTCAAACCATTTTCATTCATTCATTCGCTTAGGAGATCCTTACAATCTGTTATCTGTAAAGCGTAAAGTCACACGACCTTCTCCACCCACCTCCTACATTTCTCCAAAAGCTTCACCTGTACTGTACAGGAGCATCTACGAGTGACAACGAGCTTTACTCTCCCCTAAGCAGCTTCAAACAGATTGAGAGGAATCTTGCGTAAAGACAAACGCAGGCATGGCCGGCTTCCTGCTGGCGTTCTCACGCGGCTCGGCGTGGTGTGCCTACCGGCTGAGGGACCTGCTGCACCCTGGGCACTGGCAGCGGCTGTGTGGAGGCGCTCTTCTGGGTCGAGCCCGCGGCTGGCACCAACACCCTCTGAGGGGAGACGGGAAGCCCCTTCACATCAGCACACATTCCCCTGGAGTACCAACATTTCCCCTTCAGCTGCCCCTTACCTCCCTTACTACATAGGTCTGTAAAAGCTTTGCAAGCCCGAAAGTGTGTTGGAGGGGGTGTTGGACATTTTCACGAGTGCCCCCTAAGCAGCCACAACGCAGGCTATAGAGTGCCTGGTTTATGTCAGAAGCTCGGGATCTGCGAAGGTACAGCCACATAGATCACAGAGCTACACTAAGTAGGGCAGGGCTGGCTTTGCTCAGGAGGGCTCAGCTGTCAAGGCTAAATATGATGCACTACCAGAAACATTAACAGTAAAACACAAAAGCTGCCTCTTGGCTCCCTTGCAAAATCCTGATTCCAAAAGCACCATCTGTAAAAGCTGTACAATTTCTAAGATTTGTCTGTGTGTGTGTGTGTGGAGGGGGGGGTAGGCGGTAGCTGCACATGGCCCCCGCTATGACAACACAGCTATGGGCAAGCACAAGAAATCGCTGCACATCTCTCACTACAAACTCATCACTGTCTGTGCACACAGGTCACAGGGGGTCACACTGGAGAGTCTGCGCTAACTCGCTCATGGTAAAAAGTGACCTGCAGGCACCCGAGCGACCTGTAGAGGGAGCTTCTGCTGGCAGACGGTAAACCTGCTGTAAATCTCCTTGGAATCGAGGCAGGCAGGTTCCCTGTGTGACCATGCTACATTCTGAGCTATGGAATAAACACCTTCATTATAACGGCGGAGGGACTCGAGCAGAGTTACAAACGTCCTGAAGACCAAACGACTGATTTCACTCAGAGGTACCTGTTGGGAAGCTGGCACGGCCTGCACCACGGGGGCCTGGGCCGAGGTGGACGTGCGCAGGGGTCCGCTGGACGCCGAGTCGGACCCTCCCTCCGAGCTCTGCATACTGAAGCCTGTGGGCAGAGGGCACAGTGAGCCAGTTGAGGAGGTGGGAAGCCGCACGAAACACAAATCCACCAAGCCCCAGGAACCACCGCAGGAACAAGAAGAGCAATCACTACATGCGATTAACAGTAGAGGGAAGGGTTACAATTTGTGTGTCACCTGGGATTGGAACCTATGACGCGTGTGCGATACTATACTTATTAAGCTACGGCATTACATCCACATAACCGGACAGGGTGGCCATCCACCTAGGGAACAGGAAGCCGGCAAACCCAGATGAGTTTCCACACGGCTCTAATCCATGAGGCCCACTCCAAATCACGATAGCAGAGAGACCTCCACGGCGATGGGCCGAACGCTGCCCATAAACGGGAAGGGGAGCCGCACCGAGTGACATAGTGGCTAAGCAACAAACAGTAAGGCTCAGAAACCTTAAGCGGTTCCCCAAAATGTAAAGGACACAAACCATGTGACAGGCAAGAAAGTGAACAATAGCTCAGCACAAAGAGAGAAGCGCAGTGGGAAATAAGCGTCAAAGCAGGGTGAAGCAGAGGAAAACCCAAGAAACCACTGCTTCTCCCTCAAAACAAAAATCTCTACAGGCAGCGGGGACTCGGGCCCCCGCCTTGCTCCGGAAGGTTTCCAGCATTTGTTTCAAATGAGAGATGTCCTTTGGGGGTTTCAATAATCCAGCTGATATGAGGAAATTCCTGAATGCTTTGTAAATGTTGGTCGGTTGCTATGGTGAGGAATCCATGGCAACCACCCCCGACCCTGCCCTCCCAAATACCCCCTGCACCCCCTTTCTATTTTCTTTTGAAGCTCATGCAAAGTAACTTGAGAATAGAGGGAGAGAAAGAGAGGGAGAGATGGAGAGAAGGAGAGAGAAGGAGAGAGAAGTGAAAACGACAAGGAGAAAGAGGAAGAGAAAGGAGGAAAACTTAGGGGAGCACGTTCACGAAAGGAACGTGCTCCCCTAATCACTCAGCAAACACAGACGAGAGACTTCATTACGCCATCTGTCACATGCAAGATCTGTGCAAGACTACAGTTTAGGTGACGGGAAGTTGATTAGTCGTAATACCCCAATATAACATCATAATGCATGCAACGATATTACATACCATACCAGGCTTTAAACCTTGAGATAATTCATTTTAACTCCCAGGAAAGGAAATTTACTGGTTCATGAAATCCTGAGAATGTTTTTTTATTATTGTTTTCAAATTTAATGACATTCTATAAAGCATTGTAAGACTATTTCCTTGTACAGAAAAAGAAACTGTGCCTCGTGTTTGTCGAGCAAAAATAATACTTCCTCATTTTACAGGGAAGCATAAAAATTTTGAAATCTAATTTTCACGCCATCAGATCTACAGCCACTCTGGCAATGGGTGTGCCACCACTCTGGTTTCCAGGACAACAGACTGGATTGGCTAAGGAAGGCAAGGTGAGTAATCGGTGTTAAGGATGGTGCAGGAACTGAAAAACACCAAGGTGACTGAGGTGGTTACCTCTCCAGGACACGGTTACCAAACCAAACCATTTTTGGCATGCACGGACATACATGTGCCTTCGTACGCCTCTACGTTCAAATTCAACATTTTGCATTTCTAGAAAAATGTTCATACAGCCACAACAGCAACAACAAAATGCTGATGGGCACGTGTGCACGCCTCATTCCAGAAGTATCTCAGCTGTCATCCACACTATCAGATGGTACCCAGAGGGAATGACAGCACAAAGACCCTATGCTCCACGGTAACCACGGTAGCACCCCTGTTTCTCAGTCAAAACACCCGCCACTGGAGGGGGGGTCCGAAAGAGACACAACACCCATCAGTCTGCCCACAACATCAGCAAAACAGCTGGTCAATTCCAGATGTGCCATATTAAATCAAATTTCTTTCAACACTACAGTCTGATGACATTCATACCTTTCTTTGATAGAATGAAAAAAGAAAAAGCCAGGGTTCAAGTTTCCTGCTCTTTTAAAAGAAAGGAATTTGACCACAGCGTCCACTCAGTTATAAATATGTGCTTGACAATCTCTCCAGTTATCTTTGGACTGGTTTCCCCAGTGGCAACATTTACTCACAGAGGAGAGCAATGAGCCAGACTCTTACGTCCTGGAGCTAAACATGGCCCGTTAGAAATCGGCCTCTTTACTCTCAGAAACACAAAGAGAATTTCAATAAAACATATCAGGCTCAAAATGCCATCAATGGAGTGAAGCTGACAGACAGCGCTGGACTCGGGGGACAAGGGGTAGCACTGAGTGCAGGGACCACGGGCAGGCATTCTCCCCTGCCAACCAGAGGCCCCGGTGAAGGTTAAAAGCCACATCAAATTCCCCACCAGCCGCTGTGAGGCACACAAAGGCCACGGACTGCGGGGGTCCTGCAATACCCCGGCCGAATCCGAACGGGGCTGTGCTGCAAAACCTCAGGTTTCTGGCTTCCTCAGCAAACTTTCTCCATCTCCAAGTTTCACAGAATGACGACAGAGATGCTCAGACAAAGGGAAACAAAGGGGGACACTTATGCAGAACACGAGAATGTGGAATGACTGCGGCAGCAGTGAATATCACTACAGCTGTAGATCCATTTACTGCAATTTAACTGTCACTTCCAGCTGAAAATCTCGGAGCGAGAGCAAAAGAAACCCGGGAAACTTGATTTTAAGCCTCTATTAATTTAATACAAAACCATGCCTGTTATTTTGCAAAAAAGTTTGGGCACGGTGTAATACATCAGTCACTGGCTTATCTGATTTGCGGAGCATTCAATCAGAGAAAAACACATACAGATGTTCAATTAAAAGCAGGAGCCCCACAGTCTTGGCTCTTGTTTGCACTGGCCCACATTGTTTGCAGAGCAACAGCGGTTTCCAGGGGCAACACCGTCCACTCCCGTTTCCAGGAGCCTGTTGCCAGGCGACCAACAGAATACTTCCCAAACCAAACAATGCCATCCCCCAACTGATCCCTCTATCTCAAATTAGCCAGAAACTTACAATAAATATGTGAGCCATTACTTTCAGGCACCATGAACAGGACAGGGGGAGAGGATTTGGTTTTTATGCCACAGAGACTAGTTCTGACAAGCCATGGCAGATTAAATAGTTTAGTCCTTTAAAAACATTTTAATCAACTAATTAAAGAAAAAGGCAAAAGAAATTATAGTGACTTTCAAGGAACAAATAACATTAAAAAAAATTGTAGGCAGAGGCAAATACCTTCCGTAACACAGATAAATTACTTAAATTACCCTGTTGCAATTACTCAACCCATTTTGTAATTATCATAGAAAAAAAAACATAAATCAGACCATTTCCAAAACAAGTTGTCACAATAACGACCCCTTAGCTAACAATTCCATCTTAAAGGTATATTCACAAGACTGTGTGAGAGCGAGACTCATGTGGGGTCACCCTATGCGTGGCTCATATTTACGCTCGTTAGCCACGGTTGCTAACAGGCCAGCCTCCCAACACTCCAGACAGAGAACTGAAAGCTAGCATGGAGAAGGAGAAGCGTCCCGCTTTGTTCTGTACTGCAGACACCCACGGGCCACTTTCCTCCTCTGATTTCTTCCACCAGGATCATTGTTATGAATATTCACTTACACCCTCCTTACCAGAGACCAGAAAAGCATGTGTGACTGTCTATCTACCAGAGGTTTCTTGGCCCTTGCTTTGATCCCCCGTCTATCAACAAACTGAAACGTGCACACATGTAACTTCAGAATCAGTCTCAAAGTAAACAAAGGCAGCACATGAAAAATCCACGTGAACCCTGCTCTTCAGGTCTTACATATGTATGTCATTTGCTACTGAAACAAAGTTATTCCTAAGGGGGTCAATGGAACACGAGCCTGAAGGGCTGGTAGGGGGCTCCTTTGCATGAGACCCCAGACTTATCCCCCCTCCATCCTTCTGGCCGTGGCCCACGACCAGTGGCCCCCAGTAGGAGCACATAAACTCAGAGCAAATGAGGACACTGTTCCCATGGAGACAGCCCCCCACCACCCATCCCCTACAAGCAGACCTTCACCCATGGCACATCCTGAAAAGTCAAACGCTGAAAATGACAAGCTGGAGCAACACTGCTGAACTGGGGCATCTCTATTGCAGACCAGGAGGTTCCCTGACCCTTCACCGCTTTTCACAGTCAGTTCATCTCTACAGACAAGAGGGTGAGGTTCACATTGATCATATTACTTCTCAAAACAAGGCGGCAGTGTGGGGAATAATGCAAAATAACACTGACAGGGAGGAACAACATTTGATAAATGACAGCTGAATCGACCTATGGCACGTTAGGCCGCATTTTGGTCGTGAGCACTTCCCCAGGCCTGAAGATGACGAATGAAAACAGGTAAGTCCTCAAAGCTAATGACTCACTGCATCTCCTTATAGGTCTCCACCCACCAGGTGAGGAGGTCACGTACGACAGACTTGCATCCCATTCTCATGTAACCAACATATCGATTCACAACTAGTGTCCAAGTACACCACTCTGGTGTGACTTATTACCAAAATCATAATTGTTTTGAATACTGATTCCCACAAAACACTGCTCACTACGCAACTGACAGCTTCTGGGCACACTTATGGTATTCCTTGTTGATTTACTAAAAGGTAGAGAGGATGAACTATTCACATGAAAGAAAAGTAGTGTCTTCATTAGCGTTAAGACAGTTTACAGCAATGCTCTCACTAGATAAATTGTCTGCATTTGGCACAAAATTCTGCATGAAGACTCCATAATAAAAACCACACCATAGCCTGTCTTGTTCTTAGCCTCACATAACTGACTGCAAGGGAATTCCAATGAGATTCCCGGATGCTATTATTCCTCTACAAGGCCACAAAAGGCAAACTCATAGAAAAACCTGTTTATAAATACAGTTAAATGCTCTGCATTATTAAACAACAGGATATGCCTTGTTTGAAGTCAATTCACTGAACCCCGAACTACTTTTTGCCTTTGCAAAATAAAACTGAAACGAGTTTAAACACACAGTTTGCTTTTGTAAAGTAAAAGTGAAAGGTGTTAAAATATACAGTAGTCTTCCTGAAAACCCGAACTGCTGATAGAACTCTACAGAATTGAAACAGGGAAACGTTTCATCCATCTGTTTATGGAAAACACCTTCTTACACTCTAAATATAAAAAGTATAAACGCTGCAACTGAGAGTTTGTTTTGAAAACTGAGCATGCTGCAAAATAGTACACACGCAATATGTTTATTAATACACACTGCATTTACAGGGCAGGCAGACCACCACAAACAAACAATGGCTAAAAGTATTTTGTAATTGGTAGCAGTCGGACAGACCCTGAATGGGCTATTGTACAGAATGAGAGATCACCCATCATATCAGGTGGCTGCACATAATTTAATCCTTTCAAGCGAGGAGGAGAAAAGCCAGCAATGACTCAGTGACATGCTGTGGCTATTAGAACACAGAACGGATTCAAAATAATTACAGAATGGATACCAACTATTAGAGTACCGTACATATTTAATTTCCACGTTTTTGGTGAAGTGCTACCACGACACTTAATTGGACAAACATAATGGAAACGGAATGAATATATACATGATTGAATTGGATAACGAGAAAAGCAACTGTGTAACAGGGCAAACACAATATAAAACAACGATTTTGAATGATCAAATAGGATCTCAAAGTAATAAATCATAAGTGAGACATCTCAATGCAAAGAACGCTCCCGGTTACAACCCTGTGCGATCACTGCGAGCACCTCTGGGACCAGGTTAAGCACTACGGCTCAAGGATGCTGCCTAACTAATGAAACGCAATGCATTTTGTTATCACCCCTACAAGTGTTAAATAAACATAATTGAAATGAATACTTCACAAAAGCCCTAAGTGGGACAGCGTCACAGCAGACAAGGAAGAATCCTTGAGTGATTCAGAACATAGGAGGCATCCAAAATGACAACATCTGGTATTAAGGGAAAGGGTATTTAGGCAGAAACACCAAGGAAAAAATCAAGTGTCTGCATCATTTACAGTGCTCTCAATATCAGTACACTAGGGGGGGGGGATTTCAGGTCTATCTGATCCTCTCGAATTCTTACACCAAACATGCTCAAAATTATTGAAGAATAAGAAAAAAATAAAACACCACCATTACTCTCCTCTGGCCTTAAAATAGAGTCTAATCTGCATTGAAACTGAAGGCCGTTGCTTGAGAATTTCTTATTATTCGAATAAATAAATCTGGATTCATTCCAGATCAATGTCAAGGAGTGACGATACCTGATGGTCATTCGGGCATGACTCACAACGCACAGCAAACAATGACGGACTATAAATGCTCTGAAATGAAGACGCGAGGCAGCCATCTTCCACACAACACCTTGCTACCTTTGTTCTTTCAATATAAAGAGTGTAAAGATAAGAGAACAGAACCGTGCTACTCATAACAAAATCAGTGCAGGTTATAAGTGAATATCTGACTCAGAGAAGCGACGCACGCCACACCAGGGAAGCAAAGGTCTTGCAAAACCTGCTTGTAAGAGGCTGTGTATGTAAGCAAAGATAAGTCTTCAGCGTCAGCAGGTATGTATCACTGCATTTGCTTCTGACTACTTATAAACATTGAGGATCACCGGACTTGTAGCGATACAGCGATGGCATCTTTCACGGTGGACTCGACAGGCCTGTGTAATAAAGAAATCCAGTCTTCTGGATATCAGACGGCTGGTGAGCTTTTTCAAACTGTCACGCCGCTAAGGAACAAATGGTATCTTATCCCTTTCAAGCCACATCTGAGGGTTGGGAAACGTCACTCGTGCAGCATCCTACCTCTGAATCTCACAGGCAGTCCAAACCAGTGGGGGATCATACAAACACCACAATCCACCCATCTTCCTCTCAGAAAGGCTTATTCTGCTTGGCAGCGAGTCGGCAAAACAAAGACGCGACCCTGTCATCTTTCATGCTCTTCCGCTAGTATTATTTCAGACAAGCGAGTGAAATGCAGATTAACCGTTGTGGCCCAAACAGGTGTGACCAGTTCCCACTGCAGTGCGCCCATCTGCCCCCCCAATAAAGCCTCGGTGGGAAAGCTACAGATCCTGGAATTTCACATGCCGAGGTTGAGCAGAGGGAGGGGGGTCTTCACGTCGTAGGCATCCGTGTCAGGCTAGAGGGCTTGGATCGGGTGACAAAGCAGAAAAAGCGGACATGGGAGTAACTGTGACCAGTAAGTGAGAAGGTGAGTGCCACGATTGTTAAGGAAAACTTTAAGGGCAAAGATGACAAAGAAACACACACCTTAATATACTGAAGAAAGAGAGCCAGTCAGCTCAGGGCGATGTCAGCCCATCCTGTAGAATGATCGAACACTCAAGCCACAATAAGAACAGACGTAACAGGATGGAAATAATCATTAGGAATGTCAGGAACTTCGAAAAGCAGGGCAATAGTATTTAATGGAGTTTGGCCACATCCTGAGGGATTCTCATCTGGGAAACTGATCATGCTGTAAATTTTATAGTGTGGCTGAGCATGAAAGGACCCACAGATTGCTTAAAACATTAGCAAATGAAAAGAGAGTACACACCATCAGCGAGAGGACAACAGGCAGCCGACCGACGATGTCGTCAAACTGATGGTGGCCCAGAGACGGCATTCAAGCACCATTCGCTGGCTCCAGAATTTGTTCTGGACCTTCAGGAACCTGGCATGTGCTACGGACGCTGGTTTCTTGAGCCCTAACCACCAGACATCATGCCTGCTGCCTTGTGCTAATCTCGGTGTTTTTGTTTGCCGCATGAGAAACAGCAGCCACGGCAAGAGAGGGGTGGTGCTCTGCTTTGGTGAATACGATGATGAACCTTGGAAGTGTGTGACAGGCACGCAGGCATGAAACCACCACACCCAGCCATTAAAGAGACAGAAGTGTACACCACTGCAACTCAGCTTCCAGGAGGACCTTGTCCTAACCGCACCGCGAAACATCAGGTGGGAAGCTGACAACCATAACAAACTCAGGGAAGCCCGTGTCGCTCTCCGTGACTGCACATATACTGCATGGTTAAGTGTGAACGCCAAGAGCTTCATTCCCTCACCCAGCACTGAGACGCGGCTCCAAGTGTCTCTAGCTTACCTGCAAAGCACGGAACGCCCAGAGTTTGCTAACAAAAACCCACGGCCTGGCAAAGCACCCAGCTCACAGAAGCACCAAGCTGGAAATAAACTGGGTGAAAAGGCCTGCACCGAAACGGGTATGCGAGCGGAAGGGACAGCTGAAAATTACTTGCAGTCGAGTCAACTTGAAAAGGAACACCAGTGTGCATGTGACACTTGGGAGTGGTCCAGGCCACCAGTGCTGTCCACCTGGACCGGAAGACTCTCATATGACACCATGCTGCGAGAGACTCCGAGAGGGAATATTCATGTGACGAAGCATGTGCTGAGAGGATCAAAACAGCAGTCAGCAACTCATTCAAAGCGGCATGTTGAGGAGGCTGTAACCGTGTTTACAAAGTTTCAGGCCATTAGAAATATAGATCTAATCAGAGTTTTGGAAGTTACAAGCCATCGTCATTCTTTATATATTGCTGTCTTACATAATACCTTCTGTAAAATGAATATTTTATAAATGTTTAGAAATACATGAACCCAGCAAGTCATTTTTATATAAACAGTTTTTTTTTTATCATTCTGCTTTTATCTTACATGGCTGCTCGTCTGATTTCAGATAAAAACATTTGACACTGAGCTCCAACAGAAACCTAGTAAGGACAGAAACACAAAGAGTGACGCCTCAATGAGTTAAAACCTAAATGACCTAATGGAGGAGGCCATAGAGAAAAACGCCAAGTCATTAGGCTGGTACAACAAGACCATAAGCTGCCTCTGTTAACGCAGTAACATTTCCGTGAAGAGAGCTTAAGATGTGAGCAGCTTATTTTGTTATGGGAGATATCAACAAATTACAACCAGTCTAAAAAACCCTTTTTAAAAAGTGCGCTTTTCGTTCAGTGGGGGAAAAACATACAGGAGTATGTTTTATGTGTCAGTGTTCAGAGCGCTTGGGGGGGGAGGGGCCTCTTTCTGTTTTTACTGTCCCCAGAAGAATGGCCAAAGGAGAGGGAGGGGAAAAACAGCCATTGTAATGTAAATGGAAATGCCCTGTCGGCTGTTTGTGGCAGGAAATTTAATTAGCAGTTCTGTAGCTACAATACAAACCAGGTGGAATGTAAGGAATGCCTGTGGCAATGAGGACAGCCAGGAGCATGAGGAAAAGTGTGTGCGGCTACAAGCAGAACATGTCATATTAACACAAGTCCCAGCTTGCTGCTGTAGAACTGTACAGCCATTCGCCTTTAATGTTTTTTTCCCCCAGAGCTGAGATGGCTTGTCAGGAACAAATGTACAAACCCAAAACACCAATTTTACTTATCGCTCTCTGAAGGCCCACATGGATCGTGAAGCACCCTTATCAACACACTCCATATACAAGCAAACGAAAAACAATACATACATTTCTCATTTTAAAAGGTTGCAAAATGGCTAGGAGAACCCTAGAACAAAGAAATATAAATCCAGGCACCCCTACCTCTTTACAGACGTGATAGTCTGCTGGGCCTGAAATTTATGCCAGGGCTCTGAGCTGTTCATTTAGAGTAACAAAAGGCGCGATTAATTAATGAAGGCCAGCTGACTAAATGCTCGGTTGCAGGGTTATTATTGGTGCAAAATAAGAATTTGAGAAAAAAAACCTAGATAAATGAATAAATCTCTCCTACTTCAGAGCAGCAAGACACCATCCTTTCATCTTTGGTCAGTAATAGTAATTGCTTGAGCCACTACTACAACCTTAATCCCAAGGCAGTG